>BEHA01014039.1:6989-49903 GCA_002897215.1 Eschscholzia californica subsp. californica | reverse complement strand
TCTCTCTCGCCTTCTCACATTGATATTTTAGTTTGTTTTACTTCCTTTATTCTCTTAGTGCTTATTCGTTTAAAAACCTTTCATTATCTTCATTTACTTTCGCTTTTGTCTAAGTAAGCCTTTGATATCTAAACCGACGAATAAGACCATTCGATATCCAAATTGCCTTCCTATCCTTGGATCGACTCCGGCTTTGCCGGATTACTACTTGATACCTCCGCTTGGGTGTGCAACCTTTTCGGGTGCATCAAAGAGGAATAAATACCTTAATCGCGTTTTTCCCTCGAACTTTTCCAATCGCGTGTGAAGATCGAGAGCTTCGAGTGTAGTTCTTCTACTGAAGACACCGAGTAGGTTAACTTGATCTCCCTTCTTTAATGTCTGCTAGGACTTAATAAGAGGTCGAGAAGAACCCTTCTTCTTGACTAGATTGATAGAACGGGAGTTTTTTCTCTACAATCTTCTCTCTCCACTAGTTGTATATTAAGAGAGAGAGAGCTGTATAATTTTTCTTTCTGAGAAAAATCCACACATTTTCTGTTGTCTAATGACCCTTATATATAGGGAAACCCTAATTAGAATCATATTCAAATAAGGTTTTTCTATTTTTCGGGTCACAAAAAAGATAATTACCAAAATACCCTTTTAGGGTATTTTGGCTTTCCCCTTTAGTGTGGCCGGCCAGGGCAGCCCACTATGGGCTTTATCTGGCAGGCCCACTTACCTTGGTCGGCCATTACATGGCAGCCCCTTAGAGCCTTGCTCCGGGCACCCCTTTTAAGCCTGGTTCTTTCTATCTCGTTCTGAATCGCCATTCGAACTCTTTTGCCTTTTAAGTTGGATCTAATCCATCTTTAGCTTATTCTCGTCTACTCAAATCTCTCCGACCAAGTTAGTACTCTTATGTATAACCCGTTGTAGGATCCGGTCTATGTTAGCCGTGAATCACCGAAGTGATCCGACGATCGTAAGCGGCTTCTAGCAAAGCATTACGATCCCTAATTGGACCGGATTGGAAGATCTTCAAGATGAGTTCATCGTTATCCTGGCTGACAAATTGATCGCATTGCCATCTTGGTCGAAGGGCCCTCCTTCGGAAGGACATCTCCTTCAGACCGAACGGATATAATATCCTTCAGGGTACAAGGAGAAGTCCTAGCTAAACTAGTTGAGCTCAAGCCAACGAAACCATCCCTGGTAGCACAAGTAACGACCAAGGGTACAAGGAGAAGTCCTAGTTAAACTAGTTGAGCTCAAGCCAACGAAGCCAGCCCTGGTAGCGTAACCAACGACCAGGGGTACAAAGAGAAGTCCTAGCTAAACTGGTAAAGGTCAACCTGACAAAAGATAGCCCTGGGAGCAATAGTTATGATCAGGGGCAAAACCCAGACTCGAAAATCACTGTGGTCTGCATAGTCACATTAATTTGGGTTCTATTTTACAGAAGGAAATAGTAAGATTAGAGCATGATAGAATAAGTCTAACTTTTTTATTTTGCAGAAGCAATCATACGGAGCATACGTAGTAAGATAGGAGTATTGCATTAGTAAGATTAGGGCTTTAACAATTAACAGTTCCATATTTAAGTAAGTATGTGCAGATTCAAACATAGTCAAAAAGGAATGTCAAGGAACACATATCATCAATTATTTACATATTAGACGAAGAAGAAGAAATGGAAGAAGGAGAAGACAAGGAGATTACGTCAGAAGAAACTAGTTCTATAGACGTTCGTACAATCACCGTTGCAAGGTCGCCGTCTAGCAAACGAATCAGGTATGCCACCAATTCCAAGGTCAGCCGCCGGTCGTCATTCAACACCCCCTCTGGGAAAATTGCAGGGGACAGAAGGGCTCGCCAAACAGAATCGTCTCTAGATCCAAAGACAGACAAACTGATGAAGCGAAAAAAGCCTGATCGGACCTTCGCCTTCAACACCAATATGATAACGACGGACGTAAAATTCATCAGAAAAAAGCGTCAGACGAAAACTAATTCTAAGGTTACCACGAGGAAGAAGCCTCTGGATAAACAAACTGGCCATGAAGGAAACGGATGAAGTTGTTTGCCCAATCCAAGCCATATTTATAGGTTTAGGCCATGGGAAGAGGGAACAAACAGACGATTCGGTCGGAAAAGTATTAATGAAAGTAATAAGTATTAAAGACAAATCAGCACCTCTACACGAATAGGCGGTTAACATCCAAAAAACAACAAACGATAAAGGGAGAGCCATAACAGATGAATTCATTACTCGTTTAAGTTTATTACAGAAGAAATTACTCAAAAAGACATCGAAACTACAACAAGCATTCAGGTCTATTACAGAAAAAGTTGCTCAAGGTGAGAGAAAAAGAAGTTGAAGGTAAGAAAGCATCAAAAGAGCAAAGGAATAAGCCCCCGATGCAATCAGAAGGAAAAATTGAGAAATTACCAGGTACCCCTTTCCAGAAGAGTTGTCAAGACAAGAAGACAACCAAGGAAAAAATAACCCCCTTGTCATCATCACCTTGCCCTGAGCACCCCAGCTGGAGGCCGCACTGGTAACCCTTCCTCCTTGTGGAATCTACCAAAATAGAACATGCAGTTACCACGTCCATTATGGAGGAGTCCACTTGATGATGCATAAAATGTTCATCTGTTGACTAACGACTGAAGAGTCAAGATCAGACCAGAAGTCTCTTGGAACGACCCGGCTTAAGGCAGCAGGACAGCTAAACACCTGACGGTCCACCATACGTTCCCCTAACTGGAAGGTCGGCTAGTAAGAAATCAGCTCTGCACTGAACGCCATTGGCATGGATATTTCAGCCCTGGGGTCTTAAAAGGAATAAGGAGGGTCTCTACAGGTTCGGCCCATATCTTACGCCCAGAACTGGGGAGATATCAGCGCTGCGCGACCAAATGACTTAATCCCGAACTTTCTAGAAAGATCTCAGTCGACCTCACATCTTGAAGTGTTTAAGCCCGATTGGATTCCACGTATCTAGAAGAGGAAACTTCTCCTTTAAAGTCTATCACTCCGGCAAGATATATCCTTCAACTTAGGAACTTTCACTTATCAAAGATCTGGTATAGACTCAAAGAGAAACCCTAGATACGCAAATGAGGTAACTTCCCTTACGGTTTGACGGCCACCGCCTCACCACCGCCACTAATCACAGTCGGTTTAACTTCGCCAATAAAAGGCCCCCCACTTCATTCTTCACAGGACACAATCTCTTTACTCCAGAAAAGATCACCCCATACTCAGAGTTCTCACAACTCCCCCCGCCAAAAGGATCGATCAATATTCATTCTTTTACTGCAAAGAGCACCCTGACTGTCTTGAGCGTCGGAGCGGTTTTCGAACCCTTTGTAGGTTTTCCCCCCTCGAGAACAGACAAACAGGAATAAGGAGCAAGGAGCTGGAGCAAAGGAGCAGAGCAGAGAAGAGGAGCAGGGCAGAGAAGCACAGCAGAGAAGTGGAGCTGAACAGAGGAATCTCTCCTCTCCAAACAGAATATACCATCATAACGGAGGTTGTCATGCATCAACTCCCTTTTTCATGTTGATTTAACCGGGAGCCAATTTTCGACATCAGCATTTGGCGCTAGAAGGAGGGGATCTCTCCAGCAAATCATCAGATTAGGTAACCCGAACCCTACTCAATACCTTTTTAGAACTAACTACCTCCCTGACCTTCAGGCAAACATGTCTTCGGGCGATCGTACTCCACGCGAGACGCCTTACTGGCTCCCCAACTCAGACGAACTCCTTGCCGAATTGGAGCAAGTCAGAGCCGACTACTACCGGAGAGACGAGGAGGCAAAACAATTGAAGGAAAGCCTCTGCAAAGCCGAAACAGCGAGGAGGGCCGCCACACCCGAGGAAAGGAAAGAAGTACTCAGGACGTTCGCGAGGAGGCTCTTCTCGCCCGGCGACACTAACTTTGCGACCAGGCAACCAGATGCGCCTGGAGAGCATCTTGAATGAACAAGGCGTGTTGAATCCGGACCAACCTTACGTCCCCAAAAGAGCTGAAATAGGTGAGGGGTGCGTGGGAGACCCTACCATTTGTGATATACTCATACACCAAGTGGTAAAACTGACAAGAGAATGAGAGAAGGACAAACTCTGGGGAAGGACGGTAATTCGGCAGTCACCCCTCTGCCGGGAGATACTAGAATCCGAAAAATCGGCAAACTTCAAGTGCCCCACGCTGGAACATTATCACGGCGTGGAAGAGCCAGGAGTGTTTATCAAAAACTATGTTGCAAGGATGAACTTATGCACGACTAACCGAAACATATGGTGTGTAGTCTTCGCCACCATCCTAAAAGGACCAGCTCAGGTATGGTACCAAGCGTTAGCTCCAGGGTCAATCAAGTCCTTTGATCAGCTCGCCCAAGCTTTCTACGAAGCTTCCCGAGGAAGCACTAGCATCAAAAGAGGAACCGACGAGTTGTTCAATGTGGTACAAGGAAAGAGTGAAACTCTAGCAATCTACTGGCAGAGATTTCGCAATCTCATGGTACAGGTCCCCGACCTAGAATCAAACGTCGTCTTTTTCGCCTTACAGAGAGGCCTTAGGCAGGATGACATAATCAGAGATATCTCAGGAAGAAAGCCAAGCACCCTCGGAGAACTGATAGAAAGATTGCAACAGTTTATCAGGACTGAAGAAAACTATCTACGGATGAAAGACGTGGCCAACATCCCATACGAAAGTGAACGTCCCCGAAAGAAGGAATGGGACGAAGTCAGGCCACCCAGGGACCGAGAACGAGGCAGGAGACCTAGGGCTGACTTCGCAACCTATACCCCGCTGATGAAAGGGAGGGAGGAAATCTTGCAAGTATTGATAGCAAAAGGCAAGGCCGAACTGCCTAAACCCAATGACGACCGAGAAGAGTTCGGGTCTAGGGACATGACTACATGGTGTGCCTTCCACAGAGGCTACGGCCACAAGACCGACAATTGTCGGCACCTCAAAAATCTTATCAAAGAGATGGTAAGAAAGGGAGAACTGGATAAGTACATCCAGAAAGAGCAGCGACCCTACGAATACCGGAACAAAAGGCAGGTAAACAGGGCAAGAATTGGATCGAGACTGGAAGCCAACGAGCAGGGCCTGACTTTCAAAAAGGCAAACATAGGTTTGGAGGAACCAACAGGACTGATGGGAAACATCAACACCATAGTAGGAGGACCGACCCTCGGCGGAGCAACTAAAAGGGAGCAGCGAAGATACGCCAACGAGGCGAAGAACCCGCCAGTCCTGCTAATCAAACCAGTCGTGGAAACTCCTCCCATCGTCTTCACTGACGACGATCTGGTTGGGGTAATAACTCCACACGCTGTGGTGGCCAATTGAAGGGTAGGACGCATCCTGGTCAATACAGGAAGCTCGACAGAAGTCATGAGTCGGACATGCTTCCAAAAACTCGGGGTAAGTCAGCCACCACCTGAAATCTTATAAATCTTGCTTGACAGGGTTCGGCGACAATCAGGTTGAAACAGATGGAATAGCAACCCTGCCGGTACTGATCGGTGAAGGAGAATCAGCGAAAGCGATAATGCTAAACTTCGCCATTGTTGATAAGAGGTACGCCTACAACATCATATTGGGCAGGAACTTCCTAAGGGAGTCAGGAGCAATAGTTTCTATGAACCACCTTATGATGAAATTCCCAATTCCGGGAACGAATCTCATAGGGACGGTCAGAGGAGACCAGAAAGTAGCCCGGGAATGTTATCTCATCTCCTTCTAGGGCTGCGAGGAAGAAATGATCAATCCGATCACCGTTGGGGGAGATAAAGCATTCTACGGAGACCCCACAGCAGACATGCAGAGCTGAGAGAGTCAGGTCATCACTACCCCAGTCTATTTCCTTTTTAAAATAAAGCCATTAGGCAAAAAAAGTAGCATTACTAGCAACATATTTTATTTAACAAAATAAAATATTTTTAACAAAAAAGCTATAAAAGGAGGAGTCCTGGTTAAACTCATCTCGCTCTGAATCGAGCAGGTAGCCCTGATAGCGAAAGACACGACCAGGGGACCTAAAGGTAGCCTTGGTAGTGAAAGCAACGACCAAGGGCCCTAATTTAAAAACAGCCCTGCTAGCGAGAGCCACGACCAGGGACAGGATAACCTCGGTAGCTATGGCGACGACCGAGGGCCCTAAGGAGCAGTCCTAGTTAAACTAAACTTTGCTCGAGTAAAACGGACCCTTCACCAAGGTCCCAAGGAGAAGTCTCAGTCAAACTGATCGACTCAAGCCGGCAAATGAGGTAGCTCCGGTAGCTATGGCTGCGACCCGAGGCCTCGCAAGGAGAAGTCCTAGCTAAACTTAAACTCTTTACTCGAGTAAAACGTGGTCCCTGAGGATCCCCAAGGAGAAGTCCTAGTTAAACTACAGCCCTGGCGAAGGTGACCGGGGGGTATAAGAAGAAGTCCTTGCGAAACTATTCATGCTTAAAATGAGGAAGACAACCCTTGTAGCTAAGGCAACGACCAGGGGCACGGGAGGAGTCCCGGCGAAAACTAGTCGAGCTCAAGCCGACGAAACCAGCTCTGGTAGTGAAAGCCACGACCAGAGGTCTAAGGAGAAGTCCTAGCTAAACTAGTCGTGCTCAAGCCGACGAAACCAGCTCTGTTAGCGAAAGCCACGAGAAGTACTAGCTAAACTAGTCGTGCTCAAGCTGACGAAACCAGCTCTGATAGCAAAAGCCACGACCAGAGGGCTAAACTAGTCGTGCTCAAGCCGACGAAACCAGCTCTGATAGCCCAAGCTACGACCAGAGGTCCAAGGAGAAGTCCTAGCTAAACTAGCCGTGCTCGAGTCAGCACAACCAGCTCTGGAAGCCCAAGCTATGACCAGAGGTCGAAGGAAAAGTGCTAAGACCAAGCTAATAAAAATAGCCCTGGGAGCGATAGCCATGATCAGGGGCAAAAGTAGGCTCGACAAAAAGAGCCACTCTAATTTGGGTTCTATTTTGCAGGAGGAAATAGTAAGATTAGGGCATGGCAGATTAGGCCTAACTTTTTTAAAATTATGCAGAAGTGATCATTCGGAGCATGCGTAGTAAGTTTAGGAATGCGTTAGTAAGATTAGGGCTTTAGATAAATAATCATTCCACATTTAAGTGTTTGCAGATAAAAACAAAGTCAAAAAGGGAGAACGTCGGAAAACGCCCATCATCAACTATTTACATGTTAGACGAAGAAGAAGAAACAGGAGAAGTAGACAGGGAGATTACATCAGAAGGAATTAATTCTACAGAGGACCGTATAATCACTACCACGAGACTACCATCTAACAAACGAACTAAGTATCCCGTCATTTCAAAAGTCACTCGCCGGTCGTCATCCAATACTCCTCTCCAGGAGAGTTGCAAGGGACATAAGGGTTCGCCAAACAGAATCGCTTCAATATTCTCAAAGACGGACAAGCCGATGAACCGAAAAACCCTGATCGGACCTTCACCTTCAACATTTATGTGATAACGGCGAACGTAAAAACTTTCAGCAAGAACCGTCAGGCGAAAACTAATCCCAAGGTTACCTCGGGGAAGAAACCCCTCGATGGACAAACCGGCCATGAAGGAAATGGAGGGAATTATCCACCCAGTCGAGTCATATTTATAGGCCTAAGTCAGGGGAAGGCGGAACGAACAGATGGATCCGTCAAGAAGAAATGAACCGAACAGTCATAATTAAAGATAAATCATCGCTCTTTCATAAGAGGGTGGCCAATATCAGGAAAACAATAAACGGTAAGGGGAAAGCTCTAACAGGTGATTTTATTCAATTACTCAACTAAGCTTATTACAGAAGAAATTGCAACACGAAGACATCAAGAAGAGTGTGACCATTCAGATCTATTAAGGAAGAAATTGCTCGAAATAAAAGAAAAAGAAGTTGACGGTAAGAAAGCATTAAAAGAACAAAGGAACAAGCCAACAATGCGATCAGGAGGAAAATCCCCTCATTAGAACCATCACCCACGAGCAGCAGAAGAAGCTTTTAACCAGGAGCCAGATCGAGAATGGCGCCCGACCAGACCACCATTTTTGGGGTCGGACCCGAATTGGTATCCCGGGTAACTATCTCCATTATCGGAAAAGTTACCCTTAACTATTTCCATCACCAGAAAAACATAATTCGAACAAAGGTCTCATCTCAGATCCCCGGCGAAAACAGAAGTCGAAAAGCAAAATTGAAAATTATTTGCAAATGGAGGATTTTCTTTCCTCTAACCCTCGATGATAAGGAATCAGAGAACCAAAGCAAGTTATTTATATTGGAAGAAGATAACCAAGGGACTTCGTAAAAACAAACAAGGGCCATTAAAGACAAAGACCAAACGTATCTCGGGAACACACGAAGGAATAATGACCGAGGGATACACACGGCTCGAGATCGATCAAGTCTGATAGAATAACAGCGGATTTCAAGGTAACGCATTCTATCCCCTAATGGCAAGGCTCCACGTGTCTTCGCGTGACAGAACGAACTTTCGTGTGCAGTAACCCAAAAGATCAACGCTGAAAGCGCATAATCAGAGGATCATATCTATGACGTCACAAAATCACGCATGGAAAAGATTAATTACTTAAGCAGGAGATGAGACGTGTCTTGGGAGAACGAACCACATGTCAAGACAAAGCATAACTGGGATGGCTCTGGCAAAAACAGCGCTTCATGAGGAATGATCTCCACTTATATGATACTAATCAGCTCTAGAATATCAACAAAGGGACCGAGCACTACGAAACAACCTAGGTCCAGGTAAGACCCAAAGAGTTTCACGAAACAACTCTATGACAGGTATTACTCTCGACTTCAGGCCTTCAAATAAAGTAAATAAGACACGAGTTACTTCTACTCCTTAGCCTCTTTACTTTCAACTAAGGAGTGGCGGGACTCATGATGATGCATAAAATGTTCAATCCTTCGACTAACGACTGAAGAGTCAAGATCAGACCTGAAGTCTCTTGGAACGACCCGGCTTAAGGCACAGGACAGCTAAACACCTGACGGTCCACCATACGTTCCCCCAACTGGGAGGTCGGCCGGAAGAAATCAACTCTGCACTGAACGCCCTTGGCATGGATAGATCAGCCCTGGGATCTTAAAAGGAATAAGGGGGCTCTCTACAGGTTCGGCCATATCTTACGCCCAAAACTGGGGAGATATCAGCGTTGCGCGACCTAATGACTTAATCCCGGACTTTCTAGAAAGATTTCAGTCGGCCTCACATCTTGAAGTGTTTAAGCCCGATTGGATTCCACGTATCTAGAAGAGGAAACTTCTCCTTTAAAGTCTATCACTCCGGCAAGATAAATACGAAGTATCCTTGAACTTAGGAACTTTCACTTGTCAAAGTTCCGAGGTAGACTCAAAGAGAAACCCTAGATACGCAAAAGAGGTACCTTCCCTTACGGTTTGACGGCCACCGCCTCACCACCCCACTAATCACAATCGGTTTAACTTCGCCTATAAAAGGCCCCCCACTTCGTCCTTCACAGGACACGATCTCTTCACTCCAGAAAAGATCACCCCATACTCAGAGTTCTCACAACTCGCCCCCCAAAAGGATCGATCAATATTCATTCTTTTACTGCAAAGAGCACCCTGCTTGTCTTGAGCGTCGGAGCGTTTTTTCGAACCCTTTGCAGGTTTTCCCCCCTCGAGAATAGACGAGCAGGAATAAGGAGCAAGGAGCTGGAGTAAAGGAGCAGAGCAGAGAAGCAGAGAAGAGAAGTGGAGCTGAACAGAGGAATCTCTCCTCCCCAAATAGAATATACCATCATAACGGAGGTTGTCATGTATCAACTCCCTTTTTCATGTTGATTTAACCGGGAGCCAATTTTCGACATCAGCACCACCCTTTACCACAGTCATTATGAAGTACATCCTTCAAGCAGGTAACTAGTATGAAATCAAACAGAGGCCTCATCTTGGATCTCCAATAAAAAAATAGAAGGTAAAAAGCAAAGTCGAAAAGTATTTGCAGAAGATGGATCTTCAATTCTCTAAGTTTTGATAATGAGGAGTTGAAGAACAAGAGCTGGCTATTATACTAGAAGAATAGCCAAGAGACTTATTGAAAACGGACAAACTGTCATTAAAGGCGAAGACCAAACACATCTCGGGAACACAGAAAGGAATGATGACCAAGAGATACACACGACTCAAGAACAATCGGGTCTGATAGGATACCTCCGGATTTCAGGGGGACGTGATAACCTCGCCACTAACTAGAAGCCACGTGTCCACGTATGGCGAGAGGATTGTCGTGTAGAGTAACTCAAAAGATCAGCGCCGAAAACGCGTGATCAGAAGATCAAATACGTGACATCACAAAATCACGCATGTAAAGGAAACTAATGGCTTAAGCAGAAGTCGAAACGTGGCTTAGGAGGATAAACAACGCGTCCATCAGTCCAAGGCAAAACACAACTGGGATCAGTTTTGGCAAACACAACCTTAGAGAATAGAAGCTTTACTACCAACAGTTTCTACCAGCTCGGTACGAATCAGCTCGGGAATACACGGCTCAGGGAAATTAGAAAAAAGGCCAAGCTTCACAAAACCGCTCTGGTCCTGGTAAAATCCTGGACTTTAAGGTCTTCAATGTTTTAGACACACAAGTTACTTCTACTCCTCAGTCTCATTACTTTCGACTAAGGACTGGCGGGACTCATGATGATGCATAAAATGTCCAGACATTGACTAACGTCTGAAGAGTCAAGATCAGACCTGAAGTTTACTGGGTCAACCCGGCTTAAGGCAGCAGGACGCCTGAGCTTATGATGGTCCACCAGATATTCCCCTAACTGGGAGGTCGGCCAGAAGAAACCGGCCCTGCAAAGTGCCCTTGGCACCGACAGATCAGCCTTGGGGTCTTTAGAGGAGTAGAGGGGGTCCACACAAATCCGGCCAATGTCTTACGCCCAGAACTGGGGAGGCAACAGAGCTAAGCGATCTACCGACTTAATCCCGAATCTTCCAGAAAGATCTCAGTCGGCTACACATCTCGAAGTGTTTAAGTCAGCTCGAACACCACGTAACTAAAGGAGGAAACTTTTCCTCTATAATCTATCACATCGGCAAGATATCTACGAAGGATCCTTGAACTTAGGAACTTCCACTTATCAAAGATCGGAGATAGACTCTAAGAGAAACCCTAGATACTCAAGGGAGGAAACTTTCCCTTTGGTTTGACGGCAACCGCCTCACCGCCGCCACTAATCACAGTCGGCCTAACATCGCCTATAAAAGGCTCCCCACATCGTCCTTCAGAGGACATGATCTCTTTAACCCAAAAAAATCACTAGAAACTCAGAGTTCCCACAACTCGTCCCTAAAAGGATCAACCAATATTCATTCTTTTACTGCAAAGAGCACCCTGACTGGCTTGAGCGTCGGAGCGTTTTCGAACCCTTTGCAGGTTTTCCCCCCTCGGGAGCAGACGAACGGGAACAGGAGCAAGGAGCAGGAGCAGGGAGCAACGGCGAGGAGCTAAACTAAGGAGAAGTAGAGCAGGAAGCGGAGCTGAGAGCAGGAGCATAGATCAAGCAATACTCAATCTAAGGAGTAATCATACGTAACGGAGGCTGTCATGCATCAACTCCCTTTTTGATGCTGATATAAAAAGCCATTTTTTTGACATTAGCAGCGCTTAAGACAGTCAGAATGCCCTTTACAGTTAAAGTATTGAGTATTGATTGATCCTTGAAGAACGTACCTTGTTGAAGGTGATGTGATGTCCTTTTATAGTTAATCATTTGTTTTGACAATATTTCTCAAGATCAAGAAAGTCTGAAAGATGTGACATATCAGATGGGATATAAATTGACACGGGAATCGAGGCATTGCAACTGTTCTAAGTACAAGTGGGAGATGTCCTTCGACCAAAGATGTAATGCGAGCAATTTGTCGGATAGGACGATTAGTGAACAAGATCATCAAGTCCTGATGATTTAGGGGATGTAGTGTTTAGCTAGAAACCAACTACGATCGTTGAATCACCAAGCGATTCGTGGCTAACTTCGTCCAGATCCTACAACGGGTTACACAAAAGAGTGTCAACTTGATCGGAAGATATGACTAGAGGGATGAGACATATATGCATGGGTAAGACCCATAGATATGTCCAAAAGGCCTAAAAGAAGTTTAGGCAAAGATAATACAAAGGTTCGAAACAAGAGGGTTTTGGATCGGGCACTTAAAGGAGTTTTAAGGCATATTATAGTGATCGTCCAAGCTTGGCCGACCAAACTATAAGGACCAGCCAGATCTGCCCTTTTAGGGCATGTGTTGGACGGCCAGAGTAAGGGAATATGGAATATAGAAACTAGTTTTTATTTTCGACTATTTCCTGAATTTTATTCGATAGGGTCTTTTAGGAAACCTAATTAGGGTTTTACTCTAACTTGGGGTTCCACATAATGTCTCTTGAGACTTGAATAAGGTGTGGGAAATTCTCAAGAAGCTTTCAATCTCTACAACATCAAGTAGAGAAAAAAAGAAAAATAGTTCCCAACTATCTATCTGGTCAAAAGAATAACTGTTCTTCAATCTAACCACCATTGGAGTTCTAGCTAACAAGGTGGGGGATCAAGGTGATTGCTCGGTGTCTCAAGTAAAGGAGCTACAATTGGAGCTCTTGGTCTGCTCAAAAGCGCGATTGGAAAGGTTCGAGGGAAAAATAACGATTAAGGTAATCACTGACTCTTAGTTCATTATTAGCTTATGCAGGAGATCCTGGGGGTACAAGTGTTAGACATATTAGATGTCTGATATTCCGCTACCAACACTAGGAAACCACATAACCCGACAACTTCTCCTTCAGCTCCAGCTCTTGGAAACTTGGGGGAAAACCTGCAAAGAGTTCGAAAACCTCTCTGACGCTAAAGACAGTCCGAGTGCCCTTTACAGTTAAAGTATTGAGTATTGATTAATCCTTGGGGAATGTAACTTGTTGAAGGTGATGTAATGTTATTTTATAGGCTCTTTTGGACCGACTGTTATAGACAATGTAGATGAAGCAGTTTTGATTCACCATTCGGGACCAAGACCACTCTTGCAGTAGTCAAGATATTTAGGGGTTCCTTTTGAGTTTATCTTGTATCTTGGATGTTTAGAAGTTCCTATGTTTAAGGATACTTCATAAATATCATGCCTAGTTGATGGAGCTTCTAGGAGATGTTTCCTTTATTGAGACTCTTGAAGCTCATGTTAATTAAACACTTAGCATCGTTGTCGACTGAGATCTTTAGGAAGATTCGGGATTAAGTCGGTAAGCGTGCGGCGCACTTCTGCCTTCCCATGTTGAGGGTGTAAGTCATCGGCCTTGCTTACGTGGAACCCCTATACTTCTTACGAATCCCAGGGCAGACCTGTTTGTGTTTTAGACGGAACGGGATTAGAGCTCCTCAGATGATCTTGCCGACCTCCCGATTCTGGGTTCAGGTGGCAGACCTCTTCGTACTCAGTTGTCCACTTTGGACTTCGGGTCTTTTCTTGACTGTATTACTTAAGCTAGGGTATATATATCCCATGCCCTAGGGCACAGACACTTGTATCAATCAAATTTTACGAAATTTATTGTCATATCTTATTGAGAGAGAGAGATTTTTATTAGTTATTATTTTTTTATTTCTTTTCTCTTAAATTAGTTATTATTTTATTGAGAGAGAGATTTTTATTAGTTATTATTTTTTGTATTACTTTTTTGTTTTTTTCTCTTAAATTAGTTATTATTCTATTGAGAGAGGGAGAAAGATTTCAATTTCTTTTTTTAACTCTTGAAATTTATATTGTTTCTTTATTTCTTAAGTTAGTTGTTTTATTTCTAAGAAGGAAAGGATTATTGTTTTTAAATAGATAACTTTATTTCTACGAAGGACTATATTTTGAATTTTGAGAAGGGCTTCTACACAATATCCTTTATTAAAAAAGGATGTTTGTCACAGTCATCATTTTCCCTTCTGTTTTATTATATAGATTGTAATTATGCAACGGTTAACTTGTTGTGTTAGGAACAGAAATATGCTATTAGAATCTTTTATTTGTTTAGGGGAATAGATAAATCTTACCAGATTATTGTACTTAAACTACGGGATTTTGCTAGATTTTCTTAAATTTTAAATGTTACCAAATTATCATACTTAAACTGATATGTATTTTGATGACATTTTCAGTATTTTCATGCATTTTACTTTTTCTATTACCATAATATGCCTGGAATGTGTTATGACTTAGCTAGAGTACGTGAACCAAAGATGATTATTTATTTAGCATTTTATTGACTCGAACCACATTCTTAGATATAACATATATTTTGGAGTTGCTTATGTTAGATTAAAACAATTTTCAAAATTTTCTAGCATTCTATTTATTTTAAAAACACAATTATATACTTAGACTCAAAATTTATGTATGATATATTTTCTGACTTAGGGGGTTGACTTCATCATGCCTTCGCTATTCGACGTAATAAACTAGAAAAATGTTGGTAGTTGCGGGAAAATTTTGTCAATATCTTTATGGTATCTTTATACTAGTTGGACCATACGCTAAAATATTATTTTGATGTTTCTAGCATTTTCAAAATAAACAAAGCAACTCTGCTAGATGTTTCTTATATTTAAAACGTTGACATGTTCAGGGACGGATCTACATGCAGGCCAGAGGGGGCTATGGCCCCCCTTGACTTGCTGCAAATTGATTTAAAAATGTTGATTGCCATCTGGTTTATCACATAATAACGTTCAAGTCAAACTCATGACACATATGTAGCGTGGTTGAGATGATAAAGGTGGGAGTTGTGGACGCGAGAGACCTGAGTTCGAGCACTGGTAGGCTTAGATTTTGTCAATTTTTATAAGGTTTTTGGTTGGCCCCCCTTCATTTCTACTCCTAGTTCCGTCCCTGGACATGTTTGCTATGTTTTAACACCACACATTTAGTTCCATAAATGTATATGCTATCATTGGTTTGATATGTTATGACAATAGGTGTTCAATGTGATCAATACAACTAATCAAACAGAAGTAATAGGAAATAAAGAACAATCAAGAACAGAACACAGAGATTTACGTGGTTCGGTTGGTGAGACCTACTCCACGACGACAACGGCATGATGATTTTCACTATGATAAGCAAACAAGTTACACAAGAGATTTCGTGAGATTGTGCTACTGATATCTCCTTAGGGTTTAGTTTATATAGCCACTAAACCCTGATCCCACCGCCTCACCGACTTTCTCTCTACAACCGACATTATACACGGATACGCTAACACTAATAACAGACATAAGCCTAGCTTCGCATTATAGCTGTCTCGGAGTCCAGCTCTGCCTCGGAGCACTGCTTCGCATACCAGCCCTTGTAAGCGAGTTGGCGGGTCGTAAACCGGGTTTGACACCAATCCATATTCGAGTCACTTCTAATAATTCTCCACCTTGACTTGAATATGTTCCTCTTGACTTAAATCTGCCACCATCATAGCTCAACGCCTCTGAGCCGTCGTCGCTCCAGCCCTGCTAGGGCTCAACATCTGGAAATCCCAATCAAGTCCAAGCAATGTTTAAACTTGAAAGTTGTAACTGCCTTGGTCATCATATCCGCTAGATTATCTACCGTAGAAACCTTCTTCATCGTGATCTTCCCTTTTTCAATCACGTCTTTGATAAAGTGATACCTGACATCAATGTGTTTAGTTCTCTCGTGATACATTTGGTTTTTGGTAAAATGAATAGCACTATGGTTGTCGCAGTAGACCTCTGTCACCAGCTGCTTCAAGCCCAAATCCCGAACTAAGCCACTCATCCATATTGCCTCCTTCACCGCCTCTGTTGCTGCCATGTACTCGGCTTCCGTTGTAGACAGAGCTACTACCGATTACAGCACTGCTCTCCAACTAATGGCACTCCCGCAGAGTGTGAACGTATAGCCAGTCAACGACCTCTTTCTATCAAGATCCCTCGAAAATCTAAATCTACAAATCCAACTACCGAATCAGAAGTGTCAGACCTTCTATCGTAAACTAGCCCAAGCTCCGCAGTTCCTCCCAGATACCGCAGTATCCATTTCACAGCCTGTCAATGACCTCTTTCAGGTCTGCCCATGTATCTGCTTACTACACTAACAACAAGTGAAATATCAAGCCTTGTGCACACCATAGCATACATAATGCTACCTACTGCATTTGCATAAGGCACCCGAGACATGTATTCCGTCTCGTCATCAATTGTCGGTGACAGTTCCCCCGAAAGCTTGAAGTATGTTGCCAATGGAGTACCGACAGGTTTTGTCTCAGTCATACCAAAACGTTCCAACACCTTCTTGATGGGCCTAAAAAGTTTCCTAAATAGGTCACCACCCGCAAGTGCACGGGCGTCAAGTGATAATTCCGGTAAGACCGGTTCGTTCCTCAGAGACTAAGTGAAACCTATTCTAATACTTAGAATTAGTACGGTTCTTCAAATGGTTTTGGTGATTGAAATAATAGAGTAATAAAATAACGAGACAAACAAAAGAGATAACGAAAATGAACTCAAATGGGGAAGAGGACCTAGGGTTTCGAATCCACCCAATCATGGTCAAATAAAGTCGTAATCATCAATGACACTACAAAGTTGAATTTCTCGAATGATAATAAGTTAACTAATGACTGACAACTAATAAGCATCGACCATAAAAGAATCTAACCTAATGATGGTGGATCAAATCGGATGCACAACCATGAAAACAATATTACCAACGAGGTCAAGCTCATTCACCACATAACGGAATTCTAACTATTGCCTATCAACTTATCAAGCATCAATCATAAAAGAACTTAATCTAATCATGATGGATCAAGTTAGAAGCATAAACAATGAAAGACAAATTGCTACGATGATAATAAGAGCACATTACGATCGTCAAGATGAGTAAGCTATCATCATACATAATAAAGACTTCATCAAAAACCCTAGTAAAAAAAAGGTTAGCTATTCATACTCATCAAGGATATCATAAAGAGTTCCATCACATGAATCAAAATTAAAAAGAAAGTAAATTAGAAATCACCAAGTATTTGAAGATGAAGCACTTCTCTGTTTTCTTTCTTATTCTCTCTCTTTCTTTTAGCAACACTTTTTCTGAAACTGTTTTTGATACAATGAATGGAATGGAAGAGATAAGATGATAAATTTATAATGAATAATAAAAATTGCTCTTTGAATACTCCTTTGAACTCTTTCTCTCTCTCTCTCTCTCTCTCTCTCTACAACAACCACCTCTCTTTCTCTCTGTTTACTCTCTTCACTCTCTCACCAAGAAAAGAAAGAAAAGAAGATAGAAGATGATGGTTAGTTGATGAGGAACATCCCTGTTTTTCATGCCCTTGCACCTCTGTTTTGTTTTCAATTCCCTCTTTCTGTAAAATGTAGTTACTGTTCTTCTCTTCTCTCTAAAAATCTATCTTTTATGATCTGAGAAGAAGAACATAACCTTGTTTCCTGTTCAAGGTCTCTGGTAATTTCTGTCCCCCCAAAAGATGAGATGTTTTTTTCGTTTCTGTTTCTCTCTTATATAAGTAGAAGAAGAAAGTCAAATCAAATCAATCTTAGGATTCTCTCTTTCTATTTTTGATAAAATTCTCAATCTTCTTCCCTGTTCCAGCCAATTACTATATCTCTGTACTGTCATATATATCTTCAACCCAACTTACTCAATCGAATCCCACTTTCTCTTCAAAATTATCCAGCCAATCTTCTTAATTTCTTGTAAAGAAATCTCTCCATAGAATCCGAGAAGAAGAAATAAAATATACTCCTGTCTCTATGTATTAGAAATAACCAGATCCTTCAATCTTTCCCTCTGAAAATCTCTTTCTCTCTTCAATTTCTGACTTCTAAGAAGCAATAAAATCATTCCTTCTCTGTTGCTAACAAAATATCCAGCTCCCATCTCCTTTTCTCTTGATCCGGCCATTGTTAGGGAATTTATTTCCTTCCCTCTCTCCACGTTTTCTGTTTGAAAAGGTTAGAGAGAAGATATTCCCTGTTGCCTTTTAGAGATGATAATTAATAACAAATAAAGAAATAACCATAAAAGAAAAGATTCCAAGATTTTAGCTCCAATCCACGTGACAGACTTGGTGGATTGTTAGTTGGTTGCTAAGGGGACAACGATTTAGTGCATCTGGAGCATTTTAAGGAACTTGCAACGTGGTTTTGTTGACTTGATTTCAATCCGAACTTTGACTAGCTATAAGTCTTTCATACGAACTCCTATTGGACTCCCGTTTTCGCCTACAGACTCAACTTGGACTCTACTTTAACCCGATCATCAATATTGGCCAGAATACCCTTGTCATTAAAATGACCAAAATGCCCCTCTAGTAAGTCTTTATCACGATGTTTTCGCATCGAACTCCGTAAATGAGACCTGTGAAAGAAAATCAAACAAATCATCAGAGTAACCGCTCGAACTGGACTAACTAACCCGAGTTAAGAGATTCAGATGAGACATTTTAAAGTCTCATCACTTCTCGATGTACATTTTCTAAGACAAGAACAGTTTCCCATCAGATCTGTCTCTCCGTATCTCAATACCCAATATCTTCCTTGAGGCACCCAAGTCTTTCGTCTCAAACTCACCCTTTAACTGGTCCTTTAACATGTGGATTTCCGACATATCCTTGCAAGAAATCAGCATGTCATCCACATACAAGAGTAGATACACATAAGAACCATCTGATAGTTTCCTGTGGTACACACAACATACCTGCTTCGGTCGTAGCTGTTTTTAACCATAAAAGTATCAAAACGCTTATACCACTGCCTAGGATATTGTTCCAATCCATACAAGGACTTCTTTAGCAAACATACCTCGTCTTCTTTCCCGAGAATCTCAAACCCCTCTGGCTGACGCATATAGATTTGTTCTTCCAGTTCTCCATGTAAGAACGCAATCTTAACATCAAGCTGCTCCAATTCCACATCATACAAAGCAACCATAGCAAGTAATACACTAATAGAGCTATGTTTAACAACAGGAGAAAAATACCTCATTGAAGTCTATCCCTTCTCGCTGTGTAAACCCCTTAGCTACTAACCGTGCTTTGTATCGTTCATCTTCCACCCTGGGATTCCTTCTTTCTTCTAGAAAACCTATTTGCTACCAACAATATTCTGGCCCTTAGGTTGTTCGGCTAATTCCCAGGCCCGGTTCTTCCGAAGAGACTCGATCTCTTCATTCATGGCAAGAAACCACTGCCTTGATTCATCACTCCTCATAGCTTCTTCATAGGTGCATGTTTCACCTCCATCAATGCTTTTTCCCACACTAAGTGCAAATGGAACCATATCTGCTATTTCATACCTTTCCGGTGCCTGAATGTCTATTCTTCACCTGTTCCTCGCAACACTGTAATGAACAAGTTTTGGTTCATCTTCCTCAGCTTGCTCATCTACCTGAGGCCGAACCTCTTCCGGAGTGTCTATCTCAAACTCCACTTGTACTCCATGGTCTTCCTGCTTCAACTGTTTACCAACACCCTCTCGGGCATATACATGCGTTACCTTCTGAGTTACCATGGCTAACTCGTCAAAAGTAACATCTCTACTGATAAGAATCTCCTTTTATTTTTCATCTGGATTCCACAATCGATAACCTTTCAACCCGGGCTCATAACCAAGAAATATACATTTCTTTGCCCTCAGATTCATCTCACCTTCTTTAACATGTGCATAAGCCGGGCAACCGAAAATCCTCAAGTTCTCATACTTTGCAGGATAACCAGACCACACCTCATTTGGAGTTTTACACTCAATAGATGTACAGGGAGAAATATTTACCAGATACGCTGCCGTGTTCACTGCTTCAGCCCAGAACGCCTTCGGCAGCCCTGCATTTGAAAGCATACAACGAGCTCGTTCCAATAGAGTTTGTTCATACGCTCCGCCACACCATTCTATTGTGGTATCTTTCTGACCGTATGGTGTCTCACAAACCCTTGGTCTACCCAGAACCTATTAAACTCGTTTCCGCAAAATTCAATGCCATTGTGAGTCCTCAAGCGTTTGATCGATTTTCTAGTTTGCTTCTCGATCAAGGTCTTCCACTGCTTGAACTTGACGAATGCCTCATCTTTGCGTTTCGGTATGTAGACCCATACTTTCCTGGAAAAATCATCTATCAAGGTTAACATGTATCTACCCCCACCATGTGAGCTAATTCGGGAGGGATCCCAAAGCTCTGAATGGATGTAATCTAGAGTTCCTTTGGTAGTATGAACTGTTGTACTGAACTTTACCCGACACTACCTCCCGAAGATGCAATGTTCACAGAATTCCAATTTTCCAACCTTCTGCCCACAAAGCAAACCCTGCTTGCTCAGTATAGCCATCCCCCTTTCACTTATGTGCCCTAACCGCATATGCCAAAGCTTGGTAGTCTCAACCTCCTTTTCTGGTGATGATACTGCTACAGATCCGGTAACTGTGTTACCCTGTAAAAGATATAGACCATTCCTTTTCAACCCCTTCATAACTGTAAAACTCCCCTTAGAAATCCGAAGAACACCACCTTCGCCAGTATATTTGCAACCATTATCAACTAGAGTTCCCAAAGAGATTAGATTTCTCTTCAAATCTGGAACATGTCTTATGTCTGTTATAGTCCTCACAACACCATCGTGTGTCTTGATCTGAATAAGTACCAATTCCAACCACTTTACAAGGAGCATCGTTTCCCATTAACACCTTACCACCATTAATGGTTGTGTAAGTGGAAAACCATTCCTTATGAGGACATACATAGAACGTACAACCAGTATCCAAAATCCACCTATGCATTGATCGCCAAAACCATAGCTTCATCACATTCTTCAATGATTGTCAAGACACTACCATCATCTTATTCGATGACTGATGCCTCATCTGGCTTCTTCCTAAGCTCAAACAATTCTTCTTGAAGTGTAGTGTCCCTATCCATTATTTTTGGGGTGCCTTTAGCAGCATGCCTTTTTAATTTCTAAAACCCTACCCCCCTCATTCTTTTCCTTCCCATTTGCCTTCTTCAACCGTGAGTTTGAGCAATATGAGTGGTATTGAACTTTTCTAGAGTGAGAAAGTGGGAAAGTGATTTCCTTCCCTCCCATTATTGCTTCAAGTTTCCAACCCTTTTAACCCCTAATCCCTTCACTCAATTTTGAGTTTCCATTTTCTTCACCTCTTTCTTTTCTTGTTGTAGCCATTAGTGTTAGAGAGAGGGATTTTGGGTTCTTGTGAGAGAAACTAGGGCAAGAGAAGGACTAAGGAAGAAGGGCTTGGAGCTTGGTGGTTCTTTTCTTTGTTGTTCTTGGTGTGTGGCTTACATTGCTTTGGTTAAGGTAGATTTCTATCTCTGTAGGGCTTGAATATCCATTTTTATAGATAAACCTTGACAAATTAGATGAAACTACAAACCCTAGATTTTAGTATTACTTGAACATAGATTAGGGTCCTTGACACAAATATATATACTAGAATTATTAGATTTATATTCCTACAAACTTATTTTTAGGTCACTTTGAATCTCATCTATGTGTTAGATTTTGAGGATATTTGCTATAATGACATCCTTGATGAACCATACAATCTTCATTTACATTTTCATGCTAGATTCATGTATTACAATGATATTTAGGGCTAAACCTCTTTATTTGCCATGATTTTAGTATATAACTCTTGTAATTAGATGCCTCTCACTATTGGACAATACTCTTGATATAGATACATGAACATGTGCTATAACTCAACATGATATGAGAATTTTAGGCTATTATCATCATTGATTCATTACTTGCAAACACTATAAATATGAAACTCGTATGTCGTAATATACTAACGAATATGATTTTGATTTATGTATGTTGTGGTGTGATGTTATTATATGTGTGTGATGTGATGGAGTTGGTAGAGGGTTATGAGAGTTTTGTGGTTGGTTCGACCCTCTCTACCGGATGTGATATAGGTATGGAGGGTATGGTGTCGGCGCTAACACAATGGATGGCCTTCTGGACCACACTCTCATACAACGTGGATACCAACTTGTCACATCGTTTTTGGTTGTTTATTACAAATGGTGTGATATTATGTATGTGTGACGTGATGGAGTTGGTGAAGGGTTGTAAAAGTTTTGTGGTTGGTTCGACCCTCTCTACCGGATGTGATATAGATATGGAGCGTATGGGATCGGCGCTAACACAAGGGTAACCTTGTGGACCACACTC
This sequence comes from Eschscholzia californica subsp. californica, assembly GCA_002897215.1. Lineage (NCBI taxonomy): Eukaryota > Viridiplantae > Streptophyta > Magnoliopsida > Ranunculales > Papaveraceae > Eschscholzia > Eschscholzia californica. The sequence continues at coordinate 27,641 of BEHA01014039.1, read as the reverse complement.
GTACATAAGGTGGACACCAACTCGTCATGTCGCTTTTGGTTGTTTGTTACATATGTGGTATACTTTATTTCTAATTAATGGTCACAACTCGGATACTATACTTGGACATCTTAACATGTTATGTGGTTGTCTATTTGTTTTGGTAGCTCTTGAAACTATCTATTGAGGCTTTAAAGGTTTCGAAATCTACTTGTTGGGGTCTGACCCAACCTTTTATTTTTCAGGACAAGGAAATCGGGAAGTGCCACCTGCTTGAGTCATAGTTAGCCTTGGAGAAGTTTCTTTAGTGGTTTTCTTTCTTTCCTTAGGTAGTTATTTGGAGTTGGATCTCTTAAATACTTGGTGTTGTTTTTGTTTGATCTTGTCCGACATATATGTCGATGATTTAGAGACATCATGTGAGTTTTGAGAAACTTGATAAAGTTTTTTTGTTAGTTGATTTATTGGTACTCTTTGAGCTTCATGTTCAATACTATTTGTCTCCTTGATGAGTATATCGCATATGTTTACTTTTCTGCGGAGAAATGCTTTAAGTTTAGGTTTTCATGGCGGCCGACGTGGAAATCTGGATTTGGAGTGTTACAAAGTGGTATCAGAACTCTAAGTTCATAAATCCTAGGGATTGTGTCTAGGGCTTAAGATAGTTGGAAGCAGTAGTGGCACTTTAGTCTTTTCTTGGGTGTTGTGTGTGACATTAATTTAGTTTACCTCCTTATTCTTCTCTTCATTGGATTCATGGACGGAGATGGAGTTATTGGTAGGGGACGTCGTAGTGCTCGCATCCGAGGCCGAGGTAAAGGGAGGGGGCAGGCCGAGGTGCAGGCAGGGCGATAGGTCGAGGAGTCTTTGTTGAGGAAAGAGGATCAACAACAACTGTGGGTACAACGGCGCAAGCTGAGAGCAGTGCAACTCCAGTTCCAAATCTGAATGGAGGGGCAACGGTGACCATTGACGCAGCTGCATTGCAAGACTTGATCAACATTGCAGCGGAGGCTAAAATGCGGGAGCGGGATCGGGTTCAGGTCCCAACACGGGAAACAGGAGGTCTTGTGGTACTTGTGGTGAATCAGAGACCACCGACTGAGATGACTTGGGTGCAGCATTATCACCATTTCAAGAAGATGGGGCCACCTGTATTTGATGGAACCACATGACCTTTAGGAGCACATGCATGGTGCCAGAAGATGGATAAGATTTTGTAGAATCTCGAGTGCTCAGATTTGTATAAGCAGAGAATGGCAGTGTTTCAGTTGGAAGGAAATGCCGCTTCTTGGTGGGATACAGAGGCTCGGTTAGTAGATCCTATGACGATGACATGGACACAGTTTAAGGATTCATTCAAGGAAAATTACTTTCCATATTCAACACAACGGAAAGTATCAAGAGAATTTCAGAATATGAAGCAGGGAGAGAATCAGACAGTCTTAGAGTATGAGTAGGAGTTTCATCGACTGTCATTGTTTGCAACTCACTTGATCCCTACTGAACAGGATAAGATTGAGAGGTTTGTGAATGGGTTGCTCCCTAACATTGCGAGACAAATCATTGGACAACCTAGTTTTGACACTTATCAGAAAGTGGTGACATGTGTTAAGGCACAAGATGACTACATTTAAGAGATGAGGAAGCAGAGAAGTGTCAAGGGAGAGATGGGACATAATCAGAAATGGAATGGTAATAACAACAAGAACGGTGGTAAGAATCGAAGTGACCGCTATCATGGGCAGCGTGATGACAAGAGGCCTCGTACAGATCGGGATGATAGAGCAGTGATAGCAACTGGTGGACAACCAGAACCACTGAATGGCAACTGGGGAAGACAGAGGGCTTTCCAAGGGACTTGCTACAATTGTCATGAGCAGGGTCATAGAGCAGTTGACTGTCCTAAGAAGAATGGGGCTCGGATTGGTAATCAAGGGCGACAACAGGGTCATAATCAACAAAGGGGGTTGCAGAGACGTGGTCAGCAGTTGGAGCTGAATGTCGTAGTTCCTAGAGATGTTGGAGCACCTGCTGAGGTGGTTAAAGGTACCTTTCTTATTCATAGCAATCTGGGAAGAGTATTATTTGATCCTGGTGCCATGAGTACATTTATTTCTACTTCTTTTGTACGCACTTTGCCTATTGTGTTAGATCGATGTGTGAGCCCTTTTATTGTGGCGTCACCATGGGGTGGGTCTATAGTGATAGACCACATTTTTCGGGGGTGCATTATTAAGTTAGGTGAACGAGAGTTTGCTTCAGACCTCTTTGTACTTCAGTTAGTTTACTACGATGTCATCCTAGGCATGGATTGGCTTGCTTCATATCATGCACTTGTGGATTGTTTGCCAAGATGGTCACATTTTCTCTTCCGAGTGAAGAGGTGTTGGTTGTGTCTGGACTTACGAGACAAATGAAGGAGATGCACTTGGGTAACGTGGAACTGATAGAGCATCTGATGATGGGTAAGACGCTAGAGATGATTTATGTGGTATGTGAGTACCAAGTGATGTGATGGAGTTGGTGGAGGGTTGTGAGAGTTTTGTGGTTGGTTCGACCCTCTCTACCGGATGTGATATAGGTATGGAGCGTGTGGGGTCGGCGCTAACACAATGGATGGCCTTGTGGACAATACTCTCATACAACGTGGAAACCAACTTGTCACATCGCTTTTGGTTGTTTATTACGAATGGTGTGATATTATGTATGTGTGATGTGATGGAGTTGGTGAAGAGTTGTAAATGGTTTTTAGTTGGTTCGACCCTCTCTACCGGATGTGATATAGGTATGAAGCGTATGGGGTCGGCGCTAACACAAGGGTAACCTTGTGGACCACACTCTTACATAAGGTGGACACCAACTCATCATGTGGCTTTTGGTTGTTTGTTACATATGTGCTATACTTTATTTCTAATGGTCACAACTCGGATATTATACTTGGACATCTTAACAGGTTATGTGGTTGTCTATTTGTTTTGGTAGCTCTTGAAACTGTCTATTGAGGCTTTAGAGGTTTCGAAATCTACTTGTTGGGGTCTGACCCAACCTTTTATTTTTCAGGACAAGGAAATCGGGAAGTTCCACCTGCTTGAGTCATAGTTAGCCTTGGAGGAGTTTCTTTAGTGGTTTTCTTTCTTTCCTTAGGTAGTTATTTGGAGTTGTAACTCCTAAATACTTGGTGTTGTTTTTGTTTGATCTTGTTCGACATTTGTGTCGATGATTTAGAGACATCATGTGAGTTTTGAGAAACTTGGTAAAGTTTTTTTGTTAGTTGATTTATTGGTACTCTTTGAGCTTCATGTTCGATACTATTTGTCTCATTGATGAGTATATCGCATACGTTTACTGTTATGCGGAGAAATGCTTTAAGTTTAGGTTTTCATGGCGGCCGACGTGGAAATCTGGATTTGGGGCGTTACATGAAGTGTCCCTCCTTCTTTCAATTAAAGCATCTGTACTTCCTGGGTTTTGATTTAGACAGTGAACGGCCCTTCCCATCGACCACATGCTACGACCTTCCCCTTACAACCAAACCATCTCCTGAGCTGCTTTCTTCCATTGACCATCGTATCAACTCCTTCGAGTTCAATGTTGCTTTAACATCCTCAAAGGTTGTAGTTGTTTTTCCAGACATAAAAGAATCAACAAAGTTTTCATATGATGGTGGCAGGGATGCAAGCAATAGTACTGCCTTATCTTCATCTTCGAATCTGACATCTAAATTTGCCAAATCTAAGAATACTCGGTTGAGTTCATCCATATGGTCTGTCAACGATTATCCTTCTAACATCTGTAAAATAAATAGTTTCTTCTTTAGATACAAACGATTAGTTAGAGATTTCGTCATATACCTTGTCTCCAACTTACTCCATAGGCCATTGGCTGTAGTTTTCGTCGCTACTTCCCGCAAAACCTCCTTGCTCATACAAAGCAGAATCTGACCATGAGCTCTCTCCATGAGATCTTTCTTCTCTGCTTCTAATAATGATTCATCCTTCCCATTGACGAAATCTGCTCGCATCTTAATCTTCCAAAGATTAAAATCTTTACTTCCATCGAACTTCTCTATCTCGTATTTCGCCATCACAGAAACCTCAAAACCAAAGCTCTGATACTAGTTTTTTATGACAATTGGGGTTCAATGTGATCAATACAAGTAATCGAACAGAAGGAATAGGAAATAAAGAACAATCAAGAACAAAATACAGAGATTTACGTGGTTCGGTTGGTGAGACCTACTCCACGGCGACAATGGCGCAATGATTTCCACTATGATAAGCAAACAAGTTACACAAGAGATTTCGTGAGATTGTGCTACTGATATCTTCTTGGGGTTTAGTTAATATTGCCACTAAACCGCCTCACGGACTCCCTCTCTGCAACCGAAATTATACACGGATACGCTAACACTAATAACCGACATAAGCCTAGCTTCGCATTCCAGCTCTGTCTCGGAGTCCAGCACTGCCTCGGAGCACTACTTCGCATACCAGCCCTATCTCAGCAATCAGCTCTGTTAACGGGTCCATAATTCGGCGCAATTGTAAGTGGGTTGGCGGGTCGTAAACCGGGTTTGATACTAGTCCATGTTCGAGTCACTTCTAACATGATACATAGAGGTTTGACTTCACCATGCCTTGGTGATTTTACATAATAAACTAGGAAAATTTTGGGTAGAGAGCGAGACATTTTTTAACATATTTATGGTATCTTTGTATCCGTATTGAAGTAGCATAGAATCTCAAACACCGCCCGATGTGGTTTCACTTGATTCTCCATAAGTATCTGACTACTCATTGCCGCCGAATAGAAACAAGAGCAAAAGGTGCATCAGCAATTTATTTATTTTTTAGCCTTGCTCATTAAGTATTCCAGCCCGCGAACCATGTCAACAACCAATTTGACGATGTATCTATACTGTTGGAATTTGTCCAAAGAAGGACCATTTTTTTCTTGACCAACAAAATTATACTTCTCCTGCACCTTTATCTTCATCTTTTATAATTCAATATCTTGTCATACACATAAAAAGATGAAAAACATTAAATCCAAAGAACAATACAACAATTTTAAAAGCACATAGACAGTTTATGCAAAACCTATATATTGCTATAACATAATGTATTAATAACACTAGCATTCATACATTTTAAGAAATAGCATATATTGCATTCACAAAACTAAGAATTTCAGGACAAAAATCTTACACTTTCTTATTCTGGTGGAGCTCTTCCTCCATCGAATCATCTACCTTTTTCCCTTTAGACTTTTTAGGCCTAACCTTTTTCGCAATCTTTCAGTTTCAGGTGGGTCTTTTATCAAAACACCCCTGTTAAGCCTTCCCGAGTTGATTTGCTACAAACATGACATATATAACATCGAAATGGTAAAAATGCTAAAAACATAAAAGTGGGTTACAAAGATATTGCAAAACGGTAATAAAAATTTACAAATGCTAAATTTTATTGCTAGGTATTCTAATAAACTATTAAATGTATATACCCCATCTTCTTTTGTTTTCTTCTTCGTTACCGGAGATTTCACTGTACGCCCCTTTGTTGGCGGTAAGGTCCTTTTTCTAGGACTTATTTGTACCTCAGGTGTGTGCGAAGCACGATCCTTGGCGGAAATTGAAGATCGACCATCTACTTTCTTTTTGGTGGGAAGCTTTAACCCAACCATTTTATTATAATCTGCATAATGCTAGCCAGAACACTTAAACGGAGTTTTAAATCAACTATATTCTATAGCTAATTACCAAATGGATAAATTACAATTAGAGTTAACAAAAATAACTAAAATCAGTGTTGGTTAGTAAACACTTATTAGGTTTTATCAGAATCTTCAAATGTTAAGGAAAAACTGAAAATTTTAATTAAAGTCGATATCTTCTGGAACCAAGGAACGAAATGTCGACATATTTCGTCCATTTTGGTCGAAATATTTTGGTTTTTCGTATGAGCGAAATGAAACTCTACTTACATATGTTTCCACAAGATTTCCTCCGATATCAAATGAAATTTCGATCGAAACTTCCAGATATTCGAAATCAAATCGAAAAATAACAAATCGACTCAACTAAAGTAAGATTTTCGGTCGATTTCTTCTTCAGTTGGTTTAAAGAAAAAATACTTTCCATCTCCATGATTGGAACTCTAAGAAAATTGAAGAGGTTTCTTCATCACTGTTGAAATCTTAGAGCGAGAAAGTGCGACAGAGAAGAAGGAAGAATACTCTTCGTCGAAACCCTAATCCTTTATTTTGTAGGGAAATGTTAAAAGCGCCCATTATAGGTGTTAAGGCGCCCCTTAAGGAAAATTCATGTGGAATTTGTGTAGGAAATAGGCACTTTTAACACTTATAGGAGGTGCCTGTAAAACTTCTCTTTTCTTGTATTCTGGTCCATCTTTCTTATATTCTTTGCCTTTTTTTACTTTCAAGTCAACGTAATCTTTTAATTGGTAATTTACTCCCTAAAATCACTTAGGAAGTTCAAATTATTCAACTTAACCCCCCCGATCTAAGTGTGAGATTGCATTACTTTTGAAACTAACAAATTATGTTACAGATCCGCCAACTTTTTTCATTTTTGACCCATATGTGCTTAATAATGGTTAAAGAGTCTTGTTATACCTAATTAAATCATCTTTTATCATTTTCGTAGATTTGTAAAGTTTCCACACTCACCGAAACGTTTTCACTTTTCGACCAACCGAAATTTTCACTGAAACTAAAATTTCATTCCTTGTCTGGAACTAAAACCCATATGAAAATTATCCGGGTTTATGGATTTAAACAAAACAACAAACATATGAATGATGATTTTTAACCAAATTAATGGTGATCTGGTGGAAAATAAGCAACTTCTATAGCTTAAAACAACATTGAGTAATGAAAATTATAATCACATACCACATTGAACTACATTAGAATTATAGTAAAATCTCGAACATTAATGCCCAAGAAATTGTATTCACAAATCAGTTTCAATGATTTTCCTTTATATGCATAAACCTATGATCCTCTTCTTGTATTATAGAATGTTATTAGGTTTTTGATATTTGGAATTGAAAATTATGGGATGCATGTACATTTATTATGAATCTATTAGGTTTTCCTGTGTATGCATAAATAATCAATGTAACTATTATACACTGCCTTAATTATAGACACCTAATAGATTAGGTTTTCCTTTATATACTTGAAAATTCATTATAACTAAAATACAAAATCCTAAATTAATGGGAGACCTGGATTAGAAAGAAACATTGAGAAGTTATAGAGATAGAGTAATACCTAAACTGTAGATAGAGATTTTAGTTGTAGATGTGTTTTCTTCCCAAAGATTCTTCTTCGACAATGACAGAGGTACAGTTGAAGGCAAAAGAAACTGATTTCTTCTGCGATGTCTTTTGTTATTTCTTTAGAGAAAGTATAGTTGAAGACAAAAGAAACAGAGTAATTATTTGGGAAATATTCTTTGGGTTAGAAGATTAGAGAAACGTTTATTTAAACAAAAAATGAAACCTTTTATACGGAAGGAAACTTGTTATTGTGTAATTATTTTCACGAAATTAAAGAGACTATTTGTATCTTCTAATTTAGGTGATTTTTTTAAGGTGGGGTAGGTTAGGAAGTAGTAGAGAAAAGAGAGGTTAGACATGTAAATTACTCCTAATGGATTTATTTTCTATGTCATATATATTTTGACTCTAGACCCATTGAACCTGTGATTTTGGACCTAAAACTCATCCCCTGTTAGAATTTTTTAATCTAAGGTTCAAAAATAGGGAGAATGGACATTATATCATAAAATTCAAGATTTAATGCTTTTAATGTCATTCGGTGTTTGCTTATTTATTTGCTTTGTTTCTAATAGTTGTTGCTCATACATATCCTTCATACCCATGCATCCACAATGTGGCTCATATCTCTTAATTTTTTTGAGTGCTAGCAAAGAATTCTGATGTAATTAGAGACGTCTCAAAACCATATCGAGCTCATATATATAAATTCTAATTTTGTATTCGCAAAGACAAATTTACAGGCCTTCATCGTGTTTTTGTATATACTAGTTGATGCATGTACCCAGACATAAAAAAACAAATGATTACTGCAAGAATTTTGTTTTTGACATGGACTCCATTACTGCCAAACGACTATGATATCAATAACATTTTTCGGTTATTATTTTCTTGTCCAATTCATTCCAAAAGTTGTATGGCAGTCACACTTTTCCTTGTGTATAATCAATTACAATGGTTACAGGTTGTATGCACACAAGAAATGTTGTTCAAGCTTTCTGAATCTTAGACCATAGTGTATACATATATTTTAACGGGGTTGTTAGTACGCGAATAACTATATGTTACTTGTCGCGCTTATAGTTTAGTTTGTGTTCATGAATGTCATCTACTTTAACGGAAAAATGTCTTTAAGCAAGTTTTAATTCCACTGTAGAATCCAAATTGTTTAGGGAAGTAATCTTTGTTCAATTACTGTAGAATAAAAGAATTTGTCATGTCAGGTAAAGTCTCTCGACAATCTTATCAAAACAGATTATGATCTGAAAGTCGACAAAATAAATCTAAAAGCTCGCACTTTGAAGAACGTATATTAAAGACGCACGTCAAAAAACACAAACCATTGGAATGAATACTCCCTTTCCGCCCAAAATTCATTAGATCCAAACCTAACAAATGAAAGTCAATTGATACACATATATAGGCCAATTCTATCTCAATGTTACCCTAATTTTGAATTTTTTTTCTTAATAGATGTCATGCCCCTAGGTTTAGGGTTATTATGTTATTAAAACATGAATTGGGGACAAGAGGAAAGAGGTCAATGAGAAGACACAAGTAGAAAACAAAAAAGAATCCGTATACAAATTTTTCTCTTTTACTCCTTTACATAAAGAAGATTTGACCTTGGTTGCTTTAGTCTTTCGACCTCATGTTCATGCAGCTGGTATAAGTATATAGTATAATATATATATATATATATAATATTAATACGTCCACCATCCTTTGGTGCACTGTTGGACACTCCTTCTCAAGTCCATGAGGTCTTGGAATCGAGTCTTGGTGGAAGTAGTTTGTCATCAAGATTTTTCCAATGTAATTTCGACAATAAGTAGATGGACTTTCAGACCCCTACAATAACCTATGGGTCTTTATATTTAGGGCCCAATATGTCTCAATATGGCGGTTATAGTTCTCATCAAAATTCATGATATATTGCATATTATATTCATGATATATCAATGTCATCTAAATGTAATGATTTTTAGTGTCCAATCTAAATAGAAGCTAATATAATATTAATATTATCATAATATTATAATACACTATTATATTATAATTAATATTATTATATCATTATTAATATTATCAATATTATTATAATATATTAGTATTACTTATCTAATTATTATCATTAATAGTTGTAGACGGTCGGAAGTCTGAAGGTCGGAAGCGTGAACGTCTTAAGGAATTCCAAACGTCGAGATCTTGATTGATGGACACCAACAACGTTTAGAAGAAATCTGCAAAAAAAATGAACAAACACAAACAACCCCGTGAATGCTTGGGGGACACCGAGATGGTGTCTGCCAAGGGGCCTCCGACAGTCAAGTCAGCAAAGTATAATGATGAATAATGAATGAATGTTGAGGGTGTCACCGTTGACGTGTAATTGCCAGAAGCATCGAGCAAAAAGAAAGTTGTGGCCTGGTTAAGGAAGTCTAGAAGCGTCGAGCAAGTAAGAATCTTCAATATCCTTGATACGTGGAGGATCTCTTCATTAAATGATTTTTTCCACATGGTGCGTGGAGATTTAGATGTGTCAAGCTTTGAACATGTCGAGATTCACACACGTGGGGTTTTGTGCATGTGGAAGCACCCTTCGCGATGTTGGGCAGTGTGGGGAGCTTCTCCATGTTGTTGGGCAACGTGGAGGCCGATGTTCATCCCCACTGGTCGTGGTGCCAGCTATGTGGGGGCAGCCGTCGGATTGACCATGCCCGGAGGCGTGGGAGACCAGTTATTTCCAAGGCGTCGGGTAGCGTGGGAACTTTATCCATGCTTGTCGGAGTTGTGCGGAGTGTTTCCTCTGTCGTTCCTTGGCGTCGAAATTCTTTTCGAGATAATGAGATTTTGTGACTTGGCGAATTTGTGACATGTGGACACTGACGTGGCGCATATGTCATGGATCGTTACGATCTTTCCATGTGGCTATGTGACTATTAGATCGATGTGACCCTTTGATCAAGGGTTGAGAGTCGAATAAAAGGGATACTTGGTACCTTAGAATTCATTGTTGTTTAAGTGAGTTTTGAGAGATTGTGGAGCTCTAGTGTTCTGGGAATGATTTTCATCCATGGAGATGTGCACGTAAAACTCGTAGTACGTGGAGATGTGCATGTAAAACTTGTAGTACGCGTAGGTGTACACGTGTACTTATAAGTAAGATGCGCGTGTAAACCTCTAGTAGGTGTTTTGTGCGTGTATATTGACTTTCAACAACTGCTATCTAGACATTAATATATGGATGTCGCCGATTGACTAGAGCAGTGTACGTGATTATAAGTGAAAAAATTATTCGGCATTTAGATAGTGTAGAAGGTACCTCAACATAGTGCAGCTCATCTGTACATGTTCTTGTTTTGTAAACGTCTTCATTTTGTACACGTTTCTATTTTGTGTGCGCTCTTTGGTTAGCTTGTTTTGTACTCGTATATCATGAGAGACTTTGCAAAGAGTATTTTCCTTTGATACGTAGGATGGCGAGGGCTTTCCCGTATTCCGTTAAGCAACGCAATGTTGATATCTCTCGGCACCTAGGTGAAGAGCCTCATGTGGACTCCTCTTCTGATGATGAAGTTGATGTGGAACAATAATTTTCAATACTGACTGAGGAGTATGTGGAATGACTTAAAGTGAAGTATGAACTTCCGGCGACCCTTGTGATGAGAACGCCCGGCCCTGATGAAACCGTAGTTGAGTGGCTTTAACCGGGATATCTTGCTGCTTATGAGAACTTTTTGGAAGCGGGTATCCGATTCCCCATTTTTTGCCTGGTGTAAGATGTGTTGGTTCGGCATAGGATAGCTTCCACTCAACTCATACCAAATGCATGCAGGTTCTTATTGGCTTTGAGAATCTCGGTGAGAAGCCTGAGGAACCTCTGACCGCACAAGATGTATCTGCCCACTATTTTTTAAAAGAAAATGATCATGGGAAGAGGCAGTACCAACTTAAGATCTGTTGATGGATGCCTCCTATAGTAATAGTTTGACGCGTTCCGAAAAGAATTGGCAGCGCCGGTTCTTTTTTGTTAAGAAAGACGGCATGTTTGCTCCGCGCGAGAATGGTCCCGTTCAAATGGAGAGAAGCTCGTGAGTGTTGTCTGTATCATTGGTTTGTTTTCACATGATTTGTCTTCATGCTTCTAACATTTCTTTTGTGTATGACAGAAGTAGAAGACAGAAATTCTCAAGGACTTTCTCGTGAAGATCAGCTGACAAAGTTTCAGGTTTTCTGGAACGAGCATATGTTGAGCATAAATTAGAGAAAGTTGATTATTGGAGAAGTTGAACCTAAACCTCGCAAGCAAGTACACAGTACGTGTTCTACTTTTTGTTTTCTTTGCGTGTATTAGCTTTCTACATTTATTCACCCTTTAATTATTTTTTACAGGTGGGAATAGGGGTGGGAATCGGGACGGGCTGGTCGGGCTCAGACATAACAATACCCGGGCGCGGGCGGGTTCGGGCAACCATGCTACATGACCACTTCATTTTTCGGGCGGGACGGGCGGGCAAAATCTCCTCGTTTGTCCGCCATTACCCGCCCGTGCCCGCATAAATGAGCGGGCACATCGGGCACCGGGCGGGTATAAGTCGGGCAGCCCGATGTCCCCTTAAAAAAGCCCAATAACAATCATGTAACCGATGCGGGCGTGAAGCTCAGTTGAAGCACAAACCCAACTCTTCAGGTATGAAGCCTTAGTATTTGGGACTTGAAGGATTGAATCCGGTCATGATGATACTTATAGAAGCTAAAGCTTCTTCCATCCGTAACCATTATCTATGTGGGACTATACTCTTTTTCTGATTATGAGTATTATGTCTTAAATTTAGTCCCACATTGAAAGTTTGTTAGAAATGAGAGGTATTGGAGCATGATATAAGTGGAACATGAAGCTTATCCATTAAGCAATGCCTAGTCATTGTCCTCATCCATGAACTTCACCTACTACTACCATAACCATTACCTAATGAAACATTACCTAGTGAAATACTTCAAAACCCATTTTCTTAACACAACTAGAACAAATTACTCTCTTGACTTAAAAACAATGTGTGATAATTTTGGTTAAGGATTACAAAAATGAAACCCGAAGACTTTTTTTTTACCTTTTATAAAAGATCTATTAGATGGTTTGTTCACTCCAAATAAAGAGATATCTTGAAGATTCCGGAGTTGATTTATTGGAGAAGAAATATATTAAGTCAAACAAGTTATGGAAGGATGAATCCCCAAAAGAAGGTGGAATATGACAAAAGATTATAACTTCTTTTTATGCAAATAGTTGGGGTTTTTATCTTACACCCATTCACACACAGGTGACAGTGGAGATGCATAAAAAAAAGTTATATAAGGAATTACAAAAGTTTTTGTTGATAAAGACTATCCCCATAAAACATACTTATATTAGAAACCAATTGTGGTTATATCTTCCACCCATTTGTAGGGAATTATACCTTTATACTAGTGTTTATAGCGGATAACGACATCTAATGTCTAACACTAGTATCCCCAAGATCATCATTCAAAACTAGTAATTAACCAATAAAAAGATAGTAGATTACCTTAATCGCTATTTCCCTCGAACTAGTTGTATAGATTAAAGAAGACCAAGAGCTTCAAACGTAGCTCCTCTACTTGGGACACCGAATAGTGTATTTAATCTCCCTCCTTGAAATCTCGCTAGCACTCCAATTGTGGTTTGATAATAAGAAGACCTTGTTCTTGCTTGACTAGAAGATAGCTTGGGAATTAGCTCACTTTCTCCTCTCTACTTGATGTGGTAGAGTAAGAAAGCTTAGAGAGAAATTTCACACCTTATTCTCTGCCCTAAGAGTGCTTATATAGAACCCTAATAAGAATCCACCTCCTTTTAGGTTTCCCAAAACACCCTTTAGAATAAGATTTAAGGAAATAGTCGAAAATAGCAACTAGTTGATATTTTCTCAATTCCCTAAGGAGATGACGTCCAAACCCAGCCAAAATTGTCATATTTAATGTTCATAACATAAGGAAACGTCCCTCCAAAAATCAGCCCAATCCGAGCCCTAAAAGTGTCCGAATCGACCTAGGCCCAAAACCCTTATTTCGGGCCTTTTTGCTATCTTTTGCCCAAATTCTATATAGGCCTGTGAGATATGTTTATGGGACATTCCCAATGTTATATCACACTCCCACTAGTCATATCATCCGATTAAATACCCATTCTTATGTGTAACCTGATGTAGGATCTGATCGAAGTTAGCCGCGAATTACTTCATAATTCGACGATCGTAGTTGGTTTCTAGCTAAACGCTACGACCCCTAAATCAATCGGACTTGATGATCTTCTTCATCAATTGTCCTAGCCGACATATTGCTCGCATTGCCATCTTGGTCGAAGGACATCTCCTTCAACTCCTTTAGACTCCCACTTGGACTTAGAACAAGTGCAATGCCTCGATTCCCGTGTCAATTTAGTATCCCATCTGATACGTCACGTCATTCAGACTTTCTTGATATTCGAGTACAACTGTAAAATACAAATGATTAACTCCTAATCCGTTTGAGCGTGGCCACGCATTTTCAGTTGCTACTCATCAAGTGGCCTTGAGACACTTTGTACCTAATGTGATTTAGGATGACACAATCCATTCTTGCGCTCCCACTTAACTTCATGTCTATCCTGTCCTTCCCAGTATCCGTCTTTATAACCTCCTTTTACGGCGCGGTGTTTGACGGAACCAAAGTCGGACATTCCTTTCATATGATGAGTGGAGCACTCATGTTTTGAGGAATCTCTCCAATTGTCTTTATGAGAAGTATTGACGTTCATCACGAGTGATGTACTTCTCATTTGACGGTTATCCAGTGTATAAACCTTTTACACACCCACGTAGTCGAATAGAATATACTATTCCTATAGCCCATGAAACTGTGTTATCCCATCGACTCCCGTGCTAGTCTTCGTGAGTCATTGCTGTCCATGCAATGACCTAGACCAGGGATTTGATAATAAATATTCCAAGTTCACTTAATAGGGTTTCATTCATCAGATCACGTATCTGACAAACCTATTCGGAATGTTTTATCATCAACGGACTGTCGTTTAAACACTAAACCAAATTTAGACGACTTGTTAAATAACTCTATTATTTCAGATAACGAGAGTTGTAAATCTGAGCCTCTTCCGTAAAACTCTTTTTACCCACTCAGTTTTACTTGTCGAGGTTTAAAATTATACCTCATGCCTTAGACTCGTGTATGACTCTCATACTTTGTCTTAGGTGACAGTTTAGTTTGACTACGGATGTAATCCGTTTAAACTTTGCTAATTATCAATTAATTTGAAGACCGTTATCTTCAACCTTGATAATTTCTAGTAACTTTTACTAGAGTTAAGGCTTTTAATTCTTTATGTAGTATTTGCAACAGTTCCCGGCTTAAAACACTTTTAGCCTACTTTCCTTCCATGTCTGGAAGTTTGCTACGATGACATGTTCAACTTTTGTACTACTTCATCCTTTAGCCTTCTAGGATGTTTCTATGTAGTGTTTCGGTTTTCAAATCCGAATTTGGATATTCAAATGCTAATCATATCCAATATGATTGACTTTATGTATTCGAACATAAATCTCCCTCTCATGCTTGTTTGCTACATCGGTGTCTTTTAAAACTCCGATTTAGCAACGCTCTTAGTCATGAGTTTTGGGTCGAAATTCTTTTAGACTTTCCGAGTCTTAGATTTTCTGTTTCGGATCTCAAGCATCTCAGCGTACTGAGTCTCTCCAATCCTATCATCCTTTTGATCTATGCTTATAGATCTTCAAATGCCTAAAATGGCATTTCATCCTTGTGTGTGGTCCTTTTATTGAGTCAGTGTGTTCACTGTTACACAACATCTTATGTCGTACTCAATCTTTTGTATGTACTCAGCATACGGACCCGGAAGGTTTGTTTCTCCCACTTACCTTCTTGAAACTCGTGATTCAAGATTTTCTTCATTCCTCAGGAATCAAACTTCTTTGATTGCCTTTTTGAATCGAAGATTCTAACTCTCGCGTGCTTTTAATCCGTCGATAGATTTCTGAAGCATGCCTATGGACATAACTTGATTGGAAGAATCTTATTCTTCTTGTCTAGTTTCGGGAAACATGAATGTTTCCATCCTTCTCAGTTTTCTACTTTGGAAAACCAATTTAAGTCTTCTGTTCACTTAAATTATCAAGCTTCATGTCTTGACGAGATATGGATTCCACGATGATTTTGGCTTCTAGCCAAAATCTAGAGTCAGTTTCCGTTTCTGCGCAGGTCTTTTATCTCTTCAGAAATAACCTTTATTTTCTGAGTCTTTAAGATTTTATTTTGACCTTTCAGGGCTTTTGAACAACAATTTGGAATTTTCTCAACTACTTTGAGATATTCCTTTAGACACACTTTCACTCGCTTTGAGAGTTCTCCTGCGAATGACATTCGCTTTTGTGCGGTGGGTTTACAAGATCATATCTTTAAACTTTCCTTTTCCGAGGAGCCGCAGTTTGTTGCTCTTGGTCGAATTTAATCGTCTTGTACAAGTTTCATGATTGATCTTCATGACCCTCTATGATTTTTCTCATGGTCGAATTCAATCGACTTGTACTTTTCTCCCACTTATTCTTGTAATAATTAGTACTTTTCTCCCAGACTACTAGGTGTGCTAATTACTAGAAGAATACTATCATGAGCAACAAACACTTTGTTCTCTTGATTGGTTGTGGAAGAAGCCCAAATTTCTTCTAAAAGAAATTGCGTCAGATATTAGCTAGTTTTGTAACGTTTTTACAAGTTGTAGCTTTAGACGGAATAGGTTAAGTGTGAAAACAATCGTGTCTAGACTATATCCCAAAATATTCGGAAGACTGGCTTAAACCCATCTTTGATCGAATCATGCATAGCAATGTTCGATTACTCCCACTGAATCCACCATCCCACAGATGTGTTTCATGGAGCGAGTTGGGAATCGGCTTCTAACCTCCTTTGATGGTTATCAAATGTTTGACTCAAGTTTTTACCACTCCAATCTAATCGGATGACTTAAACTCTCTTGTCAAAATGATTCTTTACTTCGGTTTGTTCTTTGTTTGAACCTTTCAAACATTCTGGCTTATACTTTATGATTTGTACGTTTCCATACTTCATGAAGTTATCAGCGTACATATTGGAGTAGCTCTCGTTAGCTCCTGCAAGTAAACTTATAGGTCTGCATAACATTGTATGAGTCCTAATAGATTACTAGTCTCTATGCCTTTTGAAAAGGGTGACTTTGTCAATGTAGTCCTTAAGACCTAATTGACAATGCTGAAGTTTAATGAGTTTGAATCTCTTGATTTTAGCCATTATCAATGTTAACCTTCAGTTAATTTTACCACTAATTTAAAACATCAGACGTTTCCAGAAGAACAAAATAATTATTATTAAGTTCTAAGCTAGATCAGTGTCTAAAAGAATACTTTGATCCCTTTCAGCATCCTTAGCATTACTGCTTCTGCTCCCTCTTGGATCTTTACTTCTTTTAGTCAAGTATGTGATTTCCTTGAGCTTTACCGAGCCGTACATCCGGTATAAAATACCTGATGAAGAAATTTTACGATACTTGTTTTTAACTTTGTTAACAAGGATGTTGGAATCGGAATTCGTAATTTCATTCCTTATGTCCTCCAGGTGCTAAGGGTAGTTTCCTCTTGAATGGTCTAGCCATTGTTTGGAAACATTCACAGTAATGAGAAATACTCTTGATCATGTACTCGATAACTGTTTGCCTTTTCTTCGATCAAATATTTGTCTCACTTGACTGACCCTTTGCCCTTTTGAATCTTAAGAGCTCTTTCTTAGATTTTTGTACCAAATCTCAAGAACCTTTCTTAGATTGGATATTCCCGTATGTTCTGCTCAGTTTGTTCGTAACAACCTGAGTGACTCATCTAAGGTTTTATCTATCTTTGTTCAATCGATATTGAATTTGGTGATAGATGTATTCTGTTGTCTTCCGTTAGGATGACTTTCAGATTACCTTGGAGGTCTCGTACTTCTCCATTTATGACTTCTGTGGGAAATTCTTCCTCAGTTTGTCTTAATGGTTATGCTAGCATCCATTACTCTTCCAAAGAGAATGTTATAAGATTGCTTGCAAAATGGCTTTTGACCTTCTTCGGTATGAGTCAACATTGGGATTGGGTATTCTAGTAAGCTTTCCTTTTGAATCTGAGAACTATTCTCGGATTCATTCTTCCATTCTAGGAAGTGGATCAACACCTCCCTTAGGTGTGATTTTAAAGTTGAAACTGTTTTCATGTGTCATCTTAATTCTACATAAAGAAATGGCAAAGTTTTAAAACTCGTTATCGTTTTTGAAAAACTTAGTTTTCCCACATTATTCAATAAAAATCGTCCCCGATTGAATAAGTGATTCCAAGATCTCAGTTCTTCGGAGTAAAGCGGACAAAGGCCCTACCCTTTGACTCCGTCGTTCCGGGTGAGTGAACTACTTCACTGATCATACCTTATGACTCTTGGTTGATAGATTTCATTAATGAATGACTAATCTATCCTTTTGCCTCGAGTATCCAAGACTCTCTTGCTGATCTCGTTGAGTAGAACCATTTAGACGTGTAGGCCTCTTCTATAGACCTACCCGCATTGTCCCAAGCTAGAGGAGGTACTCTGCGAAGGCCGACCCACCTTCCTCGAACAAGGGCGCAACGAGTGTCTTAATCTGGATAGGCGATTACTCAAGATTACGTTTTGGGGACTTTTACGCTAGTCTGGCGTTTGTTATAGTGAACTATTTATCCTAACTAACATCCACGACATAAAGCGTAAATAAGTAAGTAAATGCGCGCGTGAAAATAAATCAAGCAGACATGGATCCTAGTATGGCCCCTAACCTAGAAAATCTAATCTCCTTTGGTTTGCTTCTTGTTTCGCCTTTTGGTTCGTCTAGATCTCCATCTTTGAACCTCCATTGATTTCTCCCACTCGCCTTTGGATTCCTTCCTTGAGTTTCTTCAATGGACTCATAGACCCTAAACTCTAATTACAAGACTCTAACGATTCGCAGATCGTATAAACTTGAAATTAAAATTAATTACAAATATGCACCCATCCGTGCTTAAACAAGAATATAGAAATAAATCTATGGCCATACTAGTTTCCCGCATTCACATCACATGCATTCATATAATATATTAAGGCTAAGAATTATATATGCATGATTATCTTGGGAGACACTTTGTCGCCATCACATGTCACATTACGAACCTAAGTCTAAATTCGAAGAATTCGACTAACGGTGCGTTCCAGTTTTCTCTTTTATGATTTCTAAAATCAACTTCAAGAAAAACTCTATTTTTGGGTTTTGAAAGCCCGGGTCTATTTCGAAAAAATATTGGTTCGATTCGTAATGATTTCATAAATCAATATAAAGAGAAATCCGTTTTTGGCCTTCTGGATGGCCCGGATTTATTTTGGAATTATTTGGTTGGAATTGGAAGAAAATTTGGCAAAATCTCCCACTCGAATGATGGTCCCTATTCGTGGTCCGAAAAGCCTCGAAAAAAAAAGCCCGGGACAAGTCCTAGACAAGTCCCGGCCAAGCCCACAAAAGGGCTCGGACAAGGTCCGGACATAGCACGGCCCATAGGGCCGGCATGTCCTGGCCGAGGCCTATCAAGGCCTGGTCTTGTCCTGGCCGGAGCCAGGACGCTAGTCCATGTACCAGACGTGTCTGGTGCTGGACCGGACCAGTACTAGGTGTCTCGGACCTAGTCCGAGACACCCAGAACCTCCCAGACGCGTCTGGTCGAGAGCTCTGGACGCTTCCTAGATGCGTCCAGGAAGCTACCAGTGCAGCTTCTGGTCGCGTCCTAGCTGCTCTGGACGCGTCTCCAAGACGCGTCCAGATGCTTCCATCACAGCTGGTGGTCGAGTCCTAGACTCGACCTGGACGCGTCTCCAAAGACGCGTCCCAGCTGCTCTGGACGCGTCTCTAAGACGCGTCCAGTAGCATTCTGGTCGAAGTTGCTGGACGCGTCTCAGCAGCTGCTCTGGGCGCGTCCAGTGGACGCGACCAGCAGCTTCTGTCCGGCCAGGAAGCTTCCTGCCCGGACACTAGGGTTTCCAAAACCCTAGTTTCCATTTTTTTTTTTTTTTTTTTTTTGCAAATCTCTATTTGCTAACTTCCAAATTTTAAACTCTTTCTAAATTTTGAAATCCTTTTAGAACACTTCCAAAAAATTTCAAAACTTTTAGAAATTTTTTTTTAAAATTTCCAAACTTTGTTTTTGGGAGTTACTTAAAACTCAAAAACAATTCTTTTAGAATACTTCTAAATTCCAAATTTTTGTTTTTGGGAGTTTCCTAAAACTCAAAAACAACTCTTTTAATCAAACAATTTTGGATCAAAATTCTAGGTTTTTGAAACTTTTTCAAGAACAATTTTGAAAACCAATTCAAAATCAATGAAATTCAATGTTTTGAAATACTTTCAATCATCAATTTTGATTTTAATTTGAAAAACTAGTTGAATCATATTCATTGTAATCAAATTATGAGTTTGAAGTACTTTTAAAACACTTTTAAAATACTTTATAAACTCAATCTATCAAACTATCAAGCATATCAAATATCAATTAGTTCGATTCTTAGCAAAAACTAGTTAATTGCAAGAGGCTCTGACGCCACTGTAGGGAATTATACCCTTATACTAGTGTTTATAGCGGATAACGACATCTAATGTCTAACACTAGTATCCCCAAGATCATCATGCAAAACTAGTAATTAACCAATAAGAAAATAGTAAATTACCTTAATCGCTATTTCCCTCGAACTAGTTGTATAGATTAAAGAAGACCAAGAGCTTCAAACGTAGCTCCTCTACTTGGGACACCGAATAGTTTATTTAATCTCCCTCCTTGAAAGCTCGCTAGCACTCCAATGGTGGTTTGATAATAAGAAGACCTTCTTCTTGCTTGACTAGAAGATAGCTTGGGAATTAACTCACTTTCTCCTCTCTACTTGATGTGGTAGAGTAAGAAAGCTTAAAGAGAAATTCCACACCTTATTCTCTGCCCTAAGAGTGTTTATATAGAACCCTAATAAGAATCCACCTCCTTTTAGGTTTCCTAAAACACCCTTTAGAATAAGAATTAGGGAAATAGTCGAAAATAGCAACTAGTTGATATTTTCTCAATTCCCTAAGGATATGACGTCCAAATACAGCCAAAATTGGCATATTTAATTTTCATAACATAAGGAAACGTCCCTCCAAAAATCAGCCCAATCCGAGCCCTAAAAGTGTCCGAATCGGCCTAGGCCCAAAACCCTTATTTCGGGCCTTTTTGCTATC
>BEHA01013607.1:334191-344671 GCA_002897215.1 Eschscholzia californica subsp. californica | reverse complement strand
CGGGTTATGAATAATACGCCAGATAATTTTATTGAGAAAGGCCTGATTATCAAGATGAGGGAGGCGTAATCCCAGACCACCTAGTTTCTTAGGCTTGCAAATAGCCGACCAGTTGATAGTATGGAAAGTTTTGGATTTTCCCCACCAAAAAGTCCTTTGAGGGACTCAATGCTGTTACATATGCCTTTCGGGATAGCAAAGCACTGCATTTGGTATCGGGGAACGGCCGCTGCGATTGTAGAAATGACTACCGAACGACCAGCTTGAGAGAGAAGATTTGATTGCCATTTGGCGAGCTTGTTCTTGATTTGGTTGATAAGGGGTTGAAAGATAGATTTTTTGTTTTTACCAATGAACAGATTCGTGCCGAGATATTTGTCACCAGTCGAGGATTGATGAACCTAAAGTTCACGGATAATCATACGTCTGAATTTCGGATGCGAGTTCTTGGAAAAGAAAATGTTGGATTTGGAGTAATTAATCATCTGACCCGACGCATCACTAAATTCTTTAAGAATCAGCTTAAGATTGTGAATGTTGTCTAGGGAATTTTGACCAAAGATAATACAGTCGTCTGCAAAGAGGAGATGATTGATCGTGAGATCCGAATTAGGGACCGGGAAACCAATGAAGGGGTGATGACTATTATGCCTGTCAAGGAGGCGGCTAAGACCTTCCATAGCAATGGCAAAAAGGAAAGGCGAGAGCGGGTCGCCCTGACGAATCCCCCTGCTAACATTAAAAGTGCGCCCGGGACGCCCGTTGATCAGAACTGCCATGGAACTAGAGTTGAGACAAGTACGAACTAGCCTGGTCCAGCCAGGGGCGAAGCCCATCAGGAGCATAATTTGCTCCAGATAATGCCATTCAATCCGATCAAAAGCTTTGGACATATCCAGTTTGAGCCCGAAATAACTCTTCGCGCCTTTGATCTTTTTGAAGGAGTGAATTAATTCTTGGCTAATCATGATATTGTCAGTGATTTGCCTACCCGGCACATAAGCTGCTTGGAACGGGGATATGATATCCGCCAGAGTAAGTTTGAGTCTGTTGGCAAGGATTTTAGTGATGATTTTGTAGGTAGTGTTTAGAAGACTAATCGGCCTATAGTCAGCCGGAGTTTGAGGAGTTTTAGTTTTAGGGATTAGGCAGATATGGGTGTGATTAGACATCGTAGGGAGAGTCGCTTCTCGAAAGAAGACAGAAACCATCTTGTGAAGATCCTCCTTTACTGTATCCCAGTTGGCTTGATAGAATAGAGGAGGATAACCATCCGACCCAGTAGCAGCTCCAGCTTTCAAAGAGAAAGTGGCCTTACGGATTTCATCTAAATCTGGAATCATAGTAAGAGTATCATTTTGGAGTTGGGAAATCTGAGGGTTGAAACAATCAATAAGATTAGTAGAAAGGGTGGAGCCAGCGGAAGCCGAAATATTCTGGAGGTGAGTAGCAAAAACATTGGCTATTTGAGCTTCATCGTTAGTCCACGTGTTGTCCTCCAACTTAATGGAATGTATTTGGTTTTTCCGATTTCTCGTAGTGGCTTTCGCATGAAAGTACTGAGTATTGCGATCTCCTAAGTTGATGTTAGCTACTCTCGATTTTTCTTTCCACATACTTTCCTGCTGTAAAAGCAGAGTTTCAATCTGAGTGAAAGTATCTTTGAACTGGTCAGCATTATTAATGAATTGGAGTTGCTGGGTGAGGCTCTTAATCTTGTTGTCAATGTGACCAAAAATCTCTTTATTCCACTTAGAGAGTTTAATGGCCAGAAAGTTAAGTTTGGTTTGAATCTGGCAGGGAAGGGAACTCCAGTTAGTTTTAATGAATTGAGCACAATTCGGATGGGACATCCAGGTGCGAATGAATTTGAAAGGTTTTCGCCCCAGATTGGATTTAGATTTAGTGGAGAGAAAAATGGGGTTGTGATCAGAGCCTAACATAGGTAGATGAGTGAGTTTAGAGTGAGGATAATTGGTAAGCCAGGTATAGTTCACTAAAGCCCTATCTAGTCTCTCTTGTATAAGGTTACCATTAAATTGCTTGTTTGACCAGGTGAACGGGTAGCCCACATAACCCACATCCTGCAGTTCCATATTATTGATAGTGTTCTTACTAGATTCAATAGAACTATGCGGCACTTCTTTGCCTCCTAGCTTTTCGGACGGGTCAAAAATGCAATTTAAGTCTCCTATAACTAGCCAGGGGATATGGGAGTCAGGGGCTAACTGGGCTAAAATCTCCCAAGGTTTGGTTTTATCCCTGCTGTACGGGCTTCCATAGAAGCCCGTGATATAAAAGATGTTGTCCTTGTCAACAAAAGAGCCCTGTACATGTATCATATTGTTGTCAGAGTAAATAACATTAATATCAAATTGGGGAGACCAATACAATGCTAGACCTCCGGCTTTATTGACCGGGTCTATAACATGCTTGTCGTAGATGCTGGTCAAATTCAGAAGTTTATCGAGATTTGTGTTGAGACATTTGGTTTCAGAAAGAAAAAGAAAGTCAGGGTTATGCTCTTTAATTAGTCCGCTAAGATGCTTACGATTAGCAAAATTCCCACACCCCCGGACATTCCAAGCGAGAACGGAGGGCTCCATCAACCGCACCAAAGGAAGACAAGCAAAGACCCCGAGGAGCCCCGAACCGCCACCTAGGAAGGACCACCTACCTATACAAACCAGAGGCTAGACCCACCTAAACCAACCCCACCAGAACAGGTTCAGCCTAAACTATAAATCTAAGGGCACCACTAGAGGAGAAACAACCTACCTACCTACCTAAGAGGAAGCCACCCTCCAAAGGCACTCTTAGATTCTACCTCCTAAGGGCACCTCACTGAGCCAATGCCACTGCTCAAACAGGCTACTCCCAAGAGAGCCCACCCAAACCCAAAAAGCCCAAAACAGGGACCCCCCTAAGCAAGCCGCTATAGAGATAGGATCACTGCTCTAACAAGACCACTAACAGAATCTACCTCCTAAGGGCACCCTAAAACCTCTAGAAGTCTAAGGACCACCACTGTTGAGGACATTGCAGCAACAAAGAAAAAACCAAGAACAAGTATAAAATTATAACCTAAAGACAAGATTAAAATAACACAAGAAGTAAATATTAAACAACCATAATATGTTATAACCATAATCCAAAACACCATACACTAAAACTCCTGACTAGCATGAAGACTACCACGAACAACTAACAAAACCAAGAAAAGAACTCCCCTAAGTCTGAATGCTATCTCTACTGCAACCACAAGACAAAAGAAGGCAACTATGAAGTCCACCTTAACATCCCAAGAGACCAAACAAAAGTCCAAGAAGGACAGCAGCACAAGAGATATGAAGCAGACTCAGATTAACAAGACTAACACCCACAAGAAAGACTAAGCAACAAACTAACATTAACCAACCCAACCAACACCAAGACAACATAGACTGACCCTAGCTAACACGGACCCAAAAGAACTACTGGGAGGATGATTCTGAGAGAGTAGCTTCATCCCTATCTCCTGCATTGGTTAAAATATTCAAACTTCTACTAAGCACCAGTGATTCTTCTAGTAACCTCCTAGCTTCCAGATTCTCGAGCAAGGTCCCCTCCTCCAAAGAATCATCTCGGGATAGATTTGAATTACCTTCAGACAAAGGGACAGAGCTGTTCCTGATTCTCTTACCTGGGACCTGAAAGAGCTGATGTGGAGCTATAATCCCACTAGCAGGAGAAGGAGGGGGAACAATTAGCTGAAGGGGTTCTGGATTAAAATGAGTAACATCTCCCATGACTTCATCCATCGGATCAGGATTAGACTCAAGCTCCTCATCAGACAAGTTGACCACAATAAGGCAACTATTTAGAGGATGTTCCAAGATCCTACACAACTGACATATTGCTCTAGGGAATTTTTGATAGCTAATTTTGATTTCTTGTTCACCATCTGAAAATATAGGGTTGATAACAGCCAATAATGGAGCCCTAATATCATACATGAAGTGTACTCTCACAGTGTTATTGTTAACTCTTCCAAAATTCCTAGGCTTAATGCTAATGATCTTGCCCATACAACTAAAAATGAAATCAAAGTCTTCTTTGTTTTGCACTGCCTGAGGAACTTTGTATAAGGTACATCTCATTGGCTCAAAATAAAGATCATCAATGGCATCATTTAAAGGGAAACAACCTCCTTAAGAACCAAAATCATACCTCTTAAAATCCAGGGCCTACCAAAATTCAGAGCATCCAAGACAAATTGACTCTTTGGCTTAATGAGAAAAGTGTTCACCGGCCCTTCTGTTGGAAGGTAATCACAATCACGGAAGAACTTTGATTGAGGATACAACATCTTCTTAATAAACATAAGCCCAACATCATAAGGGCATACCCATCTAGCAATGAAACCAGCATCTATCGGTTGAAGCTCCTGTCTAGAAGAGGGTTTGGTGAACCTTAAAGTCAGCTTACCATGAGAGGAGATGGAATAGTGAGAAGCCATAAGTATGCAGTTTGGAGAGTGAAGAGAAGATTGAAATTGAGAGGACACTGAGAAACCCCACTGTGAAGCGTATAAGTACTCATTCCGAAGCTCGAAGATGACAAACAGAACCACCAAAAAATCATCATAGTTCGACATGCAGGTTCTCGGGAATCCACTACCCCCCAGAATCATCTATTCTTCAGACATGAAATCGACGATTGACATACTCGAAAGACGGCTACCTAACCGGAAAAAACAAAAAAGACCACAGAAAGACGAAAAACCAGCAAGGTATAAGAAGCTATACCAACGAACAGCAAGACAAGTGGTTGAGAGATACCTTTACGTGTTGATTGTAGTAGTCAGCGTATCTTGGAGTTGAAGAAATCCGATCTTGAGCCGCAGAGTGAGTTGAGTTTCCCCCAATCCCGAAAGTTTCTGACTTGGGAATTCCCCTTTCGCGTGCTTGGAAATAAATGTTATGTTGTCTTTAGTGAGATTATACCCAAATTAAGAGTAGTTGTTGTTGATGATTGTTCTTCTTGCTGGTTATTTCTTGGAATTGGGATTAGGGTTTGAAAGGGGATCTGGAGATGGAAAAGAGAAGAAAAATCGCCTAAGACTGACGTCAGGCCACTCTCTCTCTCTCTCCTCAAAAAATCTCTCTCTTGTTTCGTCTACGGACCCTAGTGAGAACTGTTATGTTTAGTCTTAAAAAAAATCAGTAAAGACTATATATTGTATCCAGATTATTGTCTCGTTGTTCTCCGTTATTTCTCCAAGCTTGAATTCTAAAAATTTCAGACGGTACCTCAAGCTCAATTAAGGTTATTGTCACACAAAAAAGTATCGTTTTCTTTAAGAATTATTACATTATTATAATCTTCTTCGTGATCACATATCTATATTAGCAAAATCAGATCCTACTGTTTCTTTTAAGGAGAAACTGCCATTAGAGAACAAAAAACAGTTACAACCTAGCAGTTATCTCTAAGAGTGGTCTTACAGATTGCCATTCTTTAGTAAGAGATCTTCTAGTAAGTTTAGCAACTTCATCAGCTTTAAAGTTAGCTGATCCGTATACAAATTTACATTGGAAAGTATCAAAAGAAGACCCTACCGTGTTACAAAACTATATTTTCGAATCAAAACATAATTCGTTTCTTTTTTTTTCTCTCACAGACACTCAGGCGTTTTCCTCATCACCAAGAGGGTCTTGGTTTCACAATTGTTTTCGAGTCTCATTCCTTGTAAAATTCAGTTTCTCCTCGAGACCTCTCGTTTCTACAAAAAACGAAGCACTCTATCCCTTTGAACCAAGTTCTTGTGACCTCTTGTTTGAGGATGAGGCTTCTTTGACTAATACCAAACATTTTTGCGGAAGACCCGCAGAGTCTGTCGAGACTACATTTGAACGCCTACCCGCATTGACGATTGATTCTCATTCAACACCCACCCGCATTGTTGATTGGATGTTATTGGATTAGATCACTTTCTCTCTTTAGATTGTTTTCAAATTGAAAGACAACTATTGTAAATCCACCTGATTGGTCGGTGGGCTTGTTTAGCTCTATGGCCCGTACGACTTAGTTTTAGGGTTTAACAGGAAAAATGCATTATACATTATCTTAGAGCATCTCCAATGCAACACTCCAAACTCTAAATCTTATAGTGCAACATAGGATTTTTTTTGAGTTTCTCTTTAAAATCAATCTCCAGTGCAAAACTCAACATAAATCTCTAGAATGATATGTCAAGATTTATTTTAGAGATCCGTAAGAGGACACTTTGAAATTCGAGGGTCATCTTGAGGATCTCTAAGTGCCACATAAGAAAATCAATGAGTTTTATATTAAAACATAGGTTTTTAGAGTTTCCCCCAAGTGTTGCATTGGAAAAGGCTTTCCAATAGAGTATTTCTAAATGGCCAGATAGGAAAGAGACCATTTAGAGATCTACTTTTCACACTTCATCACATAAGATTTTTAAAGTTTTTCTTGAGTCTTGCGTTGGATTTTTACAGAGTTTCTCTTTAAAATCCATCGCCAATGCAAAATTTCGAGCGTCCGAGGATCTCTAAGTACCACATAAGTAAATCAATTATTTTTGTACCAAAATATAGATTTTTTGAGTTTCTCATAAGTGTTGCATTAGAGAAAGCTTTCAAATAAAGTATCTCTAATTGACCAAATAGGAAAGAGACTATTTAGGGATCCACCTTTCACCCTTCACTTAGGATTTTTAGAATTTTTCCTGAGTCTTGTATTGGAGATGCTCTTACTCTTCTTTGTTATTCTTGCAAGCCTAGTAATTCCACACTACTTAGGTGCTATCTCTTTTTTAGATTTTTGTTTTTCTTATTTATTGAAATCTGAAATGTTGGTTGAATTGAGTCCATGTCTGAATGGGCTGAAAAATAACTCACAATATCTAGACTTCAAAACAAGTCTGAAATAGAGGCATAATATCTTAAATATGTTAAATGACACTAATGCCCCCGCGAATTAGAAATATTTTATACTTAAATATTTACCACCAACACCACTGACCACCATCACCGGAAACCGACAACCACCACTACCAGAAACGGACAACCACCACCACCACCGAAAATCGACAACCACCACCACCAAAAACCGACAACCACCACCACCACCAAAAACTAACAACCAACACCAAAAACCGAGAACCAACAACAAAAATCCAGAACCACCACCAGAAACCGAGAACCACCACCATCGGACTACCACCAGCAGAAACCCGACTAACACCACAAAATATCCCAAAACCAGAGCATACACCACCAAATTCGATTTGTTTAGAGAGAGGAACTGAGAAAGAGGAATTGAGAGAAAGAGGAACAAAGAGAGAAAGAGAGATGAAACCCTCGTCGAATCTTGCGAGGATTTAACTAGGCTGATCAGTTAGAGGGGTAGAGAGAGTGATAGATAACTGAACTCACCAGATCTTCATTTAGAGAAATCTCATCGGAGGGATATAGAGATCTTGTCGAAGGGACATAGAGATCTTGTCAGTGAGAGAAAGAAAGAGGAAATGAGAGATAAAGAGATAGAGAAAGCTAGACTTCCCCGTCGGAGACAGAAAGATCTCGCTGAGAGATAGATCTAGCTGACAGAGACAGCTGTCGGAGAAACATATTTGTCGGAGTGGGAAAGAGAGACTGGGAGATGGAGAAAGAGAGAATGAGAAGTTTAGGGTTTTGTTTTTCTTTTTATTAGAGAGAAAGAGATGAAGTAGGATTTTGTAAAATTAGGTTTTTTTGTGAAAAATATAAAATAGGGGTATAAATGTAAAACTATTAATTAAGACATAAAAATAGGGGTATAGACGTAAAATTTTTGTAAAATTTAAAAACATGTAACTTACAAAATAATTTAGCAAATTCAGATCAGCCAGTTCAGATTCAGACCGTACAAAAAGAAAAACAATCATCACCTTAGTTTGTTGCCAAAGTCTATGGTAAGTGGCACAAACAATTTGGAGGAGTTCTTGTTTTTTTTTTTGTGATGAAAAGGGTTTCTAGTTTTTTTCTTAAGACACCACTTTCCAACTCGAGGAAAATACAAAAAATATGTTCACTTTTTGTAATGATTCTTAACTACATTTTCTTTTTTCATATAAGGGTCCGTTTGATACTTAGGAAAATCTAGTAAGAAAATGGATTTTTATACGAAATTCATTTTTCAGTGTTTGATTGGTCATTTGGATGTGATAATCGAATTCGTCCGGAAAAAAAAGGTGGGAAAATGATCCAGATTTTTTTTACCACCTTTTAGAGTGTAAAATTGATTTTTCACAGTACTGTTCACTAACATGCACCCTCTCTCCTCTCTTGTGCCGTCTCTCTCATCTCTTCTGTCGTCTCTCTCAATCTCCCAAATTGAAAACACAAATCTTGGAAAACCTAAATTGAAGCTTGATGAAATCGCTTAGAATTGATGAAACTGCTTGAAGATTGACGAAATCACTCGAAGATCGACGAAATTGCTTGAAGATTGACCAAATTGCTTGAAGATTGACCAAATTGCTTGAAGATTGATGAAACCAGAAAGCAAATCGAACTCTCTCTCCGTATTTGCCTAATCTGTTAAAATCCTTACCTCCCATGGGCTATGAATCGATCTGTTCCAGTCGTAGACGGATTAGAATAAGAATCATTAGCAGTTCCGCTATCGGTGATAGAGTCCAATTATGAGCCTTAAGTTAAATAGTTCATTCCAATTACAGTACAATTTAGGCTTTGACTCCCATTTTACCGCTTTGAGTACCAAAAACAGGGGGAAGTAGTCACTTAATAAAAAAAAAAAGATCCTATAACAGGAATGTGGGGCAGCTATAGACCTCCCTTTATAAAACTGCACAAATCTTCATAAACGTCATATGTTCGTATGAAATTTATAAATCATATAAAGCTTTATAAGTCTGTGCAAAGGACGTTCACAAATAAGTATGAAGCCTCAGATTTAAGATTCATAAATTCCTATTATCAGAGACAACACTTCAAAAGTTGAAGCTTCATAAATGTGTATGATGTTTGAAAAATCTGTCAAGAACTTCCATACCTAACTAACATTTTTTAATAAGATTATGACAAAAATTAGTAGGAGAATACTTTTGAAACCAACAATTTCATCAATCTATAAAAGATCTTAATAGATTTCATAAAAGAGGAATATAAAAACGAAGGTTTAAATATCTTCTTGATCTAACACATAATAAACAATTCTATAAATATTTTGCACTTAAAATGGATGATTTGTTTCAGAAATATATAAATCAAAATGAAGATAGAGATCAAATTTAAAAAATGACCTTGATAGATCTAAACATAAAAATATTCAAATTTTGGTGAGTTCTTCTTTGTGTTTTGGGTAGAAATGGAATTATGGGTGTGAGAATAGTCTCAGATGGGAGAAGGGGTAACTAGCAACCAAAAATATAATGCATAGATCCTCTCCGCTCATTGCCAATTGGTTTTGTGTTGGATGACCACAAACATAACATGGTATTAGAGCTAGGGCCACACGTGATAGGCTTAAAAGCCACACGTGCTCTACGTTACCCAGAAAAAAAAAAACGTGTGTTAGGCTAACCACACCACACGTGAGAGGGCGCGTGAAAATAGTCTCACATAGGAGAAGGGGTAACTAGCAATCAAGAATATAATGCATAGATTCTCTCCACTGGTTGGCAATTGATTTTGAGTTGGATGACCACAAACATAACAATAGCTTTTCTATAAATATTTTGCACTTCCGCCCAATTTGACCACATTATTTTAAATGGTTTGTTCCTAAACTACTTGAAGTCGTCTAAAATAGACCTTAAGCTCATTAAGTGACATTAATGGTTCAATTACTCAATAGTATGTGAGTAATAGACTTTTAACCCAAAAAATGTAGTATGTTCTAACTAAGATCTCCTGCCACAAAAAAATAAACAACATATGCACCAGCCAGAGTAGATCATTTCCAGCCAAGTCTAAACCTATGGATGGGATGTGTCACATCTTTTGTTATGTAACGAAATTGTACATGACAGATTAGAACATCAATCCCAGCTAGTTATTGCCATCACTAGAATATTTCGAATGTAAAACTAAAAAAATATATTTATTAGTCCAATGATTGAGATTGTCATTCTTAATTTGCAAAATAGAGATCAATTTTTATGTCTATCTGATGAAAATCTCTAAAATTGTTTTATTTATTTATTGGATACGGTTATTTTAAAAACAAATAATTAGTTATTTTGAAAATATATGAAGACTTGACTTCTGTCGGCTTAAATATTAAAAAGCATGAGTTGAACAATTATATATCTCAAATGGACACTTCATGTGACGCCCCAAGTCTTAACAGTTGCCGATATTCACACGCGGAGTTTTGTTCTTGGCGAAGGCTCGACGAGCCCCCCCGAAATGCCTCGATACTGACTAAGCTTGAGCATACACCTATAGTCCAGGTTTCAGACACTCTC
>BEHA01013607.1:311695-328782 GCA_002897215.1 Eschscholzia californica subsp. californica | reverse complement strand
ACGTATAATATATTGATTTGGGAGCCCCGGTTGGGAGCCCAACGTTGGAATTGAGGAAAGCCCCGGGGCTCCCAAAATTCAAGGGCTCCCAAAATTGGGAGCCCGAGCCCCACGTTGGAGTTGCTCTAAGAACCCTCCCAACTTTAACCGCTGGAGGCCTGGAGCAACCAAGAAGTCAATCATTGGGGGTATCCAGTGGGTTTTAATTTAATATGGTATCAATATATGTACTTTAGTTAAACTCCCCTTCTATTTCTTATTATAAAGAAGGGTTATTTCCCTAATGGCCCCCTACTTTGTGACCAGCTTCCCGCCTGGCCCCCTACTTTACAAGAAATACCCATATGGCCCCCTTCCGTTATAACACCGTCACTCTCTCTCCTCCATCATGTTTTCTCTCTCTGCCAACTCACGCCACATCATCTATTACGCCACCTCATCACCTTCTCCGGCAGAGGTCGCCGGCCGGCCAAATTTCCGGCCGGCGACCTTCAATTTTTTCTCTCCCTCTCTAAAAAATAATTTTTGTTTTTTTTTTATTTCTTCTCACATCTCTCTCTGTCTAAACTCCGGCGAAGGGGGTTTCCCTTCGCCGGAGCTGTTCGTGATGAGCAGACCGGTCTGTTCATCACGAACAGCAGATCTGTTCGTCACGAACAGCTCCGGCGAAGGGAAACCCCCTTCGCCGGAGTTTAGAGAGAGAGAGAGATGTGAGAGGAAATTTTAAAAAATTTTTTTTTTTTTTTTTTAGAGAGAGAGAAAAAAATTGAAGGTCGCCGGCCGGGAATTTGGCCGGCCGGCGACTTCTGCCGGAGAAGGTGATGAGGTGGCGTAACAGATGATGTGGCGTGAGTTGGCAGAGAGAGAAAACATGATGGAGGAGAGAGAGTGACGGTGTTATAACGGAAGGGGGTCATATGGGTATTTCTTGTAAAGTAGGGGGCCTGGCAGGAAGCTGGTCACAAAGTAGGGGGGCATTAGGGAAATAACCCTATAAAGAACCCCAACTTCCCAGAACCAATTCACATAGTTGACAAACACAAGTCACTCATTGCCTTCTCTCTCTCTCTCTAAAATCCCATCTCAATTTCTTTCTATCTCTCTCTAAATTATTGTCAGCCATGATCCATGGAGTAACAGGTTACCATTCGTTAAAAGACGGAGGAGGATTAAGTCTAGAATTAACGCCGTCAACTTCAGCTTTAACGATAGATGTAGAAGAGACGCTACAGAGAAGGATCCAACGGTTGATAGAAGAGAATCCAGTCATAATCTTCAGTAGATCATCATGTTGTATGTGCCACGTCATGAAGAGGTTGTTGTTTAACTTAGGTTGTAGACCAACTGTTATTGAATTGGACGATGGTGAGATGAGTGCACTCCCGGCGCACAATAGTGTTTTAGGTGCACCATCTGTTTTTATTGGTGGGAGTAGCATAGGTGGATTAGAGAGTTTGATGGCTCTTCATCTTAGTAGTAATCTTGTTCCTAAGCTAATTGAAGTTGGTGCTATTTATAATTTCTTGATCTGATGGACTTCCTTATTAATTTCATGAAACCTAGGGACTTCTAGTTAGTTTCTTGAAATTTAAGGACTTCTAATTAGTTTCATGAAATTTAGGGACTTTTAGCTTGTGTCATGAAATTGGTTATTTTGGGAACCGGACAGATTCGGCTGGGGTACGTGTTCGGTTATGATCTCGTGAGAGAAAATAAAACACTTTCCATCTCTAGATATAGACCCGACACATATCCGGGCCGGAATTTAGTTGGAATGTTGGCGCATACTCTCATTTTTCTTTCAAGAAGTATGAGTTTCAACTGGGGCGACTCTATGTTTTACTCAATTGCAGGTCCCTGGTTATCTAGAAAATCTGTTTGGGGTGAGTTTGAATGTCTCAGTCTATGGAAGCCACCATTTTCATTAGGTGTATTTAGTTTTTTCCTCTTGGTTTGCTTTTTTGATTTCTTTTTCTCGTAGCTTGATGTAAGAAATGGTTCTAAGATATGGGTTTTTGTTTTTGTACCAAGAAGACATAAATGAAAAAAAGTATATTAATGCATAGATTCTACCTACTTTTGTATCATATTTGTATATATTTTTTCTATTACTTCCAATAGAGAAAAGTATGAATTTAATACAAATGATATTTTGCTATTAGAAAAAGTAATTGACGTAAGCCCACGATTAGTGGTTTAAAATTCGAATCTTAGAAGAATCACCTATTGTGGACAATAATTGGTTTCCATTGCTTTTATAAGAAAAATTACAAATAAGTACATATTAGCAAGAGTTGACGTAATAGTAAAAGTCGTTGGTAAAGGGAGCTATGTTTTCCCTCTACCAAATTGTTGTTTATAGCTATTTCTATAAATTTAAAGTTAAACATTATTATTTAGAGGAATTAAGAATAATAAACTCATACAATGGGTAGGATTGAAGGTGGGTTGATGAGAGCTATGTGAAGGATATATCATTTTGGTTGAAGGAGATGTCCTTCTGAAGGAGTGTCCTTCGACCAAGGTAACAATGCGCTCAGTTTGTCAGTTAGGATAACGATGACCTAATTCGAAATATCATCTAATCCGACCGAATTAGGGATCGTAATGCTTTGCTAAAAGTCGCCTACGATCGTCGGGTCACTTCGGTGATTCACAGCTAACATAAACTAGATCCTACAACGGGTTACACCAAAGAGTGGTGGCTTCATCGGAGAGAGTTGACTAGTGGGAGTCTGCCAATAGATGGATATGATCGAGTTTGATAGACCCAAGAAGATAGAAAGAACCGGGCTCGAAAAGAAAGTCCGGAAAGACTTAAAAGGGGTCGGCCATGAGATGGCCGACCAGGGACATGAGTCGGCTATATGATGGCCGACCATATACATGGGCCGGGCAGACTAAGCCCATTAAGGGGGCTAGTGTGGCCGGCCATATGTAAGGGAAACCCTAGATGGGAATCCCTCCATCTAGGATTCCCAGTCAGAAAGAATTCTGACTTATCTTTTCTGTAGTCCGGATTAAATCCTATCTGAATATGATTCTAATTAGGGTTTTTCTATATAAGGACCATTATAGAACAGAAAATGTGTGGAAATTTCTCTTGAGAAAATCAATCTCTACAACATTAAGTGGAGAGAGATTTTAGAGAAAAAACTCCCATTCTATCTATCTAGTCAAGAAGAATAGTTCTTCTCAATCTTCCATTAAAGTTCTAGCACACATTGAGGAAGGGAGATCAGGTCCACTTGCTCGGGTGTCTCAAGTAGAAGAGCTACAATTGAAGCTCTTATCTTTGGGAAAAGGCATCGAATATGGTTCGAGGAAAGCGAATCCAGATATTCTTCTTTCAGTTTCTAGTTCATCTTTAGTTCATGCATGTGATTCTGGTAGCTAGTGTTCAACCAGAGGTGGAGGTGTTAGTGGGCTATCCCAGGCTGCAGCCCGGGTGTTACCCTTAACACTTTTCAATAGGTTATTAGTAGTTAGGATCCCTACCAATACAACCCAGCCCACTTAATCACTTGGGAGGGGGTGAAGAAAAGAGTTTCTGCCTCTTTGTTTCTTCGTGGGTTTCAAAGGGGAGAGGAAAAACCTAATATCTTAGCTTCTTTTCACTTAATCATCTCCAATTTGCAAGCTCTTGGTTTTGGGTGTTCTAGATTTCTAGTGAGATGAAAAATCAAGTCTGATTGTGGGTCTTATTCTTCGAATTCTCATACCAGCAACCAACAAGTAAGTTAATATCTTTTTCTTATCTTTTCAAGACCTAGTTTGAAATTTGAATAATGGGATAGTGAAACTAGTTGATTGATGATTATAAAATATAAACTTTTTTAATTCTCACTTGTAATTTCATAGAATCAAAATAGGTGTGTGTGAAAGTGTGAACCCCAAAATTCCTAATTCAGGAGTATAAAAACTAAGATTTGAAATTGTTTGAAAATTGTATGAACAATGATTTCTTGACTCATAATCTTGGAATTGTTTGTTGCCACTTATAGGTCATTGTTGTCTTGTTGATTGTTCATTGTTGATAGTCTAAGTTACTGTTATAGTCTTATACTCTTGAGTCTTGACTGAAATTGGTTCAAAATTGAAACTAGTTGATTTATGTAACTTCCTGTTATAGACACTTATAGTCTCATAGTTATAGATTTTTTTAGTTCTGGCGTATGACTTATACTCTTTGTTGATGGTTTTTTTAGGCTCGAATGTCAAACCATCTTCAAACCCATAAAAAAAGAAAAACTCTTTTGTCGTTTTACAAACCAATAGACGATGGCAAGTCGCATAGAGATGTATCTTCATCGCCTAATATTAATATATATGCACTTGAAGTCGAAGAAGAACAACATTCTAGATCTCAAAGGGTTGAGAAAGAAGTAATTGAAGATGAAAGAGTTGTTCAACCCAAAAAAGTGAATTCCACTAATTTTCAATGTGACCCAGGATTGCGAACTCAAATTTGGAAACTTCCAGTTGATCAACGTAGTGAGATTCGACGAACATATATCAAAGCAGGGCCTTATCAACCCATCCTTAAAGAATATCCTCGTACCATGTGTGGGAAACAATTTCGTCTTTTTCAATCTTCGTGGTTCAAACAATATCCTTGGTTAGAGTACTCACCTTCAAAGAATGCAGTGTTTTGTTTTCATTGCTTCCTTTTTTAAACAGATCCACCTAAGTGCCCTACATTCACTATTGAAGGATTTAAAAGTTGGAAGAGAGTCCATAGGCAAAAATGTTCATTTTTAACTCATGTTGGAGATCACAATTCTCAACATATGTGTGCTGTAAAATCTTGTGAAGATTTAATGAGACCTTCTCGACACATAGACACAGTTATGAATGCACAATCTAAAGATGAAGTGCAAAAGAACAGGTTGAGGCTCAAGACAACAATAAGTTGCGTTCGATGGCTTGGAAATCAAGCATGTGCGTTTAGAGGGCATGATGAATCCACACAATCATTGAATTGTGATAATTTTATTCAACTAGTCAAGTATTCTGCATTAATTAACAAAGATATTGCAGAACTTGTCTTAGAGAATGCTCCAGGAAATGCAAAGTATACATCCCCTGATATTCAAAAAGAGGTTCTTCATATTCTTGCCAGCAAAGTAAGGGATAAGATTCGTGAGGAAATTGGTCATGCAAAATATTGCATCCTTGTTGATGAAGCACAAGATGAATCTAATAGAGAACAAATGGCTATTGTCTTGAGATTTGTTGATGTTGCAGGATATATTCGAGAACGTTTCTTTTATGTTCAGGGTGTTGAGGATACCACTGCAATGACTTTAAAGAAAGAGATCTTTGATATTTTATTTCGTTACAACCTTCAAGTAGAGAATATGCGTGGTCAAGGTTACGACGGAGCTAGCAATATGCAAGGTGCTTGGAATGGATTACAAGCATTGTTTTTAAAAGATTGTTCGTCTGCATACTATGTGCATTGCTTTGCACATAGACTACAACTAGCATTAGTTGCAGTTTCCAAAGAAGTTGGAGCTATTTGGAAATTTTATTCTATGTTGAACTCAATTGTCAATCTTGTTCGTGCTTCTCCGAAACGTCATGGTAAATTGCAATCTGCTCAAGTAGCTGATATAGCTAAGAAGTTAGACCTAGGTGAGCTTGAGACTGGTAGAGGGGTTAATCAAATTGGTACCTTACAACGAGCTGGAGCCACTCGTTGGAGTTCCCATTGTCGGTCTGTTAATAGTTTGATAGATATGTTTGATACAACTTGTATAGTCATGGAAAACATCAAGACTAATGGAAGCGGTAGTATGCGTGGAGAAGCTAAATGTGTGTATAGTAAAATGAGATCGTTTAAGTTTGTCTTTGTTCTGCATTTGGTAAGTAGCATTATGGCAATCACTGAAATACTTTGTCAGGTCCTCCAACAAAAATCTCAGGATATCATCAATGCTATGAATCTTGTAAGAACTACAAAAAATCTCCTCCAAGAATTGAGACAAGATGGTTGGGATACTTTTATGAAGAAAGTAGAATTATTTTGCAAGGATCATAACATTGAGATACCCGATTTTACTGCTCGTTATATGGTGGGTACAAGTCGATCTTGGCAGCAACATGATGATATTACAGTAGAGCACCGCTACCGTGTTAACATTTTCAATGATGCAATAGATAAGCAATTTATGGAGTTAACTAACAGATTTCCTGAGCAAACAATGGAGCTCCTCTGTCTTAGTTCAGCTTTGGATCCTAGTGTTGATTTTCGATTACTAAATATTGATGATATCTATACTCTTGCTGAAAAGTTTTACCCACAGGATTTCACCAAGCATGAACTATATATGTTGAAAAGTCAGTTACAACATTATAAGCTTGATATTCCTAATCATGCAGATTTTCAGAGTATATCAACCATTTCTGAATTATGTAGGCGATTGGTGGAAACAAGAAAGGCTGAAGTTTATTACTTGATTGATAGATTGATACGCCTTGTATTGTCACTTCCTGTTTCTACGGCAACCACAGAAAGAGCATTTTCTGCAATGAGTATAATAAAAAAATCAATCCGCAACAAAATGGAAAATGAATTTCTCAGAGACTGTATGATTGTCCACATTGAAAGAAACTTGGTGAAGACATTGATGAGGAGTCGATAATAGACGATTTTAATCGCTTGCAGAACCG
Source organism: Eschscholzia californica subsp. californica (assembly GCA_002897215.1). Classification (NCBI taxonomy): domain Eukaryota; kingdom Viridiplantae; phylum Streptophyta; class Magnoliopsida; order Ranunculales; family Papaveraceae; genus Eschscholzia; species Eschscholzia californica. Next base: position 322,107 of record BEHA01013607.1, on the reverse strand, counting down.
AAGGGTACAACTTGAATAGTTTCTTATACTATTTATTGGTATATATTGATGTCGTAGTGTCGTCGACTATTTTGGATAGATTTGCTCTTTTTATGTGTACGTACATCAATACACTCATCCAAAATCTTTAGTCAATTATTTCCTGAATCTGATTATTATTACCCTCCCGCAAATTGAGCTTCGAGGAGACGCGAAGGTTCAATTTGGGACAAAGCTCCAAGAACCGGAAATGAGATAAGCTTTTTGTCAAAATATCAGCGAGCTGGTCATGAGATGGGACAAACTGAATCTTCACTGATCCGGCTGCCACCCTTTCCCGAACAAAGTGGTAGTCCAAAGTAATGTGCTTAGAACGACCATGAAACATTGGGTTGGCAGTCATGAGGATGGCACTTTTATTGTCACAATATATACTAATAGGAGTAGATAGCCGAATACCCAATTCCTGAAGAATATAACCAATCCAAGTTAAGTCAGCAGTAGTGGAGGCAAGAGCTCGATATTCAGCTTCGGTGCTGGAACGAGAAACCGTAGGCTACTTACGAGCACTCCAGGTGAGAAGATTCCGACCAAGAAAAATGGAGAACCCAGATGTAAAACGACGTGTATCAGGACAACCTGCCCAATCAGCATCAGAGTAAGCATGAAGAGAATTAGAGGCAGAGTCCGCAAACAACTGTAAACCCATGTGAATCGTCCCCTTAACATAACGCAATATGCGTTTAACAGCTTGAAAGTGGTCAACTGTGGAAGCGTGCATAAACTGACACGCCACATTGACCGCAGAGGCTAAATCTGGACGGGTCAACGTAAGATACTGAAGAGAACCCACCACCTTACGATATTGAGTAGGATTTAAAAAAGCAACACCCTGTCCTGACAATTGAATACCTGTAGTCGTAGGTGTAGAAGCTGGTTTGACACCCTCTAAATTTAAAATTTTAAGGATGTCTAAGGCGTATTTAGATTGAGTAAGTAAAGGACCATCCTTATTCGAGGTTGCTCAATACCCAGAAAATAATGTGGAGAACCCATATTCTTCATATCGAACTCAGAAGATAGTTGAGAAATAATAGTATCAACAGTGGAGGAATCAGCTCCCGTGAGTATAATATCATCAACATAAAGCAACAAATAAATCATACCCACTGGAGTCGTACGAATAAAAAGAAAGGTATCAGACTTACTAACACGAAAACCAATACGGAGTAGGTAAAAGCTGAATCTGTCATACCATGCCTGAGGAGCCTGCTTCAAACCATAGAGAGCCTTGTGAAGACGACAAACACGGTCATTCAATTAATAATCAGAAAGATAATTTGTTAAGAAGAAGAAAAACAAAAAACTAACCTGGATGAAGATTAGGAGATCAACACCTTGGTGAAGAAGAACTCGGCTGAAAAAGGGGAAAACGTGGAGAGAGAAAAAAAAAAAAGAGGAAAAAAGGTTTTACAAATCTGACTATACGAGGGATAAATTTCGCCCAAATTTGGATCAAAATTGCGGGAAGCATTTACACTTAAATTGAGCGCCTTTATTTTGTCCCACCAGAGTCCCTAAAATGTATTTATTTGTCTCTATTGTAATTTTATTAGGGACAAATATTACAAAATTGTCCCTATTTTACATGTATTAGTGACAGACATAAAAATGCTTGTCCCTATTAGGCCTTTTTTTTTGTAGTGAACATAGCCAGGAGGTTGGGCCATGTAAACCTCCTCAATTAAATCACCATGAAGAAAGGCATTCTTCACATCTAACTGAAGAATGGACCATCCACGAGAAACTGCTATAGATAAAATAATCCGAATAGTTGTAGGTTTGACCACAGGGCTGAAAGTTTCATCAAAATCAAGTCCAGGTTTCTAGGTAAAACCTTGGGCAACCAAACGGGCTTTTTACCTGTCAATAGTGCCGTCAGGTTTGAGCTTTGTGCGAAAAACCCATTTAGAACCAACGATGTTCATAGAGGGGTGAGGGGGCACCAAAGACCAAGTTTGTTGTTTCATAAGAGCTTCCATTTCTTCTTCTATAGCACGTTGCCAATGTATTGATTTACTAGCCATACGATATCCCCGCGGTTCTGTGATAGCAGACAAGGCAGCATAAAAGCTGAAACCAGAAGAACCAAAAGTATCAGAATCACAGGGAGAAATAGGGTACCGAGAATATACTTGAGAGGGAGTCGTGTCAACTAGTAGAGCATCACGCATGATTGAGTACATCAACTTGTGACCTTGAGGACCACACTCTGAGCTAGAATCTAATGAAACCGTCGGAGCAACCCCTCCCATAATCGAATCCGTCAGAGAACGCATGGGAACCGGAGTAATACCTGCCAAAGAACGAGGACCCGTACTAGAGGAGTGGTAGGAGTAGATTCCGGTGGTGTAGTAGAAGGAGCTGCGGAGGGGCCCTTAGTCGAGACTGAAGGCACCTCCCCAGTTGGTGCAGGAATAGGGGTCACTAATGAGCTGACAGGGGTATCATCTAGACGAATTGTGGTAACTAAATGTGCCTTTGAGGCAGAATCATCCACCGTAATGGGAATGAGATTGGCTTCGGTGCTAGGGGTAGTGGTGGAAGACGAGACAGACATTAAGGGACGAGTATCAAGAAAACTCACTAGATCATCAGATGAAGACACAAAATCAGACGTTTTAAACGGGTAAATAGCTTCATCAAAGATAACATGGCGAGAGATAAATACCTTCTTGGTGTTAGGATCTAAGCATTTGAAACCCTTATGAAATTGACTGTAACTGATAAACACACATGGGAAGCTCCGAGGTGAAAGTTTGTTAGAAGCATAAGGTTGCAAATAAGGAAAACAAAAACATCCAAACGAACGCAACACGGAATAGGAAGGTGGCGTACCGTATAAAGTGGAGGAGGGGGAAGCATCCTGGAGCACTGCCATAGGCATTCGATTAATGAGAAAATTTGCTGTTTGAAAAGCTTCAACCCAATAAATAGCAACTAACCCACTATGAAATAAAAGACTCAGTCCAGTTTCAGTTACATAACGATGTTTACGCTCTACACGAGCATTTTGAGCAGGTGTATACGGACAAGAAACACGTCTGTCAATGCCATTTGCACTTAGAAAATTTAAAAATTGAGTATTTTGAAATTCACCTCCTCCATCTAGTTGAAGAGTCTTAATTTTAGTCCAATTGATTTTCCACAAGAGATTTAAATTTTACAAAGACTTGAAAAAATTCCGACTTAGCACAAAGTGGATAAAACCAAGAAAAACGACTGTAATCATCAACAAAAAAGCACATAATATGTAAACCCATTACAATTAGGAACAGGATAAGGACCCCATAAATCAATGTGCACAAGAGAAAGTGGAGAAGAAGCTCGTTTATTATTAAAAGTAAATGGAAGTCTATGACTTTTACTCATATTACAAGAAATACAAGTAGAAGACATAGATTTTTTGGAAACAGACTGAATTAAATTATCCTTGATTAAAATATCTAATACCCTAGAAGACACGTGACCATGTCGACTATACCATATAGCAAGTGGTGCTTTGACTGAGACTGAAGTAGAACTAAAAAATGAGGAATGAGCTTCATCCAAGACAAACAAATTTCATCGCCTACTGCCAGTGCCCAGAATCCTTCCATTCTCCTGAAATATAACAAAGCCATGTTTTGAAAATAGAACAAAACAATGAAGTTCATCAACAAGTTTGCCTATAGATAATAAATTCTTAGTAAGGGAGGGAACATGAAGTGAGTCAGGTAAGGTAAGGACACCATAAGGAGTGGGAAGAGAAAGGGAACCTTTACGTCGAATGGTGAGGCGAATCATCACCGATGTAGACTTTATTTGAACCAGAATATGGAGTTAAGTGAGAAAAGTTACCGGAACCTGACGTCATATGACTTGAGGCACCACTATCGCCATACCAAGACGGATCTGACGGATTGGTGATGACGAGAGACTGAAGAGCATCCGCGGCGGCTTCAATAGATTCAGCATCGGTAACATGGGCTTCTCAGCGAGGTGATAGAGATCGATCATGAGAACGACGACGAGATGAGTCACGGGTCCGACGAGGAGAGGGTTCTCGGTGCGGTCGTCGTGGTGAATATTGATCACGCCGAAGAGGAGAGTCTCTTTGTTGACGTCGCGGTGGTCGACCAGTAAGCAAGAAACAACGATCAGCAGAATGGTCAGGCTTCTTACACCACTGACAGACAAACGTCGGTGTGGACCGAGAGGGTCGTCTATCATGGTGAGGGGGAGACCGAGAAGACTGATCATAACGAGAAGAACGTTGTGGAGACTGATACTGGCGATGACCTGAATTGTGGGTAGAGATATAAGCACCTTCGGTAATAGGAGGAACAACTCGAAAGGATTTAATAACACCCTCTTGAGCCTGAAGCATAGGTAAATTATCTTTAAAAGTTGGAAGAGGTGGTTTAGAGAGAAAGGATTCGGCTAAAGTTTCATAATCTGGGCCGAGACCTTTTAAGAACTAGTATACTTTCTCAGCTTCAGAAATATGATGACCAGTGGTGGCTAAAGTTTCACATAAAACCCTGTAATTACGAGCATAATCCGCTATAGATGCATTACCTCGTTTAATACATTGAATTTGTTCTTGAGCTTAAGAGAGCGAGTGATGCATGGACTAGCATAAGTTTGATTGAGCTAAGCCCAAACATCAGCCGCTCGGGTTAAGCCTATAATATCAGTCATTGCCTCTTTGGAGAGAGAACTATAGATGATCGAAAAAAAAAAGGAGATCTGTAGTTAACCAAGATTCATAAATAGGATTAACAGTTAACGAACCTGTAGGGGAAGCAAGTGTGGGTTCCGTCGGAGGGACCGTATTATCAAGATGATGAACCAGACGTTGACTTTCCAATAGAGATAAAACCTGAGGACGCCATAGCAAAAAAATTTCCAAATCAAGTTTTAAGTTCATCATAGAGCTAAGATGCGGATAAGATATCATAGTTGGTGCCGAGGGAGATAAAATAACACTTGAACTAAAAGAACCTGGTGAAGATTCCATTGCAAACAAACTTAATAATAAAACCTTTTTGAAGATTTTAACCTCGATATGAAATCGGGAAAAAATAGCTCTAGAAAAGAAGAAGACCTGGATAAAGACGAACCGGAAAAAATAACAAGGATCGAACTCGTTAGAGAACGGCTCTGGATACCATAAAAGAATATGAATAGGTTTTGTGTGAGGAAAACCATTAACCTACCTTGTATATTTATATTGTTAATAGTTTACATAAATATGTAATTGACATAGATAGCTATACATAAGAGAGGAAAGAGAATACATAAGAGAAGAAAGAAAATACATAAGGTAGGAAATAGTATAAATAATATATTGGAAAGAATCAAGTCCAATCTCATCGAAAATCTTTAGTTAATTATTTCTTGAATCTGATTATTATTACCATTATTAATATGCATATGCACAAAAAAGGCGTTGCTCTAAGACTATTGGTCGTATAGTTGAAGCCATTCCAAAACAACGTTTCTTATGTGGAATTGGGTCACCTGTTCCTGCGCCACCCAGAGGTTAATGATTTGGTGGAAAGCTTGACCCCCCTTTTAGATTACTCAAACAAGGTATGCTCCTCGTGGCGAGAGAAATTTGAGGCGTCAAACGAATTTCGGGGTTTCAATTTGTTGGCCTGCTCCATGTGGAACATCAGGATAGGATGAAATGAGGTTCTTTTAAGGGGGAAACAATTTGAACCGGTATAGCAGGGTACTCAACAGGATTTGCACACCATGGCTTCTGCGACAGTGATTCATGACCTTTCTGTTAGAATAATATATATAGTAGTTAGGGGTTGTTTAGTAATTTGCCCTTTAAGGGCCTTTTAGTCTTTGATCCTTACTATATATTTGTTATCTTGTAAACCTAGTCTAATAAATGAAATCTCTAGCCCCCATTAGAATGTTTCTCCTCTTCCTTCTTCTCTTTGAATATTATTATTGATTTTCACATGGTATCAAAGCATGGTTCTTGAAGTTTTCTATGGTTTGAGTTACAAGAGGGGAGAAGATGAAGGTAATTTTGGGTTTTTGATGTTGACGGTTTCATTAGTAGGATTTGTTGGTAGTTTTGAAAATTTAAGTTGGGTCTTTAAGATTTGGATTTGGATGGCATTATCGGTTTTTAGAGGTAGTTTTTGTTATATGAAGGGTAGTTTTGGAGATTTAAAGAGAACCTGGCATTAGAGGTTTTGAAGAAGGCGGTTTTGAGAGTTCTAAATTTGAAAAAGGTGGCTTTGGGGATTTGACTTGTTTGGAATGGTTTTCGAGATTTGCTGAGTTACTTGCTAGTTGGTTTTGATTTGGTAGGCGATTTTTGGGATTTAATGGCCAGCTCTTTGGGGAAAGCTAAATAGTTTCCGGGCTCTGAAGTTTTAGGTGGAAACAAAAAAAATTAGATTTTTTTATTTCCCCCAAACAACCAAATCCTTTTCAGCTTCTTCTTCCTTTCTCCGACGACTCCACCATCTCCGACGATAATTTATTTTTTTTATTCTCCTTTCCATCTCCGACGAAGGGGATGAGCCCCTTCGCCGGAGGCCTGGTTTCCAGACGAGTCTGGTTTGAAGAACAAACCAGATCTCATCTGGCAACATCCGAGCTCCAGCGAAGGGGCTCTTCCCCTTCGCTGGAGACATTGAGAAGAAAGAGAGAACAAGAGAAGGAGAGAAGAAAGAGAGAAGAGAGAGAAAGAGAAGAGAGAGAAAGATAAGAGAAAAGATGATGAAGTCGCCGGCAACATCCGACCGGCGACTTTTTTCCGGCGATATTAAAGGGGTGTTTGGTTTAACTTTTTTTGTTTTCCACCGTCTTCCCCGAAAACTTGCTTTCCCCAAAACAGTGGCCGGATTTAATTTGTTTTGGAGTGGTTTGGTGTTTGATTTAGCCGGTTTTGAATTTGAATTAGGCGGTTTTTTATTTAGGTGGTTTTATTTGGAATCAAAGGTTGTTTGATATGTATGGGAATCAAGAGGTGGTTTTCTGTTTTATGGATTTATTGGTGGTTTCTGGAGGGAATTGGCGGTTTTGACGGTACTTTGGAACAACAAGCCGATTTTGATTTGGGCGATTTTGGATTTACGGTAGGCAGTTTGTAGTTTTGGATTTGTTGGCTGTTTGAAGAAGAAGTGCGAAGTAACAATACCAGATCTGCAACGAAAAAACAGTTGTTTTTTTCGTTGCAGATCTGGTATTGTTGCTTCGCACTTCTTTTTCGTATTTCTTTAGCTAGTCTGTTTGGTGTTGTTTTGATTTGCTTTCGAGCAGTTTTAAAATTAAATGGTAGTTTTAGTTTGGTACTATTGGCGGTTTTGAAAGGTGCCCACAAGTTTAATGGTGGTTTGGGAATTTATTGGCGGATTTGTTGAGCTGTTTATTTTGGAGGTTTGAAGACTGTTGGTTGTTTAATCAAATTAGTCGGTAGTTTTTGCTGAGAAAAGATCTTCAATGGCGGTTTTGGGTTGGTAGTTTGGGAAATACGACTTTTAGAGGGAAGATTTTAGAGGGAATCAAGAGTGGTGGTTTTGTAGGGATTTGTTGGTGGTTTTAAAAGAAAGTGGTACTTGAATTGAGAAAATGACTATTTAGGTTGATAAACTTTTCATAATAACTAAAAAAGCCTACATCTATTAATATTGACTAGAAATTACTAAAATATTATGGGTAATGATAAAGGAAGTTCAAAATAATTTGAGTAATTATCAATCAGGTCAATTTTTAATTTTTTGATTCCTAAAATAACCTTACATATCAAAATTAACTCTCTCTGAAACAAAACCAGAAATTTCAACACCGAGTAATTTTGTGGTTCAAGCATTCGATCACAGAAACCCCAATCCCCACTTATAAATCCCATCTTCTTCCACTTCTATTTTGTTGCAGAATCTCATAATCAAGTATGAGAGATGTTCATGATATGATACTCAAAACCAAAACCCCAATTTGATTCAAAACGAAATATGGTTAGTGGCTTCTATTCAAGTCCTGAAACTTCAGAGAATCTCATCCGGTGACGACAATAAAGTAGTTCCAACTCTCAACTAAGAATGGATTATGTACGAATTTAGTATTATCTAACACCTTTATGATAAATTTTTATGCTCGAACTAGTGATATGGAATCTGCTCAGAAGGTGTTCGATAAAATGTCTGGAAAAAATGCAGCCACATGGAATTGTATCATGTCTCGTGATATGGGATCTGCTCGGAAAGTGTTCAATAAACCGTGAATTGCTCCATGTTTTGCTCGATTTTGCACTGACTTATTATTCATTTATTGTTATTCTTCGCGCTCGCCAGGATTCTAGTCCTGAAAGACCAAGGGTCGGGATGCAAGTTAACACTTTGATTTCTAAAACTCAATATTCATTTGATGTTGCAATTTGTAATGTGCAGATTTCATCCTATCTTAATTGGTTTATTGTACAGACACATAAGTAGCAAGCTTGGAGAAGACATTATTGCATAATAGGGAAGACTATGGTTCTTACAGGACCGACGAAGATTCACATAGAACGTGTCAACAGAGCTAGTTCTTGGATGAGTGAGAAACCAGAAACAGTTCTTGCAATGAAGAAGACTACCCAAGAAGTTGTATATCATCAGTGAACTATCAAGTGAGTGCTTATTTATAGATTGTGAAGCAAATCATGTTATATGATTATGAGCATTATAAGATCTATATTCAATATTTAATTGAATTATATGTATGGTTGTTGACTGTTGTAGTATGAATCTAACTTCAGATGTCTGCCATGTGTTTGATTACGTACAAATAAAAAATTTGATAGCTTGGAGTTCGGTTTTTTCAATATGTTTTAAAAATCAAAACGTTTTTTCTGTTTGATATAAACCAAATGAATATACTTTTGGTAGTTTGATAAGGTGTTCTTTTATGTTCTTTATAGGAAAGTAATTTCGTTTAAATTTCGAATTTAGTTAGGAAGCTAGTGTTTCAAGAAGTCTATTGCCTGATCTTTTTTCTTGGTATATTTGGCCCAGATGTTTGTATTGTTGGTATTGCTGGTACACCAATGGGAGGATTTCTTAGTACTCTTTCATTCCTACCAGCCACCAAGCTTGGTGCCATAGCTATCCAGAGTAAGCTTATATTGGATTGAATATCACTTTTTTTTTATCTGCGAGTACATCCAAAAGAACTCTGAAATGGTCAGTTTTAATCTGTAGGTGCTCTTAGGCGGGCAACTGTTGACTCATCTTTTGTGCAAGAGGTCTTCTTTGGTATTACGTTCTGAGTGCAAATTTGGGCCAAGCTCCAGCTCGACAAGCTGCGATTGGGGCTGGGATACCTAATACTGTTGTCTGCACCACAATTAACAAAGTTTGCGCATCAGGGATGAAAGGTGAGGTTCCTATCTTTTGGGAAGTGGGAACTATATTTTCTTGTCTGACATGTGAATAAAATGCACATAACATTTTCGTCTTGGTCATACAACAACAATGCTTGCAGCACATATTTTGAAGTCTGGATTCTTGAGATATTTGTACGTTGGAAGTGCTTTAGTTAAAGGGTTTACCAGGTCTTGCTTACTTGATAATGCTAAGAAGATGTTTGAACAGATGAGATAAATAAATGTTGTTTCTTTGAGTGGTTGCAAGGTTGGATTGGTAAAGCAAAAGAGAGGAGAGGGTGTTGCATAATGTTTTATATACTAGAGACAAGAGACTCAATTGGCATAAACATTGATACTTATGTAGTTCTTCTAAGTGTGCTTTTGCCGAGTTTTCGATTCCGGATGAAGGAAGGCCAAAGGGTAGGGAGGTTCATGAGTTTGTGCTCACAAACTCTTTGATGGATTTGAATGTCGCAATTTCAAACTCAATTTGCTATAAATGTTGAATTAGAGATGTTATATAAACTACTATTGTTATTGTCTTGGTGGGATTATTAACGATTAATCGTTTGAACGGTTGTCCTATTTTTTTCTTCTTCTTCTGATGCAAGAAAGGAATGAGTTGTTGGTCAATATTTTTTTCTTCTCTCTAGTTTTTTTTTTCAAAAAGGATTCATATCGCGATTTTATATGATGAATGATGAAATCAATTCGAAACTCAAGATTTCACAAATACATAATCTTATTTATATTCTCGATTTGCAAATCGAGTTTGCAAGATATGCAACCCAAGATTATATTATGCAATGCTTAAAAATCATGTTTGCAGTCTATATTTTGCAAATCATGTATGCAGTTTATATTGTGCAAACACTGTTTGCAGTTTACATTATGCAAACACATGTTTGCAGAATAGATTGTTGCAAACACATGTTTGCAGAACTTGTTTGCAAACACATGTTTGCATAACAGATTGTTGCAAACACGTTTGCATAACAGATTGTTGCAAACA
>BEHA01013607.1:261968-310050 GCA_002897215.1 Eschscholzia californica subsp. californica | reverse complement strand
GAGGGGCGTTTGGGAGGTGTGAGAGTGACGAGTAACGTGAGCGTAATGGAGGCGGAGCTTTCAAGCCAGGTTTTAGAAAGAGGAGATTAGATGATGAGAGGTTGAACTTCAACTAGATATTTAGGTTGTTGATTAGTATAATTTAGGTTTTTTTTTTTTAGTTTTTGTGAACTGAGATTTCAAATGTTTGTTTTACAATTTACGAAAATCTCAAAATCTATCTGAATTCGGTCTAAGGTCTGAGTTCGGCTGAAAAATAACCCACAAATTTCAGACTTCAAAACAATCCTGGGACTTCAAATGCTGAAAAGTGTTAAATGGCAATTATACCCCTTAAATTTAGAAAACAATTTCTCATTAAAATATTTCACCCACCACCCCAAACAACGTCCACCGCCACCACAAAACCACCATTGCCACAAAACTAACCGCCACCACAACACAAAACCACCACCACCACCACCAAACAACAAAACTACCGCCACTAAACAACAAAACTACCGCCACCAAACCACAAAACCACCACCACCTTAGACCACCACCACCACCACAACCACCACCACAGACCAAACCACAGTCTCAGATCACAACACCACCACCAGTTTAGACCACAAAACAGACCACCACCACCACCACTATAGACCAAACCACCGTCCCATATCACAATTCAGCCAATTCAGATTCAGCCAATTCAGTTCAGCCAATTCAGATGCAGACACAATAAAAACAAACAACACCTTAGTATATTAATCCAATGGTTTAACATAAATATATTAGAAATGCAAGGGGATGAGAATGAGGTTTTAGCTAAATAAGTCGAAATAATACTGAAAATAAGTAAGAAAAACACTAAACGTATCATAATTATTATTCAGGTCAAAAAACATACAACTTTAAATCCTTATAACTTTTTCTTTGAACTTTACATCCACTTTCAAATTTTTTTTTCCAAAGACGACGTTGATTGGAGACTCCATGGCACACTCCATGGTGTACTCCCTCTAATAGGACAAGGAGTATTTTGGTCTTTTCAGACTGTGAAAAAACCAAAATACAGTCTGAAAAGACCAAAATACCCCTTGTGTTATTAGCCAACTCAACTATGGAGTATGTCAGGGAGTCCGCAATCATTTTTGTTCCAAAAAGGACTCAGAAAAAAACGTCATTTTTTTTTTCTTTCGGTTATTTGGCAAACTGCGTTTGCAATTCTTGCAAGGATTTGCAAAATGTAAACTGTGTTTCCAAAATGTTGACTACAAACTAGGTTTATAAGCTTTACCGAATGTAATCTCAGTTCTGATTTTCCCATCGACAAAAAAAAAATCGAAGTTTGTTCTTCAAATCTGGAAAATTTCATTTTCATCATCATCAGATAAATTAAGATTTCAGATCTAGGTGCACATAATCATGAACATAGTTCATCGTCAACATCAGATTCACTATCATCGTCGTTAAAATAGGGTTTCAATTTTTAAAAAAATAGAAAAGAAGGACAAAGATTTGTTTAGATGCATCATCATCACAAGAACATTAGTAGGTATTATTACAAGAAGTTGAACCTGGTCAAGAAGGAGAGGCAACCTAAGAAAAAAAATGCATAGCAACAAAGAATAAGAATATGAGATTTAAGATGATAAACATGAAGGATTTTCAAATCAATGATGATAAAGACGAGTCCTGGTAGAACATATCTGATCTTTTACCTTTGATTACTTCTCATTTTGCTTATAAATGATTCAGTTACAAAGCTTTCTTGGAAGTGTGATCATCAATCTATTGATTCTGGTTTCATTTAATCTTACACGACTCATGAAGAAGAAGAATATTGAAGAAAAATAATATTGGCAGAAGAAGAAGACTCGCAGAAGAAGAAATCCTAACCCAAAATTTTTTGTATTGTTTAGAGAGAGTGAGTTTTAGTGTGTAAGGTTATTTTGGGAATGAAAAAAAAAAAGACCTGAATAGTAATTTATTTTAAACTTTATCTATTATTACACATAATATTTTGGTAACTTTATGTAATTGAAAAAAAAATCTAGCCTTTTTTTGTTGTTATGAATAACTTGATGACCCAAACAACCAAATTTCTAGATGAGAATCACTTATCTCAACTTTAGGATTACTTCGTCCCAATATATCTACCAATTTTTAGCTATACATTACTTTTTCATGTTACATTTTGTTGATATAACCGGATTTTAGATAGAGAAACGGTCTAATTTTTTTATCTGAAAACGAATGTTGAAAGAAAGAGGATTTTAAAGTAGAGAAACTCAAATGATGACAAAACAATACTCGATCTAGTAAAAGAGGAAATGAGAGTTGATTGTTTTAGAGAAGGAGGGGGTAAAGAGAGAATGAGAATTTGGGCAGTTTTTTAACTAGAGGATAGTTTAGATATTACGATAGAAAAGGGTTATGAAAGTAACTTACTCCTAAAGGACCTAAATCCTATTTCAAATAATTTTTGGTCTTTTAACCCTTTGACCCTATCATTTTGGACCCACAACCCAACCATCCACCTATATAGAAAATCTTTTTTAAAGTATATAATTATTTCTTAGTTTTTTTTCATTAAGGTCTTATTTAACACGTGTGAAAACTGGGTGGAGAAGTAGATTTTCGTGGGAAATTGGCGAAAATTAATTTTTCACTATTTCATTAGACCAAAAAGATAAAAAAAAAAAAAAAAAAAAAAGAACAAAAGTGTGAAAATATTTGCAACTCATCACATGTTAAAATCATTTTCCCACTCTCCTATCTTTGTGTTCTATGTCCTAACTCATGTAACTATGTCTGTCTTTTTCTCTGACTCTCTTCCTCTCACAATTTCTCGACCAGACTCTCCCTCTTTATCTATTGGTCAGACTCTCTCTCTCTCTCTCTCTCTCTCTCATACTTTCACCATCTCACTCCGACGCAGCGAAAAATTCTGAAAAAGCCTTAGAACTTCGTCTAAGCCTGTAGAACTCAAACTAACAAGACTAGAATACTGGATTTTATTGATTAAACTGAATGAATAAAACAACCACTAAATCCCCTTTATATAGCCTTAGGGGTTTCCTAAACCTAATTAAATTCAAATAACAACATCTAAGAAAATAAAACACTTGAATCTCAAAAAAAAATAAGAATCTACTTAAACTAAAAGCACTTACCAGAAAAGAAACTGCTAAAAGTCGGTTTTGAGGACCTAAAGATAGAATTTGACCCTCAAAGTGTGCCAATTGTGGAGAAGCCGTAACTTTGGTTTTGTCTGGTTTTACCTGCTCTAGCCCGTCACCTTTATATTTGGCCGCATCGATCTCTTTCATGTACTTTTCGGTCAATTCCTCTACATCACACTCTCTCCATTTTCTTCGATTAAATTTTCATACATTTTTATTAATAATTTGTCTCTCTTACTCTTTCTCTCTCGCACACTCGCACTTTTAAACCCTACCAATGAATCTGCCAGTCTCAAACCCTTTCACATAATCACCTGCCCTCTATTTTTTATCTGTTTTGACTAACTTACAAATTTCTTACTAGATTGGGAGAGGAGTTTCGAGTAACTCTAGAAATGGTTGAAAAGACGGATAATTAGAGGGGTAAGAGCATCTCCAATGCAAAACTCAAAAAAATCTCTATTCGTCCTATTTGTCAAAGTCTAATTGAGATTCTCACTCCTAGGTGTCGAAAATAGAGATCCTCAATTCTTGTATGTCTCCAATGCAACACTCTAAACTCTTTTATTTTACTTACGTGTCATGGTTATTTTTGTAAAAAATAATGAAATTTTTGGTTTATAGCCCGAAAAACGGACCTTAATAAGACATTTAGTCCTCTCTAATCCTATAAAGGGTTTCAAAACCAAAAAAATAATACAAATGGATATCTGGTCCATTTGGTTTCATCTAGAGAGAAAACACAAATCTCTAGAATACCAAATAATTTATAATGCCTATACTAACCTTCCATATATATAAGATCTAATTTAAGCTCAAAACAACCAATATTCGTTTCCCTTTTTTATCTCCATGTTTCTCTCTCTAATTACCGGCTCTAAAGGAAGAAAGAAATCGTTATCTTCCTTAAATTTGTAACCGAAACATTCTCGTCCTATCTTTCTCTCTCTCTACATCTTCATCTTATGAAACTATCCTCCATTAAAACAGAAAACTTTGTAACCGAAACCTTCTCGTCCTATCTATCTCTCTCTCTACATCTTCATCTTCTGAAACTATCTTCATCTTCTGAAACTATCCTTCATTAAAACAGAAAACTGAGTTTCTAAGTTCAGGTAAAACTCAAATCAAATTTTTATGTTTTCTGATTATGTTTCGATTGAAAATCTTCCATTAACTTTTTCATTATCATTAGAGCTATTCAAAATCATCATCTTAATTGTTAATCAGGTAAACAATTTTCTTATTTGATGATTCTGTTTCAGATCAAAAAAGTTATTATTGTCTTTCTCTCTCTAAAGTTTGTATTAATGATCACGATCTTGATGAGATTAATACTTCATTTCTAAATCTTACAAATCGAGTTTACTTATTGTTTGCAATCAATCGTCATATCAGTTATCAATAGATTTGGAGTTTATGCAAAGTATGATATTCAAATTTTCTTCAGATCTGATTTTTTTTCCGTACAGATTCTTTCGCACGGTTACTCATAACAGAATTAACATTATATATAGTTTAGAATAAATTACCATAATGTAACGTAAATTATATAAACTCTTCCCTACGATGTTTATCAAATTGAGAACATGATATATGTTCTGGTTCTGCAAATTTTTCACGAATAACATTAACATTATATTATTTTGTGTAAATCATACGTAATTTATGGAACATTATGTATGATTTAATATCAAAACAGTTCTCGTTTTATTATTAGAACATCTTTGATTTACATATGTAAATCCTGTGTACTTTTCTGTAAAGTACATGTAATTTATTCAAATGTTCATATAATTTACTGCAAATAATATACTTGTATATATAATTTATTTGAATTAATCTATCTCGCTTTGTTATCACAGATGGAGTTCCAGGCAGAATCATCGAATCAAAATAAGGAAATCAAACTAAAATCAGATGGTTGGGATAAGATATTTACAGAACCAGGACAGTTATTTCCTGGGGGTGCAAAAGCTTTTCGATATGCTCCTAGGCAATATAGCATCAACACCGGTCATGATTTCAAATTCATAAAGAATGATTTTAAGCGTGTTACTGATGTGTGTCCTGTTGAAGATTCCAAATGGATAGTGCATGGATGGGCACCATGGAAATGCGATTCTATGTTCATATTGAAAGACATGAAAATGATACATGATTTCATTATTTGTGATAAATGTCTCATTATTTTTCACAAAGTTTGCATAATTTATTGTAAATTATACATAATACCGTATTTACAGTTTAGGTATATAACGTTTAAAATTATACTTAATTTATCATTAGTATATCATAATTTATTGTACATCATTAAATCCCATTGTAAAACATACTTATTGTATATCTGTATACAATATAAGTTCCTTCATATAAATGACCACTATCAGAAATTACAAGGTTTGATCAATTAATAACTTTTAAATTTTTGCTGTTATCATTGGTTATTTATCAAAAATTACCGAATCCTGTGGTAAATCACGGATACTTGTGAATAAATTATACATACTTTACAGTAGTTTAAGTTATACCAGACAGAAATTAACATAATTTATCAAACAGATCTCTAAAAATTGATTTATGACGAAGCTTTGAACATCAGAAACTATGTCACAACAGAAAAAACCATAAAAATCAACCCAAAATCTCACCATAACGTCGAACCAAACTGCTTTATGATATTTAACCATGCAAACTCGGTTTTATATAGATTTTTACCTGAAAGTGATTATGGTTCGAAACCCAAACGAATCGAGAAACCTTTTCGTTTTAATGGCGATGATACCTCTTCAACTGAATCGGAATCTTGAAAGATTAAGAAAGTTGAAGAATAAAGCCGGTTTCTTACCTCTTAGAAGATGGCGATTCAATTTTCTCGTTAGGATTGTTGTGATTTTTGCCTAAACAGTACAACTGATGAGAGAGAAAGTCGATTAAGAGATTTTGTTGTAAACGGAAATAATCCAAAAATCACGCTTCAATTTGGGAAAGTTCTGAAAATAGAGTGTCCTCTTGAGATATCTCTGTTCCACTCTCGACACATCATCTTTGAGATCTTAGTTGAGTTTTGCATTGGAGATGATTTTTTAAGAAAAACTCAGAAAACCCTATGTGGCACTCCGAGTTTCTAAGATTGAGTTTTGCATTGGAGATGCTCTAAAGGACGAAACCCAAACTAGGGAACACACCGTTATTCTCCAAAATGATTTATGGAACAATTTGTCTTGTTTACTATGCCATCACTGGTTATCACTAAATAGCAATCTAAACTCATCTCTTTTAGTCGATTAAATCTCTGCAACTCGTCTTTCTCACCCAGTCTATGCAACTCGTCTCTCTTTTAGTCAGAACCTCATTTCAAACCCTAACTCGGAATTGAAAACTCTATCACTAAATTGAAAAAATATTTGTCTCTTGTATTCCTCTTTCTTAATAGGAAATCAACAATGTATAAACAAACGAGAAAGAAGAGGAAACTCCAACAAGTAAATTACAAGTAAATTAAGTGAAGCAACAAAATTGTGAACATAAATATTAAAGAAAACCTGCTTCTTCATCTCAATAGACTTCTGTTGGAATATTTCATCATTATAAACAAGAATCAAATATATTATCAAGTCTAAACAATGAAATCCAGGAGTCATATTTGATGAACAGAGAGATGAAATTTAAATGATTTACTAACCTGAATCATTAGAAGCCATGATGATGATGAAGCAAAATCTTCCAAACCTAGAGAGATCTCTGTAGTAATTTTGTCTTAATGGGAAGAGAACAAAATCAGAGTTATCACCCTCTGGTTCAGGGATTTGCCCCTTTATGAATCGGAACTCCCAACCAGTTATTGGAAGTTACCAAATTATTACTAAAGAGCCCATCATTCTTTAGTAATAATACTCAAGGGCTCTACACAATGCATATCTATAATATGCCCCCCACACAATATAACTGATATTAAATAGGTCCACATAATAATTAATTAGACCACTAAGGACCCTCAATCGAAATAGCCAACATATTATATATTATGAACCTCATATTAAGTCCACATAACCATTAGTATTGAAAAATACTAACAATCTTCCACTTGGACTTCATATGATTCTGAGTTATATAATACGAAAAACTTTAGTGCGCGCATAAAAGGCTATTTCTGAGCTTAGAAATATCACGTCCAATCTGGTTCATTAATCACATCAGCAAAGGATCAAAACGGCGTTCGTCGCATTTGTTCATGACTAGACCTTTAATGGTCACATTACTAACGTAATTAACAACATAGATCAAGTGTGGATGTGTAGCTTGGAAATTACATGTTATGTGATCTATACATGCCTATTTCCAACTAATCCAGCGACTCCATGGAGTCCAACTTTCTCCAAATGATTCCTCAATAGAAAGTTGTAGTACTGAAGTTCATAATATTGAGATGAAATATATACTTTTATTAATACTTAAAACTTGTACAAGATTAATACAAAATACAGTTATGTCCAAAGAACATAAAACTGAAGGATCCAATAAAATGACCAAATAAACTCCCACTAATCAATAATATCAAGGGGTCCTAGAATCCCCATACGGACCACATGTTCACAAAACACTTTAGGCGGTAAACCTTTAGTGAACGGGTCAGCTATATTGGAGTTTGTGTCGATGTGCTCAATGGACACTAAACTATTCTGAACTCGATCTTTTACCGCAAGATACTTTATGTCGATGTACTTAGACTTCGAAGAACTTCTGTTGTTCTTTGAGTACAACTCGGCTGCCTTATTGTCACAATAAATCTCCATTGGTCGTTCAATATTATCGACCAATTTAAAGTTAGAGACAAAATTTCGAAGCCATATAGCATGATTAGATGCTTCAAAGCAAGCTATGAACTCTGCTTCCATGGTTGAAGAGGCTATAAGAGTTTGCTTAACACTTTTCCAAGAAACAGCTCCTCCAGCCATCATGTAAATGTATCCGGATGTTGATTTTCTACTATCAATACATCCAGCAAAATCTGAATCGGAGTATCCTACGATCTCTAGGTGATCGTTTCTCCTGAAGGTGAGCTTGTAATCCTTCGTCCTCTGTAAATATCTCATAACCCGCTTTACGGCCTTCCAATGATCTAGACCTGGGTTACTCAGATATCTGCCCAACATTCCTACAATAAAGGCCAAATCTGGACGTGTACAGACCTGTGCATACATAAGACTCCCAACTGCAGACGAGTATGGGATCGCCTCCATTTCCTTCTTCTCAAGATTCAATTTTGGATATTGGAGCAAACTAAATTTATCACCTTTTGCCACAGGTGTGTCTCCTGGTGAACACTTTTCCATGCCAAAGCGTTGGAGAACTTTATCGATATAAGCCTTTTGAGAAAGACTGAGGATGCCTTTTGAGCGATCTCTGTCTATCTGAATACCCAAAACAAATGAAGCATTTCCAAGGTCTTTCATTTCAAAATTATTTGAAAGAAATACCTTAGTTTCATGCAACATGCCTATATCACTGCTTGCTAGTAGAATATCATCTACATACAACACCAGGATAATGAATTTGCTCCCACTCGTCTTGAGATATATGCACTGATCAATGATATTTTCCTTAAAGCCAAAGGAGGTAATAACCTCATCAAATTTCCGGTACCATTGTCGGGACGCCTGCTTTAAGCCATAAATGGACTTCTTTAACTTACATACAAGCTGTTTTGAGCTACTCGACTCAAAATTATCAGGTTGTATCATATATATGGTTTCTTCAATGTTTCCATTAAGAAACGCTGTTTTTACGTCCATTTGGTGAAGCTCCAAATCATAATGAGCTATCAGAGCCATGATAATCCTTAGAGAATCCTTCGTAGAGACTGGCGAGAATGTCTCTTTGAAGTCGACTCCTTCCTTCTGTGTAAAGCCTTTAGCGACAAGACGTGCTTTATATCTTTCAACGTTACCTTTTGAGTCTCTTTTGGTTTTAAAAATCCATTTGCAACCAATTGGCCTCGCTCCTTTAGGTAACTCGACAAGATCCCAAACATCGTTGTCAGCCATAGACTTTAACTCTTCCTTCATGGCCTCAATCCACTTTTCACAATTTGAGCTCGTTTTGACTTCATTAAGAGAAGTTGGATCGCTTTCCAATCCTAAGTCATATTCGTGCTCACTAAGATAGACAATGTAATCATCAGAAATTGCCTTTCTTCTTTCTCGAGTGGATCTTCTAAGTGGCTCCTCAACTTGAGGTTGTTGATTTGGGACTTCCACAGTTACTTCCTCTGTTTCCAAAGGTGCTTGTCCAGCTTGTTTAGGGAAGGGTTCCTCATCTACTACAGGATTAGTCTGTATGATTGTATTTGATGAAATACCTTGATTCACGGGCTGAACAATGAGAGGTACTATGACTTGATCGTTGTCAGTAGTGACTATAGGAGAAGTATTTGCATACTCCTCCTCAAATACAATTCCTTTATTTTGACTACTCCCACTGTAATCAACATCCTCAATGAACTTAGCGTTCCCTGTTTCGAAGAATGCCTTGTTTGAGGGATCATAAAATTTATAACCCCTCGATCTTTCAGAGTAACCAACAAAATAACAACTAATTGTCCTCGAGTCCAGTTTCCTTTCATTAGGCTTGTAAGGCCTAGCCTCAGCTGGACAACCCCAAACATGCAAGTGCCTAATATTAGGTTTCTTGCCTGTCCACAACTCGTAAGGGGTTGTAGTTATTGCTTTACTTGGTACTCTATTCAATATATAAACTGCAGTTTTTAGGGCATCGCCCCATAGTGACTCTGGTAAAGAAGAATGACTAATCATGCTTCGTACCATGTCTTTGAGGGTACGGTTTCGTCTCTCAGCTACACCATTTTGACTTGGAGTTCCCGACATGGTGTATTGAGGGACTATACCACACTCACTCAAATATTGGGCGAATGGTCCTGGACGTTGTTATCCTGAACCGTCGTATCTGCCGTTGTATTCACCTCCACGGTCAGATTTGACAGCTTTAATCTTCTTGCCGAGTTGGTTTTCAACTTCAGCTTTGAAGATTTGAAACTTGTCCAGTGATTCTGATTTCTCCTGGATAAGGTAAAGGTATCCATAGCGCGAGTAATCATCGATGAAACTAATAAAATAACGTTGTCCATTCGATGATGCCTTAGGAAATGGACCACATATATTTGTATGTATTAGTTCCAACGGTTGAGTAGCTCTATATGCGCCTTTACCTCGTTTGTTCGTTTGTTTGCCCTTAACACATTCTATGCAAATTTTATATTCAGAATCGTTAAGGGAGTCAAGAATTCCTTCAGACACAAGTCTCTTGATTCTCTCCTGAGAGATGTGACCTAATCGTTTGTGCCACAATATGCTGGAATTCTCATTAGCTAATCTCCGCTTTGTACCCAAAGTGCTAATATGAAAATTTTCATCACAATTAGACTTTATGGTGTTTAATAGATACAATTTATCAATTAAGTTACCAGTACCAACAATATCAGACTTTAGAGAATACTAAATAATCCATTTCCAAATGAACAAGTAAAACCAGATTTGTCCAGACAAGAAACAGAAATTAAGTTCCGTCTAAATGACGGTACAACAAAAGTATTTTCTAAATACAGATAAAAACCAGTACATAACTGAATTCTAAAAACACCAATAGCTTCCACTTTAACCATAGTTCCATCGCCCACGAAGATGTATCTTTCACCATCAGACGGCGTTCGGTAGTGGAGACAATCCTGCATAGTGACACTAATGTGAGTAGTAGCTCCTGTATCTATCCACCATGTGTCACTTGGTACAATAGCTAAATTAACTTCAGAACAAACAAAGTTCAGAAATATACCCTTCTTAGCACGCCAAGCGGCGAATTTTGAACAATCCTTCTTCACATGACCAGTCTTTTTACAAAACAAACAGGAAGGTCCTGAGACCTATATTTCTTTTGCTTTAGTCTGTGATGTTCCACCCACTGCAGTTGCTTTACCTTAAGTTTTGTTTCGCTTAGCAAACTTCTTGACTCCTGAGGTCGAGGCTAAGTGAGAGCACTTTCAGACATCTCCCGATTGATCCTCTCTTCTTCCTGAACACACTGTGCTATAAGCTCATTCAAACTCCATTTATCCTTCTGAGTATTGTAAGAGATCTTCAGTGTGTTATATTGAGCAGGAAGTGAAATGAGGATCAAATGAACAAGGATGTCATCTGATAGTTCCAATCTGAGTTCCCTGAGTTTGGAAACCAGATTAGACTTCTCCATAATGTACTCTCTTATGTTCCCCTTTCCTTTGTACCGCATGGTGACAAGCTTTGTTAATGCAGTGCTTATCTCCACCTTCTCACTCGCTGTGAAGCGATCAGAAAGTTGCTTAAGGAACTCCTTAGCACTCGTCTCAGTCAAGCCACTGCTTATTGAGTCCGGAATTGAGTTTTGCATGATCATTTAGCTCATACGGTCAGACCTTTCCTATTTTTCAAAAGCGACCCTCTGTTCAGAGTTACTTAAGTCTGTCAGAGGTGCTGGGCGGTCAGTCCTGAGAGCAACATCTAGATCCATACAACCAAGCACAATCATCACGTGTTTTTTCCATTTCTTGAAATTTGTGCCGTTAAGCACAGAAATGTTGTTCATGTTTGCAGATACTGCAGATACTATAAAATAAAGAATAACAAAATACATATATGCTCAATTAGAGTTCAAATTACATCAGACAAAAATTAACAACAATTGAAAATAACAAAAGTTGCAATTTGTGGGCCCATTTCAAGATATCAAGTGTAACATTATTACCTAGTCTTTGGACAGAGATAGTAACATACTAGTGATACTCTCGGATATTGGTACAAGATCTACCAAATATTATGCCTTTCTTTGGACCGACATAATATTCGCATGACAACTAAGTATACCACATACCCTCGTCATAAGGCAATTTAAGGCTTCCCTTAGACCGGTAAAAGTGACCTTCCTTTGGGCCGATCACTTCACATGGGCTAAGACATGTTTATCTGCATCAACTATGACATTTTACCCAACAGGGGTTCACTTTGGTGACATGTCAGTTCAATGTCATAATCAGTGCAATAACCATCTAAGTTCTTGTCAAAATAAAATAATAATATTTTGATACAAGAATAAATTAATAGCCTAACCTTATGTACAATGGTTATCAATATGTATCAACATATATCAATATATTTCATGTATAACAAATGTCAATTCATGATAATCAAATAAAGAATTCCAAATATATGTATAAAACAGAGACATTTTTGAAATTCCACCCAAATTTTGTTATACATCCATAATAATCAACCAAACATATACCTAAATATTTGGAACCAAAAGTATTAAAAAAAAGTTACTGTATCCAGAATAATTTTGATTCATAATTCCATGAGAGAGGGATACTATATAGCGGAATCTCTATTAAAAGTTATTAACATAATATAATTTTATATTAGGGGAGACAAAAAATAATCAAGTATTTATGTATCCCTAAATCACTTAACAGAATCATTAAACCAAATTAACAGTATCTAATACTTAATTTTCTCTACAAAAGTAATAATCATCAGAGAATTTATAAGAATATTATCTACCCCAATATCTCTCAACTACCCAAATATTCAAACAGAGAGATTAGGGGAGAGGAATAGGGGAAAAATAACTACGATTTCTATTATTCCTCCCTAAATCAACCGAATCACAGAAGATAACATTCAAGATCTTTATTACTTAAAATAAAGGTAGTTACTGATTTCTATAAAATATTAGATCTCCCAAATATTCACAGAAACTAACAGATTGAGGGATAATCTAAAGGTAAAACAGTTTCTTACGAATTATCTTAAACATCACAAACATGGTGAACAGAACACATAAAATCATCTCAAAATTCATACAAATAGTGGCTCTGATACCACTTGTTGGAATATTTCATCATTATAAACAAGAATCAAATATATTATCAAGTCTAAACAATGAAATCCAGGAGTCATATTTGATGAACAGAGAGATGAAATTTAAATGATTTACTAACCTGAATCATTAGAAGCCATGATGATGATGAAGCAAAATCTTCCAAACCTAGAGAGATCTCTGTAGTAATTTTGTCTTAATGGGAAGAGAACAAAATCAGAGTTATCACCCTCTGGTTCAGGGATTTGCCCCTTTATGAATCGGAACGCCCAACCAGTTATTGGAAGTTACCAAATTATTACTAAAGAGCCCATCATTCTTTAGTAATAATACTCAAGGGCTCTACACAATGCATATCTATAATATGCCCCCCACACAATATAACTGATATTAAATAGGTCCACATAATAATTAATTAGACCACTAAGGACCCTCAATCGAAATAGCCAACATATTATATATTATGAACCTCATATTAAGTCCACATAACCATTAGTATTGAAAAATACTAACAACTTCATCTCAATATACTTCTTTCCATCACTTTAACCCTACACATTCAAAAATTATTAAAAACAAAACAAACAGCAAAAAGATATTAACATGAGACGCCACTTCTTTAATTATTATGCCACAAACCTTGGAAACAAATTTAGTTAGTAAAAAAAGGAAACCTGAAATGTGAGGTCTCACAGATTGCATGAAGAATTGATTTATACAAGTAGAAGTAATTGTATTCACTCTTTCTAGAATCACCTTTTGACCATGGAGGATCCAAGTGGTTTTTTTTTGTTGATAGAATCCAAGTGGTTATTCTCCAGACTCCAAATACATAATTTGCCAAACCTGAAATCACAACAACCTATAAAAACAAAAAACAGAAAAAAAAAAAAAAAAAAAAAAAAAAAAAAAAAAAAAAAAAAAAAAAACGGAGAAGACACCATATTAGAAGAACACATTAAATTTGCAAAGAAAAAAAAAAGCAAACAAAATATAAATAAGAAAAATTCTATGTGTTGACAGGAGAAACATGGAAGAAGTCGGAGACCAGATTTTGGGGAAGAATTTGAAGGGTGTGAATAAATTACTTTTGTTACACTACACTGTTACAGGTAATAATCAGATTTTACTTATGTTGTCTCTAACCGTGTTTTACAGTTGTAATACTAGTAACACTTTCCTTGTAGAAGTGGGGGTCCCCTTATCATTCCCTTTATTACTGGGCTCAGGGTACATTATATCTACTTGTGGGCTTGTTCATGTCATCTACAATGGGCCTGGTTTTTTTTGAGGTTGTTAGGTCAAAGGTCAGTCAGTTAATAAAGCCTATTATCTAGGGCACTTAGTTTGAGTTTGAATGTTTCCTTAGGCACTTCATACGTGGGTTTTAGTTTCCTGTTTTATCTTTTTGTAAAGCTTATATAAGCTAACAAGTTGTGTTGAATAAAATATCTTTCACTTTAGATTTCTGTGAACTACTTTGTGTTTAGAGTTCTCAATATCTGGTACCAGAGCTGCATCACAGATCTGATTGTGAAAGAAAGGAAACAGCAGTTTCCTGAGAAGAAAAGAGAGAAAAGAGAGAGAGAGAGAGAAAGAGAGAGAATCAGTATGGCAGCTGAAAACAACTTTGCTCAACCTGCAATCCCTAAGTTTGATGGCCACTATGATCACTGGTCCATGCTTATAGAAAACTTTCTTCGTTCAAAGGAGTATTGGAGTTTGGTAGAGAATGGGATCCCTGCTGCAGCAGAAGGAATGGTGCTTACTGAAGCACAAAAGAAATCAATTGAGGACCAGAAGTTAAAAGATTTGAAGGCAGAAAATTATTTGTTTCAAGCTATCGACAGAATCATTTTGGAGACGATCCTCAATAGAGATACTTCCAAGCACATCAGGGATTCTATGAAAAAAAGTACCAGGGTTCCACAAGAGTTAGAAAAGCACAACTCCAAGCTCTCCGAAAAGATTTTGAGATTCTGCATATGAAAGAGGCTGAGAGTGTTGATGAGTACTTCTCTAGAACACTCTCTGTAGCAAACAAAATGAAGATTCATGGTGAAAACATGTTGCAAGTAGTAATCATTGAAAAGATCTTGAGATCAATGACTTCAAAGTTTGACTATGTTGTGTCTCTGTTGAAGAGTCTAATAACTTAAACACTCTAACTGTTGATGAGTTGCATAGTAGTTTACTAGTCCATGAGCAGAGGATGAAAGGGCATGGAGAAGATGAGCAGGCCTTAAAGGTCACTATGATGATCGAATTGTCGGTAGAGGAGGCGGTCGAACTCGAGGGGCATTTCGAGGAAGAGGGAGAGGTAGAGGCAGGCAAACATTCAACAAAACTGTGGTTGAATGTTATAAGTGTCATCAATTAGGGCACTTTCAATATGAATGTCCTGAATGGGATAAAGAAGCAAACTATGTCGAACTTGACGAAAAAGAAGAAATGTTGTTAATGGCACATGTGGAACTTAATGAATCAAGGAGAGAAGATGTGTTGTTCCTTGATTCGGGGTGTAGCAATCATTTGTGTGCAAATAAACAGTGGTTATCTGACATTGATGAGGAATTCCGACAATATGTGAAACTCGGAAATAATTCGAGGATGGCTATAATGGGAAAAGGTAACATTAGATTTCAAATTGCTGGAGTTATTCGCGTCGTTACTAATGTTTTCTATATACCCGAGTTGAAGAATAACTTAGTGAGTGTTGGACAATTACAAGAAAGAGGGGTAGCTATATTAATACAACATGGAGTATGTAAAGTCAATCATCCCAAGAAAGGACTCATTATGCAATCTACAATGACTGCAAACAGGATGTTTGTATTGCTTGCAAGAACTGTGCCGAAAACCTCCATTTGCTTCCAAACAACTTTTGAAGACCTTTGGCATTGTAGATATGGGCATCTAAGCTTCAAGGGGTTGAGAACATTGCAATATAAGCAAATGGTGAAAGGGTTACCACAACTGAAAGCATCATCAAAAGTATGTACTAATTGCATGGTGGGAAAGCAACATAAGGATGCAATTCCAAAGAGGAGCTTGTGGAGAGCATCACAAAGGCTGCAATTGATACATTCTGACATTTGCGGACCAATCAAACCTATCTCCAACAGTAAAAAAAAGTATTTCTTAAGCTTTATTGATGATTACAGTCGTAAAGTTTGGATATATCTTCTTGCTGAAAAATCTGAAGTTTTTACTAGTTTCAAGAATTATAAGAATCTTGTTGAGAAAGAGACATGAGCCTTTATTCGTTGCCTACGCACCGATAGGGGTGGGGAGTTCACATCTATTGAGTTTGATGCCTTTTGCAAAGCTAATGGAATTAGCAGACAACTCACTGCAGCATATACTCCCCAACAAAGTGGAGTAGTTGAGCGAAAGAACCGACAATTATGAACATGGTAAGAAGTATGCTATCGGAAAAGCAAGTACCCAAGAATTTCTGGGCGGAAGCAGTAAATTGGACAGCACATGTGCTCAATATAAGTCCTACATTAGCAGTAAGAAACATGACTCCTGGAGAGGCTTGGAGTGGTGTCAAACCTAGTGTTGATTATTTTCGTGTTTTTGGATGCATTGCCCATGTTCATGTGCCGACAATAAGTGAAAGAAGCTGGATAGTAAGAGTTTCAACTGTATTCTTTTAGGAACAAGTGAAGAATCTAAAGCATATAGACTTTACGATCCAGTGTCCAAGAAGATAGTTGTAAGCAAAGATGTAGTCTTTGAAGAAAATGAGTGTTGGGAATGGGGGAGAAGTAATGAAGATGCAAAATTAGATCTTCTTGAGTGGGAGGACAGTAGTGAAGAAGGCAAACGAACAAAATCAGAGTGAAGAAGAATCTGAAGAGGAAGTAGTAGTAGAAGGAGGAGAGGTTAGTCTACCTACAAGATTCACCTAGAGAGAGTTTTAACAATTCCGAAGAAAGCGTACCAGAAAGGAGGAACAAAAGAGCACCATTCTGGCTGGAAGATTATGTGAGTGGAGGAGAACTGTCAGAAGAAGAAATTGATTACAACAATTTGGCTTTGTTTACATCAATTTCAGATCCGACTACCTTTGAAGAAGTTGTTCAAAAATCCAAGTGGAGAGCTGCAATGGACTTGGAAATAAAACCTATTGAAAGAAATGAGACTTGGGAGCTAACAAATTTGCCTCAAGGAATGAAGAAGGTTGGTGTGAAGTGGGTTTTCAAAACAGAACTCAACGAAAGTGGTCTGGTTAACAAGTGTAAGGGCAGGCTGGTGGCAAAAGGGTATGCCCAACAACATGGCATAGGTTTTACTGAAGTGTTTGCACCTGTGGCTAGGTGGGACACTATTCGAATGGTAATTGCTTTAGCAGCTCGAAATTGTTGGGTTGTGTATCAGCTTGACGTCAAAAGCGCTTTCCTACATGGAGAACTAAGTGAAGCAGTGTTTATTGAGCAACCACAAGACTATGAGAAGAAAGAAGAAGAGTTTAAAGTATACGAGTTGAAAAAGGCATTGTATAGCCTTAAACAAGCCCCTCATACTTGGTACAGTCGAATTGAAGCATACTTTGTCAAAGAAGGATTTGAGAGGTGTAGCTGTGAACATACCTTATTCATAAAACTCGAAGATGGAGGTAAAATTTTGATTGTTAGTTTATACGTTGACGATCTAATTTTTAGAAGTAATGATGAAAACATGTTTGTTAAGTTCAAACAATCTATGCAACTTGAATTCAATATGACTGATTTGGGAAAGATGAAATACTTCCTTGGTGTGGAGGTCTTACAAAACCCTGAAGACATTTATATTAGTCAAAGAAAATATGCAAAAGAAGTTCTGGAGAGGTTCAAGATGGAGAAGAGTAATAGTGTGAATAATCCCATTGTTACTGGAGTTAAATTAATGAAGGATGAAGAAGGAGCTGAGGTGAATGCTACCATGTTCAAACAATTGGTGGGTAGTCTTATGTACTTAACTGCAACAAGACCAGACTTAATGTATGTAGTATGTCTCATCAGCAGATTTATGGCTAGACCAATTGAGTTGCATTTACATGCTACCAAAAGAGTGCTAAGATACTTGATTGGTACTATCGATTTAGGGATCTTTTATCGAAAAAAAGGCAATGGAAAGCTGATAGCCTACACAGATAGCGATTATGCTGGTGATGTAGATGATAGGAAAAGCACTTCTGGATATGTGTTTTTACTTAGTGAAGGAGTTGTGTCCTGGTCCTTTAAAAAACAACCTATAGTTACTTTATCCACTACTGAAGCAGAGTTTGTCGCAGCTGCTTCTTGTGCTTGTCAAGGGGTGTGGATGAGGAGAATTTCGGAGAAGCTTGGTCAGTCTCAAAACAAGTGTACCACAGTTTCATGCGACAACAATTCTACCATTAAATTATCAAAGAATCCAGTCATGCATGGACGCAGCAAACACATCGATGTAAGGTTTCACTTCTTGCGTGATTTAAGTAAAGAAGGAATCATTGAGCTGAAGCATTGTGTTACACAAGAACAAATTGTAGATATTATGACAAAACCACTTAAGTAAGATGTGTTCTTAAGGCTCCGTAGGTTAATGGGTGTCTGTGTGGTACCACGAGTAAACTGAAAACATCACTGTGATCAGTTTAAGGGAGAAATTGTTGAGGTTGTTAGGTCAAAGGTCAGTCAGTTAATAAAACCTATTATCTAGGGCACTTAGTTTGAGTTTGAATGTTTCCTTAGCCACTTCATACGTGGGTTTTAGTTTCCTGTTTTATCTCTTTGTTAAAGCTTATATAAGCTAACAAGTTGTGTTGAATAAAATATCTTTCATTTTAGATTTCTGTGAAGTACTTTGTGTTTAGAGTTCTCAACAGTTTTTGGAATGTCAGCCCCATCCCCGTTGGCTAGTGCACAACATCTACAAATTTGGTCAGGTTTTTGGATCCTCAGCCCCATCCCCTTGCCCTGCAAATTCAATTGATTATCTTATGTTATCTTTTTTGTGTTGTAAATATCTATATAACAAAACATAACTTGTTTTGCCGACTGGGAAAAAATAAATGAAGCTGACTGGGAAAAAATAAATGACTCTCTTATCTATCATATTATTAATCTTGACATTTCAATGGATCCAACGACCATCTTGTGCAATGTGTCTCCCTCCCTTTATCAACTCAAACGACAAAACCCTTCATCTCTCATCTAGAACGACTCGTTGAATTTACCCCTACATTAAATCTTTGCTCTCCAATGCGTTGATCCATGGACCTTTACCTTCATCATTGAATCTCTACTTTACAATTGTTATGGAGCAATATCAATGGGTTTTAAGATCTACTAGAAGAAGTACATACATAGATGCTTGATTCAAATGAGTTTCTCATACGCTTTTCCATGAAGATTAAGTTTTAGAAAATTTCAATTTTTCAATTTTTTATGCTTTCGTTTTTAAGTTATCTTATTTTGTTCAAGTAGGAATGCAATTAGGAACTTTAATTCATTTATTTGGATTCTGCGAATTATGTGTTATTACTCAGCATAGTTATGTATGATTTATCTAAGTATAGATTTTGGGATAGGCTTCAAATAATTCTTACTCCCGTCAGAGGTACATCATTTCTCTCGCTTATATAAACACTTTTCTCTCTACGTGTCTTCAAGAATTGTTTTATGGACTTCACAAGAGATGGGTAGAAACCAATAAAGAACAATGATAATTGTAAAACTTTGGGGTAGTTCTACTACCAAACCCTTCACATATATTTATATTGAGTGTGTTTACAAAAGAGAGAATTAGTTTACATATTTGATAGGTGAAAAATATAGAAGGAATAAATATGAACAAGGGAACAAAATATATGACATAATCTTGAGGATCAAGTTAACACGGCTTCACCGATTTCGTGGGGTCATCGGGTTCACCGTTATTACCCTCCCTCAAATTGAGCGGAGTGGTTAAACGTAGATTCAGTTTGTGAAACAGCTCCAAGAAAAGCCAAGAGGAGAGACTCTTCGTTAAGATATCTGCAAGTTGAGATTGAGATGGAACAAACTTAATAAGAAGTGACCCATCAACCACCTTTTTTCTGACAAAGTGGTAATCTAATGCAATATGCTAAGAGTACCCCTGGAACGCAGGATTAGCAGTCAAAGGGATGGTGTTCTTGTTGTCACAAATTATCTTGGCAGGTTCATATAGATGAATACCAAGTTTCTTCAACACAAACCCCACCCAAGTAAGACCTGTCACCGTACTAGCAACAACTCTATATTCAGCCTCCGTCCTGGAACGAGATATCATTGATGATACACAAAATGGTCAACCGTTGACTGACATCAACAAGTCAAAAAAAGACTAGAAGCCCAACGGTCAACCCGTCTCGAGAAAATAGGACAACTGAGTCCAAGGAGGTTTGTCACCTAAGCCCGGAATCGGGAGGTCGGCAAGTTCATCTAAGGAGCCCCAGTCCTGTTCTACCTAAAACACAACTAGGTTTGCCCTGGGATTCGCAAGAAGTATAGGAGGTCCACGTAAGCAAGGTCGATGCCTTACACCCTGAATATGGGAAGGAAGAATCACGCCACACGCTTACCGACTTAATCCCGAATCTTCCTAAAAATCTCAATCGGTTACAAGTGTTTAACTAATTTGGGTTTCAAGAGTCTCAAAGGAGGAAACATCTCATAAATGATCTATCAACTTGATACGATATTTACGAAGTATCCTTGAACTTAGGAACTTCTAAATATCTAAGATACGAGTCAAGAAGAAACCCCAAATCTCTTAACTATCGAAGAGTAGTCTCAATCCCGAATAGTGGAACAATACTGCCTCATCTACACCGTCTATCACAGTGGGTCCAAAGCCGCCTATAAAAGGGCATAGCATCACCTTCAACAAGGTACGTTCCCCAAGGATCAATCAATACTTTAACTGCAAAAGGCAATCTGATTGTCTTGAGCATCGGAGAGGTTCCTAACTCTGTGTAAGTTTTC
This sequence comes from Eschscholzia californica subsp. californica, assembly GCA_002897215.1. Taxonomy (NCBI): domain Eukaryota; kingdom Viridiplantae; phylum Streptophyta; class Magnoliopsida; order Ranunculales; family Papaveraceae; genus Eschscholzia; species Eschscholzia californica. The sequence continues at coordinate 288,980 of BEHA01013607.1, read as the reverse complement.
CCCCAGGTTTCTAGGAGCTGAAACTAGAGGAAAAGTGTCATTCATCTAGACGGAGAATCAATCACTCAAACTAATTTAAACGCGATTCAGCATCAAAGTCTTTATTCTTTGACTGATAACAATAATTGCTATTTTTGACATCAGCAATTGACATTAAAAGGAAGGTTGAACTCCAACAAATATTATCAAATCGGTAATCCGAATCCTTACTCAATTCTTTTTCAGAATTACCTTTACTATTTTTCTGCTGCAACAATGTCTCCGCAAGAGGATACGCGAAGCCTTCGCGAAGACATCCGCAAAGGAAGCATAATCAATTCAGAGAGAACGAGCAGCTGGAGAGAAGGTGAAAAGTCTCTCTTGGAAACTCTTCTCCACACCAGCTAGCGCTTTCGCAGCGCGCCACAATGAGGACCGAATAGAGGATCCCAGACAACTCTATAAGGATAGGGAGTTGGATCAGGCAGGGTGTTGGGTTACTAATGTGTTTAACACACCTTTTCTAGTGTTTATTGTGGAATCTCAAACATCTAATGTTAACACTATACTCCCAGGATCTAATTATACATGAACTAATCAATGAACTAGATATGGAAAGATGATTACCTTTAATCGCTTTCCCACGAACAAAATTCCGACAAGATTCGGAAGATCAAGAACTCCAATTGTAGTTCCTCTACTCGAGACACCGAGTGTGTGACTTGAACTCCCTCCTTCGAGTTAGCTAGAACTCTCTTGAAGGTTGAGATGAAGAACACCTTCTTCTTGACTAGATAATCGAGAAAACTCCTTTTCTCTCTTTTGGCTTTTCTCTCTAAAAGCTCTCTTGATTTGTCTCTTGATTTCCATTCATAATTATGTCTTAAGGAGGTCTATTTATACGGACCATAGAGAAGGTATTTGACCCAAACTAGGATTCCTAAAATATCTCCTTCAAGACATATCTTTTTGTGTCCCATATGAAACCCTAAAAGGGTTTATGTGTGGCCGGCCAATATAAGCCTCTATAGGCTTTATGGCCGACCCACACAAGGGGTCTAACCGGCCATGTGCTGGGCGGCCCCTTCCTAAGGTCGGCCATCACATGTCAGCCCCTTTATGGGTACCCCCCGGCTCCTTTTTTAGCCCGGGGTTATGTACACTTGTCCGGACTCTTCCGAACTCCTTTTGGCCCCAAATAATGGATCCAATCTACTTATTTGCCACTTTATATCTAGTCAATATCTCTCCGTTCAAACCATCACTCTTATGTATAACCCTTGTAGGATCCGGTCTATGTTAGCCGCGGATTACCGAAGTTTTTCGACGATCGTAGTTGGCTTCTAGCTAAGCATTACGACCCCTAATTCGACCGGACTAATGATCTTCCAAATAAGGTCATTATGATCCTATTCGCCAAATCGTACGCATTGTCATCTTGATCGAAGGACATCCCTTAGAAGGATATCAGTCCTTCGGACCGAGGGAATATATCCTTCAGTCTCCCACTTGTACTTAGAACAAGTGCAATGCTTGATTCCCATGCCTTTCCACATCTCATCTAATATGTCATACTTATCAGACTTTCTTGATCCCGAGAACAAACTGTCAAATCAAATGATTAACTCTTAATCCATTTATGCATGACCATGCATTTTCCAGTTGTTTCCCATCAAGTGGCCCGGAGATATTTTATTCTGATTTTACTTAGGAAGATATATTCCATTCTTGTACTCCCACTCAATTTCATGTCTATCATGTCTCCTCCAGCAATCCGCCTTTATAACCTCCTTTTACGGCGCGGCGTTTAACGGTGCCAAAGTTCGACATTCCTTACACAAACTGAGTGGGTACTCATGTTCTAAGGAATCTCTCTGATTTGCTAAATGAGAGTTATGACATCTCATGACTTCTTCTCTCGTAGTACTCTCACTTGGCGGGTTTCCAGTGTATCAACTTATACACCCATGAAGTTAACTTTGAATACTTCTATTCCCATAGCCCAAGAAACAACTCTATCTCGTCAATCACTCATGCTAGTCTTCTTAAGTCATTGTTGTCCAACCAATGACCTGGACTAGGGATTCTTATAATAGTGTACTTCCATGTTCACTTAGTAGGGTTTCCTTCATTAGATCACGTATCTAATAAACCTACCTGGAACACTCTATTATTTTAGACTGGCATCTAAATTCTAAACCATGATTTAGACGACGAAATAAACTGAGTTTATTTCGGATAACAAGAGTTTGTAAATATTGAGCACCGCGTAAACTCTTTTACGTTTCTCAATTTTACAAGTCTTTTTAGGATTTTCTTCCTTAATCCTAATTCCTTAAATCCGTTCATCTTCCATGTCCGTTCTAAGGTGATAGTTTAGTTTATGTTTTTCACTTCGCTTATTATTATCATGCTTCAGAACTCCTTCGTAAGCTATTATGATAATGTCAGTTTCATGAACTGAAATCAGCACTTCCCAAGTTCTAATTCTGGTTTCTTATCTAGTAAAGTTAGTAACGACTCCCAGCATGAAAACTCTTTTTCATCGGTTCGCCCTTCTTAAAAGATTCTTATCTTTATTTTTGGAAGATTGCTTTTATGACTTTCTTCAACTTCTGTTTTTAGAGACATAATTTTGAATGCTCTCAGCACTCTCGGTCCTTTCTCTGACTTTCATGGGTGACGACATCTTTGTACTCTAAGTACATTTTAGATGTGCGGGTAAACATCAATCATCTCTATGATCGATTTTATGTTTTCCTGACATAAGTATTTCTCTCATGTTCTGCTTTCGCTTGTCAGGATTTCCAAATTCTGAGTTTCGCTAGGCAGGTCTCATGTGAGATGGGTGGAAACTCTTCTCCAAGAGTTCTTGATCTCTTTCAAAACTTCTTTTGAAATAAGTCTCTTCGTCACTTTAATCTATTGACATAGATTGTGATGCCCTAATAAATTTACCCTCGTCTCTTGTCCTATTGAGTTAGTTCTCTAGCTGTTTTTCTCAATCCCAGTATGTCTCCACATACAAGACTTTGAAACGATTTTGTTTCACTCCCACTTACCTTCTTGTCGAACAAGACTATTCATTCTAAGAAATTGAATCCGATCAAATTTCTTTGCGAATGTTAGAGCCCCAGTACTTTTAGATCTCATCTCTTTAGACTCTTGATGGGCCTAAAAGGTTACCCTAAAAGGTCTACACCTGCAAGTGCACGGGTGTCAAGTTGTAATTTCTCGGTAAGACCGGTTCGTTCCTCAGAGACTAAGTCAAACTCAATTTAATCTTAAAACTATTGTGATTTTCAAAAGTGGTTTGATTGGTAATATGATTCAAATAAGAAGGAATAGCAAATATAACTCAAAAGAAAACAAATAAGTTGATATTCAGAAAAGGGGAACCTAGGGTTTTCGAATCCGTCCACATGATAATCCTAAAGACGATTTATTTGCCTTAATCAACTAAGTTCTTTGTTTTACTCGGGTTCTATTACATGAGCGTTTTAGAATCCGGAATATGTTGTCATTAAAATCAATAAGAACTTTAAAAGATATGAAGATTTAATCTAAAAATTGACTTGCATATAAATCAAAACGATAACATTCTCAATATGGACTTCATCTAAAACCCTAGATAGATAAGATTTAGCTACTCATGATAAAGGATGGAAGTTTAACTATATAGAATGTGGGAGAAAAGTAGAAAAATTGAGTTTCTTACTGATTTTGCAGCCAAACAACGCCTTTAGGAAGTGATTTCCTTCTGTTTTCCAAGAATTCTGCCAAACGCACCCTCTAGGAAAACGATTTTCTCGTCTTCCCGGAAATGGATTCCCTCTGGGAAATCTATTTTCTCATCTTCTTCAACTTTCTTTCTCCCTCTAACCTCCTGTTTCTCTCTTTATCTCTTACTTTAATCTCTCTCTCTATGTTATCTCTTTCTCTCTCACTAGAAACAGGAACCAAAAAGAAAGAAAAAAGAATAAAACCGAGATGATAATTGATTTTCAAAACCGAGTCTCTCTCTCTCTCTCTACAATATCTCTCTCTCTCTCTCTAACCTTCTCACTTCCTCTGTAATCTCTCTCTCTTTCTCACTAAGAAACAGAGTTTAACAAAGAAAAACAAAAATCAAAAGTTAAGAAAAAAACTTCGAATGATCAACTCTCGGTTATGTTTCTCTCTCTACTGTTCTTATGTTCTCTAAGCCGTGATCATTTAGCTGTCTCGACCCCTGTTCTCTTCTATCCACCCGTCCCCTTAGCTCTCTGTTTCTGCTCTCTTATATAGACCCGAAAAGAATCATTAAAATCTCGCCAAAAACCAAAACAATTTCTTCCTCAATCTCGGTCCAATCTCCCAAATCCGAACCACAATATTCTTTCATCCCTCTCTCTCGGGCCTCTCTTGATAAACTGTTTCGATTCCCTCCAAAATCTTTTTCAATCCTTCTCTCTCGGTTTCCCTCTCTAATTCTGTTTTGATTATCTTTCCCTAGGTTATTAGATAGAGACGAGAGAAGAAGGAAAAGAAATCGATTAACCTAATCGAGTAACTTCCGCTGGCAGTTGGGATAGACTAATTCAGTACATCGCGGGCTAGAGAGAATAAGATGATATGGGCATCTGTCCGTCGGATATGAAAGATGCGCTCGAGTATACAGGAGTATCGTGAGCGCAGTTGCACTGTATCTAAGATACCAGGAACACCCGAGATACCACTAGAGGTAACCGAAAGTAGCCCGAAACCCATCTGAGCCATCAGATCATCCTCCACTACACGCCACGTGTCTCTAAAAGATTTGTGTTGACTTTAGCCCGACTGATTTTGACTCGAACTTTGACTTGGCCTAAATTGCTCGTCCGGACTCCGATTTGACTTCCGCTTTCGCCATTGGGTTCGTCTTGGGCTCTACTCCTCATCCGAATACAGACGTGGACAAATCACCAGATTCAACGAATGACCAAAATGCCCCTCGTGTGTCTTTCTCCTGTTTTTATCTGTTTTCACACTGAACTCCATAAAAGACACATGAGAAAGAAAATCAAGCAGTTCATCAGAGTAACGGCTCGATATGGACTAACTAGCTCCAATTAAGAGATTGAAATGAGGCATTTTCATGACTCATCAACTCTCAGTCTAAACTCGGAGTAGTTCTGTTATAGTTTCTATGAATCTTCTCTAAGACTCATTCAGGGTTTTGAGCAATTATCGAGATACCTTCTTAGTTTCTTTAAGAGGATTCATCGTGAGTCATAAAAATGTCCCATCAGAGTCGTTTAATTTAGCCGAGTTAGTTCTTTTCGAGTCTTTATTGTAATAAAATGGTTGGTTTTCTTGATTAGGTGTCTTTTGCAAAGTTAGGTGTGAAAAACGGTTAAAAAACGAGGAAAAGATGCTTGAAGGGTATTTTGATCATTTGGAGTGAAGGACATTCTGGTAATTTGGCCAAGGTTAGTGCGTGGTTGAAAAGTAGAGATCGAGACGAGTCCGTAGGAGAAAACGGAAGTCAAATTGGAGTCCGGACGAGGGAATTAGCCAAAGTCAAAGTCAGGTCAACATTTGGTCAGCATTCGGTACAATGTCGGGCAAGATTCTGGCCCGCGGTATACTTACGGACACGTGTCGAAGGCCGGAGGCCGGTATATACAATTCCCGTGTTAGCGCTAAGCAGCGAAGTGGCCCAAAGAGCTTGATCCAGTGTCGCGCGCTGCAACTTGCATCTGTAGTCCCGCTACCACGTTTTAATCGTCACCGTTACCTTCCGTGTTTTGTAGATCCAACGGCTGCTGTGTGTCCCGTCCTTTATCATTATCCCGTGCACCCGAAGAAGCCTAGATCCCGTACTCCCAGACGCGTGTCCTCACTCCCGTCCCTCCGGATCCCCGTGCCTCAAGATCTAACGGTGGCTGTTTGCTGCCGTATTCTATTTCAAGTGGCGCGTTTCACCCTATCAACCGAAATTGAACCCAGCAAACCCTAGCCGCCGGACTTATGAGAATGATTAGGGTTTTATTCATTTTTAACCCCTGTAATTCCAAAACTAACCCTCATTTTCTCACCTTCTACCATTTTAACCCTACTCAAAAACCCTAACTCTATTTAATAGCACTTGCTCCTCCATGAAAACCTAGACTTGCAAACCCTCTCAATCCCTCTTCTCTATTCTCATACCTTCTCATTCTCTACTTTTCTTTCTCTAACCCTAAAATCATCCTCTCAATCCCCTCTTACCTATTTCTTTCTCCAACCTAATCCATCTTTTTCATTCTTCTTCCATCTTTCTCTACTACTACTACTACTACTACTACTACTTCCTCTCTACCACTATTATTCCATTAATAGTCATCTCCTTTTTTCTTCCATATTCTTCTATCATCTTTATCCTATTTCATCTCTTCTTTCTACATTTAATTTCTTCCTTCTCTTTCTTTTTCTTATTTGGGTGGCAATAAAATAGCTATTACTTGGATTTCTTGGAGTAAAATTCTTGAGCACAATTGGGGCAAATCTTGGATAAAATGGAGATACATGGGAATATGGAATTTGAACATTTTTGACGATTTCTTTCCATTAATTTCTTAGTATTTTCATTTATTTTACAATGTCAATGAATGTTACTCTAAATTCCATGTATAGTTAACTTAGCAATCTAAGGTTGTGAATGAAACCCATTTTGGATCTTTATAATACTTGTTCTTGATTAATTAAATCCTTTGATGTGCTTTAATGTCTATTGATTGTTTATCTATATGGATTGGATTTTCTTTCCATTACTCATGCCTCATAATTAGATATTTCATACTTTCGTTAAGTTGTTAGATGGAGTATGCTTTTTAGATGATGAATAATAGTTTAGCAATCCGAATCTCTATAAGGTAGACAATTAGAATTAGTAATTATAAAATTGTTTTATCTAGAACATCATCCGGAATCCAAATAGTTCATTATATTCGATCCCGAGTAAATACAAAAGAGATTTAAGTAATTAAGTGTTTGTTTTATAAAGTGAAATTGTGCGGTGGATTTCATAATCTTAGATATCTTCTTACCTCTCTTAGATAGTTTAGTTTTATTTATTTTCTTATTTCTTGCAAATCAATTATCAAATTTATGAGTGGTGTAGTGTATGTGTTTTAGTCTAAGTAGTTATTGACATTTTGATTATTGGGCTAAACTCGCCGTCAATATTCGAAGTTACCTACCTATTCTTTGGGACGATTTCCCGATTTATTAACATACTATAACTTGACCCCGTATACTTGCGGGAATAGACCTATTTTAGGCCTATCAGCAAGTAACTCCTTACTTCCATTATAGCGAGTAACTCTTTACTCTTATTTGTTGCTCTTTTTATTCGAACTTCTTTCGAATGTTTTATTTCCTCCCACTTGTCCGATTATCAAAGAACGCTTTCTTTTTAATAGGACACCATCGAGAGCAACAATCTAATTGTGTTTCGATGATTTGTGGAAAAACCCCGTTATTCTTCGCTTGAAGAATCTATGTCTTAAAGGTCTTTAGACTTGGAATAAAAGATCATTTTAGAACTCTTCTAAAATCCATATTCGTATGGAATCCTTTTATTCACTATAGCTTTCTAGGTTAGTGGTATGGCTTTTGTGCATTTAGACTTTTGCTTTCGGAAGACTTTACGACTTTTAGACTTATGATCTTATCATAATCTTTTAGTCAGATTTGATCCTTACTTGATTCAGGTTTAGTCTCCAAGACTTCCTTAAATCTAGTATTTAGTACATTCCAGTCACATTAATCACTTTCTTATGTCTAACATAAGCTTTTAGTGAGTAATTAACTCTTGAGATCTTGTCAAGTACATTTGTTTGAACCATGATTAACTATCAATGAGGGATACGAGATTACTCAACTTTTAGCTTCATCCATGTTCTTTCAAATTTGTTTGACTAGATTAGAATAACTAAATTGGATTCTTTGGTATAATTCTTTAAAAATTGAGTAGGCATCTTTTAAGAATATCATAAATACTGAACATTTTATTTATCTCCATAATCTCATTACAGAGTCAATGTTCGAAAAAGAAAAAGGAAAACTAAAACTAATTTAGAGTTATCCCTATGGAGTCCATGATCCTTCTCTAGCTTTATGCAGCAACTATTATTCCTTTTAGCTGTTGACAGGTTCATCTCCTACTCAGCTTTCACTTGTTCCTGTCATTCATAATGAAAAGAACAATTCCAGGTATCCAATACCTTTTGTGGAATTGTATTTAATTGAATCAACTTTTAATATATTTTACCTTGACCGGAAACCACCTTTCCGTTCTTTTTATCTTCCAGGAATTTGGGACAGTTTCTCTTCCAATGGCCTATGTCATTGCAGTAGAAATAGTTGGAATCAGATTGGGCACTTCTGTTTTTGGAAACTTGTTTTCCTTTCCATCTGCACATCTTCTTCTTCTTGAATCTCTGATTTCCTTCCTTTTTAAATCCCTTTTCCTTTTGAACCATCAGAATTTCTTTCTTAGGTTCCACCATTGCGATATTCTCTTCGGCTGTCTGGAGCATAGCGTGTAGTTCTTCTAAAGATTTATCCCATCCATTCATGTTGTAGTGCATTCTAAACTGACTGAACCCATCATGAAGTGAATGCAGGATAATATCTGTGACAAAATCTCGGCCATGGTCGACTCCAAGTCGAGCTAGTTTCTCAAAATGACTAATCATTTTGAAAAGATGTGGCCCTACAGGCTTTCCCTTCTCAAGGCGCATATCCAATATTGCCTTTGAAGTCTCATACATTTCCATCCTCGACTTCTTTTGGAACAAATTCCTAAGTTGTCGAATCATGGTGTAAGCATCCATGTGAATGAACTTATCCTGAAGATTAGGTTCCATGGTTGCTAACATGAGGCATGTTACAGGTTCAGCCTTCTTTCAGAGACTTCTTTCCGAATCTATCTCCTCATCAGTCGAATCTTCAGTGATTATCGGAAGTGGTGTGTCTAGAATGCTTGCCTTGTTTTCGGATCTGCGAACGAGTTCCAGATTCCTTTCCCATACAATGAAGTTATCTCCATTTAGTTTTTCTTTCTCTAGTAGCCAACGGATGTTGAAGGATTCTTTGGTTGTCATAATTAAACTACATGTAAGAAACGCAAAGTGATTTAAACTTGTTATCCTGGCATAATTCCTGTATGCCTATATTATTCTATATTTGTTGTCCCCTAAGAATAATATAATTTCAAGATCCCATTCCTCCGGAATTAAGCGTACTAAGGCACTGCCCTTAATCCATCGTCCTAGGTGAGTAACTCCTTACTGATCATACTCCTAGATTCTTGGTTGACAAATTTCACACTTGTGTGTCAAATTGTCCTTTTGCCTCGAAATCCAAAACCCTTTTGCTGACTCGTTGAGAATAACCATTTAGACATGTAGATCTCTGCTATAGATCTACCTGTATTGTCCCGAGGTAAAAGATGGCACTCTGCGAAGGCCGACCCACCATCGATGAACGAGGGACAACAGGTGTCTTAATCTGGGTAGGCATTTACTCAAAATTCTTTTCGGGACTTTTTACGTAATTTATCAAGTTGCGTTACTGTGAACTCTGACATAACCAATTATGATTTATTACGTAAAGTTTATGTGGGTTTGCGTAAAGATTTCTTACATCTTTTAGTATTACCCCTAAAAGATCTCATCTTTTAGGTTATTTCTTGTTCGCCTACGGTTCGTACGGATTCATATCCTTGAACCACCATTGAGTACTCCCACTCGAATCATGATCTCATCATTTGATTCGTCAATGGCTACTTAAGACCCTATACTCTAAGTATTATTCGGGCACTTTCACTTGTGCTTAGGAACAAGAAACGTTTACCTAACTAAAAGTATATTAAGCTACGAAATCACATAAAATATACATACATCCAGAAATATGATAATCATATAAGATAAAGTACGTATCCTAGATTCGTTTCTAGGTTCGCTATGTCTCGTATAGCTAATTGTGACATTCCTATGTCTAACGTGAGTTCTAAGTCTATTTTCGTAAAATACGGACTTATAACATGTTATGTTTCTTCCTTAATGATTTCCAAAAACGATTCTAGGAAAAACTCCGTTTGGGTCATCCGATGGCCCGGGTCAATTTCGGAAAAATAAGTTTGAAATTCGGAGAAAAAGTTTGAAAAACTCCCATTCGGGTCAAGATCCAAAATCTTCAAGTCAAACTCGAAAATGGACCCAAGTCAACTTTGGTAAAATCCTGGACAGACCCTTGGTCAAAGTCCTGGTCAAACCCTGGTCAAACCCTGGTCAAACCCTTAGTCAAACCCTAGTCAAACTCGGTCAAGGGACCTTTGACCAGTCAAGGATGAACCAATGTCGGTCAAAGTCAAGGTCCGGACCCAGCTCGGTACGTTCTGGGCCGTGTCGTGTCCCTCGAGTGGACGCGTCTGGACGCGTCCTTTGGTCACAGACGCGTGTAGACGCGTCTGTCCGAGTTCGTAGCATCTCGCATCCGAGATGCTAGGAATGCGTCGGACGCGTCCCTTGGACGCGTCCTTGCCCGTCTCAGACTCCAAGTCCGAGACGGCCTAGGACTTATCCAGACGCGTCTGGAGTCGGCCAAGAAAATCGCGTCTCGGTCTAATCCGAGACGCGTCCGAAGATATCGCAGGTCGCGTCTGGAAGACGCGACCTTTCCGAGATATACTCGGATATCCCAGTCCGTGTCGGACTGAGATGCGTCCGAGACAAAGCTCGGAGTCCCAGTCCGAGACGGACTGGGATGCGTCCAGGCCAGTCCGGCCCGGGACAGACTTCATCTTCCTCATATTTTCTTGCTGTCCCTCGATTTTTCTGTTGTTCCTTCATGGTTCAGCTGCGGTTTTTTACTGTTTTTGATGATTCTCATCATCAAAACAGTGGGTTTTGACCCTTTTTTGCTAAATTTGAAAACCCTAAAACTAGTTTTCGAAAACCTTTTTCAAAAAACTAAAGTTTTAGTGTATTAGGCTATTGAATCTACATCAAAAACCCTGATTTTCATGTTCAGATCTTTATTTAAACAATGGTGTTTTCTAGTCATTCAAGCTCGAATCTTATTCGTCTAGTCAAAGATAGTTTCATGTAACCGGCTCGTGATGCCACTGTTGGGTTACGTATGCGTCTAACACACCTTTTCTAGTGTTTATTGCGGAATCTCAAACATCTAATGTTAACACTAGACTCCCAGGATCTAATTATACATGAACTAATCAATGAACTAGACATGGAAAGATGATTACCTTTAATCGCTTTCCCACGAACAAAATTCCGACAAGATTCGGAAGATCAAGAACTCTAATTGTAGTTCCTCTACTCGAGACACCGAGTCTGTGACTTGAACTCCCTCCTTCGAGTTAGCTAGAACTCTCTTGAAGGTTGAGATGAAGAACACCTTCTTCTTGACTAGATAATCGAGAAAACTCCTTTTCTCTATTTTGGCTTTTCTTTCTAAAAGCTCTCTTGAATTGTCTCTTGATTTCCGTTCATAATTATGTCTTAAGGAGGTCTATTTATAGGGACCATAGAGAAGGTATTTGACCCAAACTAGGATTCCTAAAATATCTTCTTCAAGACATATCTTTTTGTGTCCCATATGAAACCCTAAAAGGGTTTATGTGTGGCCGGCCAATATAAGCCTCTATGGGCTTTATGGCCGGCCCACACAAGGGGTCTAACCGGCCATGTGCTGGCCGGCCCCTTCCTAAGGTCAGCCATCACATGGTCGGCCCCTTTATGGGCACCTCCCGACTCCCTTTTTAGCCCGAGGTTATGTACACTTGTCCGGACTCTTTCGAACTACTTTTGGCCTCAAATAATGGATCCAATCCACTTATTTGTCACTTTATATCTAGTCAATATCTCTCCATTCAAACCATCACTCTTATGTGTAACCCTTGTAGGATCCGGTGTATGTTAGCCGCGGATTACCGAAATTATCCGACGATCGTAGTTGGCTTCTAGCTAAGCATTACGACCCCTAATTCGACCGGACTAATGATCTTCCAAATAAGGTCATTATGTTCCTATTCGCCAAATCGTACGCATTGTCATCTTGATCGAAGGATATCCCTTAGAATGATACCATTCCTTCGGACAGAGGGAATATATCCTTTACAGGGATGCTGACCCGAATCGACCGTACAACCCAGAGCCTTGGGGGGCAGATTCGAAGCCGCATACGACCCCATCATGGACGATGTACTCCTGCATCAAGTGGCAGAACTGACCTGGATCTGCAAAGAAAAAAATGCGCCAATCAAGGCGCAGATAGGTTTGCCGCCCTTGAGCGCTGAAATATTAGAGGCCCAAGGCCAAAAAACTTCAAGTGCCCCAACCTCGACAAATACGACGGGACCGAGGACCCTGACATATTCTTGACAAACTAAGCCTCACTAATGACCCTAAGCAAAACGAACCAGCCTGTGTGGTGGATGGTCTTCCCAATGGTCTTAACATACACAAGCCTGGTATCAAGCTCTTGAGGCAGGGTCCACACGTTCTTTCGCAGCTGGCACAGGCTTTTTGCGCCGCTTTTAGGGGAAGTTATACGGTACACAAGGCGTTTGAGGATCTATTTAACATCGTCCAAGAGAAGTGAGAGTCCTTAGCTAGCTACTGGCAAAGGTATAGAGACCTTATGGTGAAAATACCTTGTCTCAAGATTAAATTCGCTCACATAGCCTTGAAAAGAGCAAAAGAAGAGACAATGTCATCCACGAAATTACGGACGACAAACCTCGCGACCTTGGGGAATTGATAGAGAAAATCCAACACATCATAAAGAAAGAGGAGGATTACAGAAAGATGAAAGCGGTCGCAGAAGAAGGAACGGGAGGAATCTAGACCCGTCAAAGAGCGGGACCGAGCAGACGCGGAAGGTTCGAATACTCCTCTGACAGAGATTACGGCCACAAAACTTATAATTACCGGCATCTCAAGAATTTGATAGAAGAGCTCGTAAGAAAGGGAGAGCTGGATAAGTACATCAAATGGGAACACCAATTCCTCGACAAGGCAGAGAGCCAAGAATCACTCGAATCTGATTCCGGATGAATGAGATATTCAAGTCTGAAGTTTGGACGAAGTTTGGTTAATTAAGGAACTAAATGGGAATAATGAAACATTTGTTTGGGGGCCATCAGTGCAACAAGCGCACGTCCAGATCGGGCGAAAGCTAGAAGCGTCAGATCTAACAGATCTGACGGCTCGCGCTAAGCCTGTGTCGGGCATGGGGTGGGACATCTCTCGAACCTCAATCTAACGGCCATTTAACCCTCCTGTTGGGCGCGATTCAGGCAGATCTAATGGAGGGCATTCCTCCCGAGCTTTTAAGCACAATCTAACGGCTCAAGGAGTTTCATAAGAAAGAAGTTTGGTCCATTTGCATTAAGTCAGAGGTTTGTATATTTTCAAGTTCAACTTCTTTCTGAGTCGAAGTACCATTTAATCGAAAGGTTAATCCTTCTATCCAGGGAGACAACCACCGGTAACTGTGTGGTACTATACATGGCGTCAATTGTCTTAAGCAAAGAGGAGTACCTCGCCTCGGTTAAAAATCTTCTTCTTTTTATCTTCTAATTTTTCTTTTTCTTTTTAGTTTATTTGATTTCTTAATCAAAGATATTCTGATTTTTCAAATCAGAAATGTGTTGATTTTGAAGTAATAAATCAGAAAACACAGAAGGTATACAATTCCTCTTTCCAATCTTAAATCGACAACGAAGTTTGACTACGAATCATCTGTTCTAGATAGGAAACATTATCGGTTAGAAATACGAAAGATATTGAGTTGTTCTCTTCCTTAGTCTTTCTCCATTAATTCAAAACAAAAGTATTTTTAATTGATTTTCAAATAAAATTAAAGTAGTAACCAGTTTCACCAGTGACTCGGTTAATATACTCGTTGAATCGGTACTACAGCATCAGATACCTACGATATTTTAGTTGCAATATTAGCCTATTTTTCTTTACGATATAATCTCTCTATGATGCATATCATACAACTTCTCTTAGACAACAAAAAACTAGAAAAATCTTGGGACTCCAGCAAATATTTCAATACGTAAAATTTGATAACTAGGTGGACGGTGTAACATTAGGTGATATTGACTTTGAAAGGTAATAAGGTGAATTGTTTTGATTGGGGGTTAGGTTTATAGTTAGGTGAGTAAGCTGGCGAGTCTAACTCTTAATTGTAAATTAATCACAAATATGCTTACAAAAATACATGATTAGGTTGATTAATCAGCTTTTTCTAAATATATATAATAAAGCATTTGTCTTGAAATGGAACAACACCACATGTATTGCAATTATTATCCCATCCTCATTTACAGATTATTGGTTACATTATCAATATATGACACACATGGTACTATGTGGAACCACTCATCACTAATTATATCCCAAAATAAAACATCACAAATTATATGAGGTTTGAAAATAAGGGTCTGATTTAAGGGCAAAATTCACGAATGTGAAAGACTTATATTAATCTCTATACGTAGAGATAGAAACATCTGCATTAATGCATGAGAATCGACTACAGTAATTTTCGACCTGTAACAAGCTAACGACCCCTATTTTCACGGTCAGATAACATTTCCCGTAAAAGATTTATAGATCTTGAATTTACAAGGGAAGGTTAGCTTCTTCTTGTTCTTGACTTCTTTCCTAGTTTTTTCTAGTACTTCATTAAACATGAAAACTGGGACAGTGCGACCTACTATCGTTCAGTCCATCCGGCTGACATACACATTAAAATTGTCTCCTCAAATATTTATACTTATATTTTTCACCGACAAAGTCTTTAAAAGTCAAAGTCAAATGACATCATTAGCACCAAATCAAAAGGTTTTGAAACTTAGGTGTATCATTACTTAAAGTACAACATGAAGTATTATATCATGATTATTAACCATCAAGTGCATGAAAGTTTGTTCACAAATATAAACCGTTAGATTATCCACGTGAAATCGAATATTCTCTTCAATTGCATGCAAACTCATTACATCAAACTTTTATACTCCTTACAAACACCAAACTCACAAAAAAAAGAAAACAGAAAACAAACCACATGACACTGTATTGAATTTTTTTTTCCTTTCTCTCTCTAGAATTTAAGCAAACCAGCTCGATTTACAATTAAAAAAATGAAATTCAAGTAAAGGGTAGGTAAATTTGATTATCAGTGATTTAGAATGTCCATTTCCAGATCTTGATTCGAAGATTTACCTTACATTTTGGGTGAGAAGATGAAGATAAAGCTGAAGTAGTAGAAGAAGTTTTGCCTTGAGGAATCAAAGCTTGAATTCCAGTACAAGAAACCCTAATACCAATTTTCTTTGTTTTCAGACTTCCAATTTTCACTTTCACTTTTGTTTCTAATTCAATTGTTAATGGTAACCCACTTTTCTTCTTCAGATCTGATTTTAGGGAAGTAACAGAGGAAGAATCGAGGATATTATTAGTAGTACTGCTACTAATTGGAGCTTTAAGTACAGTTGTGTTCTTCTTTCCATGAATAAATGATGGAAAATTACCATTTCCGACATCAATATCGTTTGATTTAACAGAAATTGAAATTGGGTCATAAAAGAATGTAATTTTCTTGTTAGGGTTACGAGCAGATAAGGTAAGATCTAGATTTGAATTGAGGTGATTGGTGGAATCTTTGGAGGTTGTAATATTGAATTTGGAGATTCTGAGAGTAGTAACAGAGAAGGAAGGGCGTTGAGGACGATAAAGAACCCAAAGTACAGCACCAGCAATGGCGGCGAGGAGGATGACAGCGATGATGATGAAGGTGGACCAGAGGCAGCAAGAACAACAACAGCTTCGAGTGCGGCGGCGCTTCGGTTGGGGACGGTAAGCAGGGCGGGAGGCACCGTATAATTGAGATTTTGTGGCGGGGAAAGGTTGATGGGTGGCGGTTCCATTTAGGGTTTGAGGAGGAGGGGCAGGATTCATGGTAGTTGGTTTAGAAGATGGGTAGACTCTATCTGTCATCTATTTTCCTTCTCTATCTCAATAGTTTCGTAAAGAGAGAGAGAGAAGAAAAAGAAAGTTTAGAGAGAGAGAGAGAGGGAGAGGGGTGAAGGAGTAGTGAGAGAAAGGAGGGAAGGAAGGAAATGTAAAGGGAAGGAAGTAATGTTGAGTGTGGAAGGAGAAAGAGAGGAAGAGTGAGAGACAGTTACCACCCAACCAAAAGAGATGGTTCCACTTCTCCTAATTTGGCATTTTCCCTATTTTTATGTTTTTTTACTTCTCTAAATTGTACTACCATTTTGTTTCATCAAATTCAGGAGGAATTTATTTATATTGACAGCCAATATTGTTTTTTTTTAAATAGGTATACATAATTTAAAATATTAAATTAAATAAATACTAGCAGAAGTTTAGAATTAAAAGGGTGTTTGATTTTTTAAACACTTTTTGTAACTGCTATGTCGTTTGTTTTTCATCATTGATTCATTTCTATGTAATAATTTTTTTTTTATTTTTTTATTAATTGGAAGTGGTATAAAAAGAGTAATTGTCTATTTTGACTTTAAAGTATTTAAACGTTAGTATTTTATACTAATTCATTACGGGCCGCGGTTTTGGGGAATAAAGAAAAATCTCTGGACATAAAAATTAACAAATAAATATTGATTTAGAATGTATATTCTTCTTTTAATCCAAAAATTGACTTGATTAAACATTGCCCCCTTATCTTCATCTTCTCTCTTCAGTTAGAAACTTACTCGAATTAGATCTCAAATTTAGAAAACCCTAAAAAAATTCTCCTCAAACCTCAATTACAAATTTCAAACCCTAAACCATCACCACCATCAACAACAACAACCTCAACATAGTTAAAAATCTCTCATTTTGTTCTTCTTTATCAAAATCATCTTCAAACCAGACGATGAGTTTTCCGTTGTCATTGCCGAGAAGTTTGTCGCGGAGATAAAGTAGAAGTTTCGGGAAGAAGAATGATAATAAAGTAAAGAGAGAAATTAAAGTTGTTGTTAGAGTTAAAAGATATAATGAAATGGATGGAAACGGTTTCTTGATTTAGTTGAAGATAAACTTAATAATACTAAATCATTAGATTGCTCTTCAGTTTCTAAAATTCGTCAAACTAGTAGTAAAACTAGTACTATTAGTTGGTCACATTCAGATTTCACTACTGAATCTTTAAATTCTTCAACGGGTAGTAGTAATAGTAGTTCTGAATCATCATCATCTGTTGGTGAAATTGATGAAGTTAATTCTTGTTCTAACAAAGATTTACTAGTTGAAGAAAACAATAAGATAGATAGTGATCATCAAATCAAGATATTGAAGAAGTTTCCAATTCCATAGAGAACGTATCGTTTCAAATATTGACCTAATTTTTTAGGGTTTTTTTTGTCTGTTGATTTTGATTCGATTATTTTGTTCATCTTAGAGGTTTGGCTGTGGTGGTGAATGTGATAGAGAAGATGAAGATTAGCGGGGAATGTTTGGATCAAGTGAATTTTTGGACTAAAATAAAATATGCACCCGAGAATGTAAAAAAAACATGGATTCCATGGAGAATTTATTCCATGAAGATTATGTTTTATGCCCCAAAGTCGCGACCTTCATTAAGTTCATGATTTTAGTTAGAAAAGAACTAAGATGAGTGAATATTTTGTGTCGTAAAAATAAACCACAAACAATTAAGAATGGAGGGGAAAATGACCGTGTTGCATCATGGAATTTGGGTGGTTCCATGATTAGCAAAGCAGTGTATTGGGTGCGGGCCTGCCGGCACCGAACCCTCCACCACAAAGGGCCCAATTTCATTTTTTTTAATTTAGGTATGTTACACTTAATTAATATAAATATTTTTAAGACAAACAAAAAAAAGTTCTAGTTGGTAAGTTGTGTGTAGTAAATCCATAAGGTTCAGGGTTTGAAACCTCTCAGTAACATTAAGATTTTTTTTTTGTAAGAGCACAACTTTGCATGCATGTTAGTGTTGGGTTACATAATCTACTAAAGTTCTAAGCGGAATCTAAGACATCATATGTCTAACATTAGTATCCCAGGATCACATGCATAAGCCAATAATGATGACTAAGTAAAACTAGTTTGATGATTACCTTAATCGCTAGTTTTCCCTCGAACCTTTCTAATCGCTTTTGAGAAGACCAAGAGCTCCAATTGTAGCTCCTCTACTTGGGACACCGAGCAAACAACTTGATCTCCCACCTTGTTGCTAGCTAGAACACCAATGGTGGTTGGATGAAGATTAGTTACTCATTAAATTTAGAGACATATACATGATAAAGCAAAATACCTGGAAATAAACAAGACAAAGAAAAGAAATCACCTAATTCCTTGCTCCAACGGTTCCCAAGTATGATCCAAATTATGCTCCAAATCCAATTAATAACACTTTGAAAGTAGGTGGAAGTAGAAAAGTTTAGAAAAGAAATTAGAAAGGAATTATTTAGATTTGGAGCATAATTTGGACCATACTTGGGAATCAATTCGCCTAGTGATAGGAATAGGCGAGTTGAGCCTGACCGACCTAGGATGACCATGGGTGAATATCCACGGATGTATATAGTCGGTGAGACTCGTCATAAATATGGTTTTAGGGATTATGAGCATGAGGGTAATCAACCCAGTAGGAGTCTTCGAGACTATATATCATCAAGAATTTGGGATGACCACACCTTCATGTATGGATTTCTCATTTGATGATAACCGTAGTTCTATTAGTATTGATCGACCACGTCGAAGTCTTCGTGACTATCGACAAGCACCAGGGGCGAGCCCACATAGGGGCCCGTGGGGGCGCAGGCTCCCACGACCCTAACGTGGCTCGTTAATGTTGTGTGACATTTGCCAGTATATTATATACATATAAATATATATATTTCCGTTTTCCAAACATAATTCTTCCCTAGCTTAGTTGGTGAAGCAATTATGTTTCAATATTAAGGTCAAGGGATCGAGTCACACGCACAACCTTTTTTCTTTCTAGAAAATTTCTACTACTTGCACTTTTTTTTTTCTAAAACATCTACTACTTCAATATTAAGGTCAAGGGATCGAGTCACACGCACAACCTTTTTTCTTTCTAGAAAATTTCTACTACTTGCACTTTTTTTTTCTAAAACATCTACTACTTAAGTTTGTTGAAATTATTGTTTGGTTTAAGATAACTACTTATTAATTGAGATAACTCAATTTTGACCTCCTCAAAAGGACCAACTAAATAAAATGGCCTCGTAGAAACGTCCCCCTTAATTTTGATTTTGTCTGATTTTTCAATGAAAGAAAACTTAATCTTCATATTTTCTTCTATTACGATCACTTCCTCTCGTCACCTAGCATCGTTCTTCTTAATCTTCACCATTATCTCTTCATCCCCTCCTTTATTTTTTATAGAAAGAACCTTGATCCATATTGAGAAAATTAGAGATTGATTGTTATTAATCAAAATTACCACATAATATCTAAATTATAAATAAAGTTTTGTTAAGAATTTGCTTTTTGATTCTAGCTTAATCGTATACTGTGGAATTCTTTCATTAACTATAACAAAGATGTGCCTCCACTCATAAAAGTTTCTGGCTTCGCCACTTATATGAACGGTTCACTTAGTGATGACAATTCCCGACTCGATGATTTCACTCAAAGAGTCGAGTCTATGTATATACATGAAGGTAGTGAAGAAAGGACCTTGGAGATCATTAGCCCGGTTTGTGATATTTGTGCGAGCTTAGGCCATTTGACCGAGTATTGCCCCATGAATAGTGTTCCGCGAGAGTCTTCGTCTAGTTATACTCATGTGCCTTATTACGAGGATATGTCATAAGATACTCTCCAAGCATTTTTAGAGTATCAAACTAGATTCAGTTGAGATATAAAAGAGATCACGGAATGGATTCTCAATATTGTTGATAGAATTGAGTCGGAGCCTATCATCGACGAGGAAGGGGTTTGCGCACCCCAAACTCAAGAAGAGACTATGAATGATGGTGAGGGTAATACACCTAACTCTAGTCTTAAGTTAAATGTCGAAGAAGCTTTTGATAGACCCTTAGAGCATGAACTGACCGATGAACCTTATTGCTCAATCCCTCGACCATTGTCATCTCACCATGATCAGACTACATTAGATTTTAATGTTCAGGATGATAGCTCTATGAGCAAGTTTGGGGATCACACGATGTTGAACTTTCCAATTTTTAGCACTTGTGATTACTTGGATGAGTTATGTAGAAGTGAAGGTGTCGCAACCAACTTTGAGGCTCCCGATGCCTTTAAGGGCGTCGATAACGTAGAAGTTAGAGAGATAGCGGATTGCTTGTTGCATTATTTACCTAAGGAAATTATGGACCTTGAATTGGTCCCCGAACTTATTGCCTTACCCTTATAGTCGAGTTCGACCTTCCACACGATCTCACACTCGGTTGTTGACCCCTTTTGGGACACTTCACACGTCTTCCCTAGCATGTCTAGGGACTTAGTGGATGTTTTATCCACTAAGCTTGAGTTTGACTTTTTGCCTTCGACTGACCTCTTAGACCTGAACTTATATGTCGATCCTTTTGACGACTTCCTAGTCGTCGCCCCAAGCATTTATGCTTACTTAGTGGACCGTGCATCCACTAAGTTTGGGGATGGCTTCTTTTCGTTTTTCGTCTCACATGCACGTCTTTGGTTTTATATTTTTGTGGGACTATTAACATGTGTATATAGTTTTCTTTGGGCTGATCCCCAAATCTTCTGTTTGTTACTTTATGATCGTTAGGCGATTAAGATAGGCCTTGATGTTTGTGGGTAGCATCTTTGGAAACCCTTCGCGAGACATAACTCTTGCTCTTGTGTGAAAACAAGAGAATCAAAGGCTAATTGCATAGCTCAATGCAATCGTGTACACCCGCGTTAGTGGTAGACTTTATATGGTCATGTTTTTATGTGCTTCACTCTCATGATATTTGGTGATATTTTAGGAGCATTTCTTATATGTTTTACTTCTAAGGCGTGGTTTGTTCCAAGTTTGGGGATGGCGCGAGCTTGACATCAACTTGGAACCTCTTTATACAAGAGCCTTGGTAGTATCATCTTTTATCTCCTTCGGTTATGGTAATATCTCTCAACTCTTCTCTTTAAATTGATGTGCCTCTTTATCTTTTGGTGAGTGTATGCTTAGAACATTGAGGACAATGTTAGTTTTAAGTTTGGGGATGCGTGATATGACCATAACCAATGCATGACCATGGGTTTCAAAGACAAAAGGGTTCAAATTAGTCAAAATTTGAAAATTTGTGAACATTTTGAGTAGATTTGCATGTGATTGTAGTGATAGTTTTAAGGATGTTGATTCATATGTGTCGAGTTGATGGGTTTTGTGATTGCTAATGGTCTTTGCATGAAAGTCGAGTCTTTGAGTGTTTGTGTTATACTATGGGAGTAACATCTTAGTGAAGAAGAAACATCTCTAAGAGACCTAGAGTAGTCATTAGTAGAGACTTAACCCAAGTGAGAGCTCAAAGCCTAAATTGTCCTTCGAGTGTACTCTTCCGCGCTAACTCCGAGTAGAATGAAGAGCTACTCAACCTCGTAACTATTAAAAGAGCTCATTTGATCTCGTGTGCTCAACTTTCTTAGCCATTAGGAGTGACATTAAGATAGCGAATTAACCTTGCCCTTGTAGTCCATGAATCCCAATAAGAGTGTCAACTAGAGGAAGGCGGATGCTCCATCATCATCCATCATCTTATATCCTGAGAATGAAGACATGAGAAGAAAATAATGAAGAATGTGAAAAGCAAGTATGAAATGAAAAGTTGATTGCAAGAATAGAGTTATGTGTGTTGTATTTTGTTTTGGTTGATTGTATTTGTGTTATGTTAAGAAAAAAAAAAGAAAAAAGAAAAAAAAAAGTGACATAAAAAAAAGAAAAAAGAATGAGAAATAAAGTGGTTTATGTGTACGTTTGAGCACATGTTAGCTCTTTTGTGTGAGTGATTGTATATATGTGTTGGTGTTTTTGTTCATGAATAAGTATTCGAAGCAAACAAGGAATGTGGAAGTGTTTAAGAGGTTCCATCATGAAGAAGTCGACATTCTCGGGAATCTTCCATCATCACCCATCTTTAGTATCCCTAAACTTTAAAAGGCATTTTTAGAGGGTAGAATGGGTGAGAAAGGTGAGTGAGCTTCCCCACTCTATTTAGTGGTTAATTCCTTTTCGAAGATTATTCGTTCCAATATGTGTTCCTTACCCCTTTTTATGTGTTGAGTCCATGTTAGTGATCACACTCACACATACGAGCGAACCATTCTTGAGTGATTTCATCTTTGGAGTGTATGCCCGTGAGGCTAAAGTCGAGGCAAAATGTACTAAACTAGGAATCAAGGTTTTGTGGCTTCGGAACATAGATGTTGCTCTTTATGGTGTGACACTTGCATTTTAGGGTAAGATCATTAGTGAAGAGGTCTTTAGCTTTTAATTAGCTTATTTACTTGATTCATTATGTGTTGACATGCTTAAACCCTTTACCATATGAATCATGCTTATCTATAATCTGGATGTTGGACCCTTGTGTCTCATGAGACTCGATGTTTGTGGGTGTCATCTATGGAAACCCTCACGAGACAACACTCGTCCTCTAGGGGTAACCTAGAGGTTTAAAGGCTTGTTGCATACGCTAAATGCAACCGGGGTGCCTCCGAAAGTGAGTTAGGCTTTTATTTTGTTTTATTTGCTCATGGACTAGCAAAGTTCAAGTTTGGGGATCTTGATGTGACACGAAAATGTCACATTTGGAGAGCCTAACTTAGACTAATTAGTCCTTTTCGAGTGTTATCAATAATATTTTATGTGTTTTTCTTGTTAGGTATCATTTTTGGAGTTAAACATGTAATTTGGAACAAAAAGAGCGAATTATCACTATCATTTCATGTGCCGAAAACAAGAGAAAAAGATTTCAAGCAAATCAAATGACAAGTGGAGTCAATGACGAGTCCGACGGTAAAAACGGAAGTTGAATCGGAGTTCGAACAGAGAAATTATGGAAGATGTAAGCCAAAGTCGCCTTTTGAAATTAGATTTGTAGAAACCAAGTATGAAGGCACCTCTTGATTTCTAAATCAAAACCAAGTTCAAGCCCAAATCCCACAAAAGAAAAGAAGAAGCACAAGACAAGGAAGAATCTTGGAGGCGCCCTCCTTACTATTCATCATCTTTTTCATTCATCAACCAAGAAACCAAGGGGAGAGAGAGAAGGAAGAGGCTAAGGCTTTTAGGGTTCTTATTCTTGAAAGAAGAACTTGAGAGAGAGAAAAAAAGAGGAAGGAGGAGGTTTGCCGGCCAAGCAAGGCCGGCCAAGCTTGGCCGACAGCAGCTCGGGCTGCTCGGGTGAGGCTACTCTAGCTCACTGGACGCGGATGCGTGCACGGCGCACAGGACGCGGATGCGTGCACGGCGCAAGGGACGCGTCCTCAGCAGCTCCGAGCTGCATACGGGAACAGCAGCAGTTACATAGCGCGGGAAGCTCTAGATCAAGCCGGAAATCACAAAACCAGCGCGGGTGGCTCGTTCATAGCACGGGACGACTCGGGAATCACTCGGTTTAGCTCGGGACGCGCATGGGATGGTGTTTTGAAGCTCGAGATAGCATCTACATCGGCCGGATTTCCATTATTTTGGCCGGGATTTGCAGATCTGGCCGGAGTTATTTAGGATAGTTCCGGCCATCTTCTAGCCGGAAAACTTAGGGCTTTTGCTCCCCATTATCTTGGCTTGCTTCTCATGTGGGTTGATTTGATTTTGGACAAGAAATTTCTAGAGAGAGAAAGGTAGGGTTAGCTTTAATGGAGGTTGTGTTCTAAATGGAGAAGATGATGGTGGTCGCTATGTGGAATCCAGAAATTTGCTAAGGGGAGATCGGATGCACCTTAAAGACTCATATTTTCCGACGATCTTAGCCTCGAACCACATCCAAAAAGGGGGTTTCTCTCATCATTTTCTTTCCATTTCTTATTCAATCACCATGTTTAGTTATCTTTAGTGTGTCGATTATATGAGATGAAATGTGATGAATTCGTGATTTTTTTTTTTGAATTGTTCAGTGTGTGCCTCGAACCCTTGACCTCGAGGTGGAAGATTATAACTCTTACCACTCCAACTAGGGGTTGTTGGCACATGCATTCGTGATTATGTTTAATATGATTTGATGTTTTGATTATAAATTGATGTTCATTTATTTCGATTATCGTTTTGATCGTATTTTCATGTGTCTTGTCAAGCACTTCGCATAGTTAATAGACGAAACGAAGTATTCGATTTCGATCGTAGTCTAAGTCGTAATTTCATGTGTCTTGTCATGCACTTCACATAGTTAGGCGACTAGACAACACCCTCGGTGACTCGGGTTTAACCGATTATGATGTTTGTTTGACTAAGTATGATCTCTGGATATACGTAGTACTTAAAGACATCTACTTTAGGAGTCGAACATCGATTATACTTCGACACATTAGATTGGATCATACGTAGTCGTAGGTTTATCATTATCGATTCCCGGACTTCGACACCTCTCTCACTTATTTGTTGCTTCCCGAATCTTGTTCCTCCTACGCTTCTCTCGAATCTCTTTCGCCTTTTATTTAAATTGTTTAGCTAGTTTACTCGTTCGTTTCTTATTGCTTATTCAATCACAACCTACCGTTATCTTTCTTTTTTCCCGTTTTTGTCTAAGTTAGCTTGTAATACTTAAACCGACGGACAAGACCTTTCGATATCCGAGTTACCTTCCTATCCTTGGATCGACTCTAGTTTTACCGGTTACTACTTGATACCTTCGCTTGGGTGTGCAACTTTTTCGGGTGCATCAGTCCCTACGGCAGTCCGCCATTGGTTGATGGTTGAGCGGGAAAGAGAGCATCATGCGCAGGTGAACCTTGCTGAAAACCTTGAGTTGACGACTCATGTGAAGAGCAATTTAGCCCCCCTTAACGGAAAACACCGATCTGCGACATGACCTTTACGACCACACCATTGGCAAGTATATATGGGTCCAGAGGCGACTCGGGATCAAAGCTTGTCAGCAAATTATGATGATGAAAAGAAATCATTTTCAAAGAGGAAGAACCACTAATATTCATAAAAGTGAAGGGTTTTATACCCTTTTACTAGTGTTTATAGCGGATAACGACATCTAATGTCTAACACTAGTATCCCCAAGATCATCATGCAAAACTAGTAATTAAACTAATGGAGATAGTAGATTACCTTAATCGCTTTTCCCTCGAACTAGTAGAATTGATTAAAGAAGACCAAGAGCTTCAAGTGTAGCTCCTCTACTTGGGACACCGAATAGTGTATTTAATCTCCCTCCTTGAAAGCTCGCTAGCACTCCAATGGTGGTTTGATAATAAGAAGACCTTCTTCTTGCTTGACAAGAAGATAGCTTGAGAATTAGCTCACTTTCCCCTCTCTACTTGATGGATGTGGTAGAGTAAGAAAGCTTAGAGAGAAATTCCACACCTTATTCTCTGCCCTAAGAGTGTTTATATAGAACCCTAATAAGAATCCACCTCCTTTTAGGTTTCCTAAAACACCCTTTAGAATAAGATTTAGGGAAATAGTCGAAAATAGCAACTAATTGATATTTTCTCAATTCCCTAAGGAGATGACGTCCAAACCCAGCCAAAATTAGCATATTTACTTTTCATAACATAAGAAAACGTCCCTCCGAAAATCAGCCCAATCCGAGCCATAAAAGTGCCCGAATCGGCCTAGGCCCAAAACCCTTATTTCGGGCCTTTTTGCTATCTTTTGCCCAAATTCTATTTAGGCCTGTGAGATATGTTTATGGGACATTCCCAATGTTATATCACACTCCCACTAGTCATATCATCTGATTAAATACCCATTCTTATGTGTAACCCGATGTAGGATCCGATCGAAGTTAGCCGCGAATTACTTCGTAATTCGACGATCGTAGTTGGTTTCTAGCTAAACGCTACGACCCCTAAATCAATCGGACTTGATGATCTTCTTCATCAATTGTCTTAGCCGACATATTGCTCGCATTGTCATCTTGGTCGAAGGACATCTCCTTCAACTCCTTCAGACTCCCACTTGGACTTAGAGTAAGAAAGCTTAGAGGGAAATTCCACACCTTATTCTCTGACCTAAGAGTGTTTATATAGAACCCTAATAAGAATCCACCTCCTTTTAGGTTTCCTAAAACACCCTTTAGAATAAGATTTAGGGAAATAGTCGAAAATAGCAATTAGTTGATATTTTCTCAATTCCCTAAGGATATGACGTCCAAACCCAGCCAAAATTAGCATATTTACTTTTCATAACATAAGAAAACGTCCCTCCAAAAATCAGCCCAATCCGAGCCCTAAAAGTGCCCGAATCGGCCTAGGCCCAAAACCCTTATTTCGGGCTTTTTTGCTATCTTTTGCCCAAATTCTATTTAGGCCTGTGAGATATGTTTATGAGACATTCCCAACGTTATATCACACTCCCACTAGTCATATCATCCGATTAAATACCCATTCTTATGTGTAACCCGATATAGGATCCGATCGAAGTTAGCCGCGAATTACTTCGTAATTCGACGATCGTAGTTGGTTTCTAGCTAAACGCTACGACCCCTAAATCAATCGGACTTGATGATCTTCTTCATCAATTGTCCTATCCGACATATTGCTCGCATTTTCATCTTGGTCGAAGGACATCTCCTTCAACTCCTTCAAAAAGTAGTTAGAGAACCCATATTACTCAATTAGAGTAAATAACTGTGAGAAGAAGAAAATTGAAAAGAGAATGACTCAGTTTTATTCATTGGAAACAATCAACCAAAAAGAAAGTATAGCGGGAAGGCCTGGTTAGGCAAGAGAGGAACTCAGTATGAGATCTGATGATGTCAAAATTTGTCTTCCAGGAATCAATCAAGGTGTTGAGACTGCTAAGTTAAATTTTGCTTTGTTCCTCGTGATCTCAGGGGGG
>BEHA01013607.1:215495-246775 GCA_002897215.1 Eschscholzia californica subsp. californica | reverse complement strand
AAGTGATCGGTATTAGTCTGAAATGGATTGAAATCTTCGGGTTTGAAATGGTAGAGGTTAATGGATTTCAATCTTTGTAAAACTGATGGAGCTCGAGTTAATGGTGGTTGTTCTTGTTGATGTTCTTGTTGTTGTTGTTGTTGTTGTTGTTGTTGTTGTTGTTGTTGGGGTTTAGGTTTACGAGATGATGAGAAAGAGGAGGAAAGAAAGATGACGCATATGACCAGATTGAAAAGAAGGAATAGGGAAGTTGGACTGAACCAACTGGATAAGGATGATGATAACCATGTTGAAGAAGAAGCAGTTTCTTCCATTTAGATTTGATTGCCAGGAAAAGACTAATATTTCTTGTTGTTGGTGTTATTTATTGTATGAGGGAGAAAGTGAGAGAGACACTCTTATGTGTTTTGGGCAGAGGGTAGGAAAGATGAAGGTGTTGAAAAGAGAGAGGGGAGCTTGAGAGCAAATCCAACCTCACCATGTCTTACGCCCTAAAATCCATTTTTTCATTCAAAATTTTCAGCCTCGGCTCAACCCTTAAAAATCAGCTCCAACATCAGCCCATCTTGGGGCCTTTAAATTTGAACTTTCCAAATTTACTTAATAAGTGCGATTAAACAACATTAATTACAACTAATTATTGACTTAAAATTTTAATCTACTTAAATACGACTAAACAACAATAGAAAAATTAAAGATTTCTAGAAGGGGTTTCTTGGTCTCCTGGTTGACCGTTCAACCAAGCCTCTCGCGCTTCCCTAAGCATTCGTGCACCATCTTCGTCGAGAGACCTAACATCAATCTTCATTAAGTCTATCCCATATTTTCGGTTCTTGTATTCTATATCAAATTGTAGAGACTCTGGTTGAATCCGTATAGCTTCTTCCATTGTTGTTGCTCTCCGTTGGGATTCTTCGCGTCTCTTTTCTCAATATTTCTCCATCGAAGAACTATTAACTTCTTTGTTTTTAGCAGTAGAATGTGTGGAATTTTCTCTGACTCTTGCATTTGTTTTGCCTTGTTTACGGCCAATTGGTCTTTCTTCCGATTGATTGGTAGTAAAATCTCTTTTTCCGGATGTTGACTCTCCTGGCATGTCTGCCATCCACTTGTTATGTGACATCAAAACTTTGTAAACATGTTGGAATCTAAAGGCTTTTCCGTTGTGATTTTTATTATAAATTTCAAGTGCTCTTTGTAACTGAAATAATCAAAATTGATTTTAAGTTTATATTATGAAATCAAAAGATAGAAATAAAGAGATTAAAAGTTTGAAAAATTACTCGGTCATAGTCTTTCTTCCCGCTTTTTGGAACTTTATTTACTATCCTCAAAGTAGAGATAAAGCTTTGACATTCGGATTTTATCTCACTAAAACGAGATTTACAACTCTTGAGTGAGCGTTGATACTTTCCACTTGCATTAAATTCATCCGTTATATTTTGCCAACATATTTTATATTTCTGACAATTTCCGACAACCTCATCAAATGTGACTTTCAAATAACAATTAGCAAGTAAAATATTTTCATCTTGTTTATACGCAACCAGTTTAGTTATCTTGGTTGAAGTCGTGTCTTCTTGCTCACAAGAATCATCAAAAGTTTCATCTACCGTCGAGGGAACGTGTGAAGAATCATCAAAAGTTTCATCATTCTCTAATTGAGCCGACGGGTAAAGAGGAGATAACATTTCCATAAAACTTTTGCTAAAATTTTCGTTTACATTCATGGGATCCATCGAAGAAGATTGAATGAAAATTTTAAACAGAAATTGAAGAAGATTGAATGAGATTGGACCCCATCTCAACCGTTGGATTTGCTCCAACGGCTAGATCTAAAAAAAACAAGTCGTTGGGACAAATCCAACGACTGAGATATGCCCTAACATGACCGTTAGGGACCTCCCCAACGGTTTGTTGGGGCTTTCAGCCAGCACTTAATTAACGGTCGGTTGTGGTTGGACTTGGTGGGAGGGGTTCTAAATTTGCTCTGAATATGAAGAGTTTCAATGGGGGAGGAAAGAGGAAGCTAAAGGTTTACAAAGAGGCTTTATAAAAATAAGGGGCGTTAGCTATTTGAGTCAAAATAATAATAAAAAAGAAAATGAAACAAATATTTCATAATTCTTATTCAATTTCAAATATTTATAAAGATTAAACTACCTTTTTGTGTAACTAATTTTTAATTTTTTTCTTTGAACTTTAAATACATATAACTTTTTCGTTAAATGTCGGATTTCGATAGAATTCATAGGGAGAATCTAAAGGCAATGTCCGAAGTTGTTATAGACAATCTTACTAAAGGCAATCCCTAATTTGGTGAAAGACAATGTGTATTTAAGAGGCAATGCCTCAACCAAGGTTTGACCTAACGGCACCGGTTGTCAGTCGAAGGCGACCTTGGCTAAATTTTTTTTGTTTTTTTCTCTCCCTCTTCATCCTTCCTTCTTCATCTTCTTCTTCCCCTTCCTTCTTCCCCCTTATGCTCCTTATACTTCTTCCTTCTCTTTATACTAACTGTCTCTGTTCAGAGTCGATTTGTAACACTAATAAGACATTCTTCTTCTTCATATTAAGATTAGATCTCAGATGGAGTTCATGACGCTAATGATGATGCTTATTAACAGTCATCATTATTTTACTTCTTCTTCTTTTTCTTCCTTCTTTTTCCCCTTATACTCCTTATACTTCTTCTTCCTCTTTATACTAATTTTCTGTATTCATAGTGGATTTGTAACGCTAAAGAGACATTCTTCTTCTTCATATAAAGATCACAACTCAAATGGAGTTCATGACGCTAATGATAATGTTAATCAACAGTCATCGTCATCTTTCCTGCTACTTAATTAAGGATCTTAAGTGGAGAAGACATGTGAGGAGACTTACGGGTTTTGGCCATATTCAACTACTGGTTTGCGAAATCTTTTCCTCATTTTTGTTTATGGATCTCTTATGTTCCTATCTACTAAGTATCTTTCAATTGGTAGTGAGCTTCTTTTAGAGGTCCTTGGTCCTGGTATTGTCGGCGGGTCTTCCTTCCTATGTTTGGTGCTCTTCTTGATTCCAATAAAAAGAGAGAAGAGAAAGATGAGAGGGAAGAAGAAGGAAGGAGGAGGAGGAAGATGATAACAAGAAGATGATGAAAAAGGAAGGAAGAAGATGAAGACAAATATTTTTTTAATTACGGTTGTTGGCACGAGATGTCAGTCGGTGACTTTTTGCTGGGTGGGTGAACTTAACCCGCAAAGGCAACATTGCCTTTAACCAAACTTGGTCATTATGAATTGACTAAGTCAAGCTTGCAAAATAAATTACCTTTACAGTTCAAACAGGAAAATATGTTAAACATTATAGATTTATAAGTTCATAGGTATATGTACAGGGAACTATTTACCGGGAAGAAAACAGTGTACAAGACAGGAAACTATTACTAGGAACAAAATTTGGTAAATCCCTGTAACGTTGTACGTGCATTGGTAAATTTATCGTCCAATCAAGCATGTACCGGGAAACTGTTATGCCAATCGGGGTTAATGTGATCAATACGAGTAATCCAAGACAAGCAATAGGAATAGTAAAGAACAATCAAGAACAGAACACGGAGATTTACGTGGTTCGGTTGGTGAGACCTACTCCACGACGACAACGGCGCGATGATTTCCACTATGATAAGCAAACAAGTTTACACAAGAGATTCGTGAGATTGTGCTAGTGATATCTCCTTATGGTTTAGTTTATATAGCCACTAAACCCTAATCCCACCGCCTCACCGACTCTCTACAACCGACTCTCTCTACAATCGAGATTATACACGGATAACACTAATCACCGACATAAGTCTAGCTTCCGCATCCCAGCTCTGTCTCGGAATCCAGCTCTGCCTCACAGCCCTGCTTCGCATAGCATCTCTGTCTCAGTAATCAGCTCCGCTAACGGGTCCAAAATTCGGCACCGAGACCTTGTAAAGGGGTTGGCGAGTGGTAAACCGGGTTTGATACCAATCCATATTCGAGTCACTTCTAACAGAAACTATGTATCAGGAACAAATTTGGGTGACATTTCAGTTATTTACCTTCTTGTTCCTTGGGCTCATTTTTCAGGCCACTTGTTCTTTGATTGGTTTGGCTCCCGTCTCCGTCTTTGATCGTGTTGACTTTGGCTCTTGAATTGTATGGAGTAAAATTTTTTTGAAGCCTTTTTTGGTTTTGTAGTCTTAACCATTTGCGCCAACAAAGGAAAAGATCAAACAGGAAAGTTTTGTCGGATTTAGGTTTCTCAAAGAAAAATGAAACAAATTTTTTTTGCCAGATTTAGAGTTCTTAATTAAAATGAAATGGGAAAGCTTTTTCAAATTTAGGATTTTTAAATAAAAATCAAATAAGAGTTTCTAAGATTTAGGGTTCTTAAATAAACATCAAACACAAAGATTTTTAGATTTAGAGTTTTTTAAATAAAAGTCAACCAGGAAAGATATTCAAATCAATTGAGAAAGTCACTGTGATTTAGGTTATGTTAATGAGGGAGAAGGAGAAAACCTACTCTTCGGATGCCGATGGTTGCTGTAAATTCCTTTATGTAGAGTAAGTGGGTTTTCGATGGAGAAGAATCCATACGAAATGAGAATGATGCCTGAGAAAAGGGAAATTTTCAGGTGAGAACAAGTGAGTTTTGGGTTTCCTCTTTTCTAAATAGTAGTTGGTTTTTGTAGTAATAATAGTTGGGAAAGGGAACATTTCTTGAGAAGGAGCAAAAGGAAACTACTTTTGTATAAAGGCGTGAGGGAGAATTTGATGGAGATGAGGTCGGTTGCCTGCAACCGTCAGTTCAAAACTAAGCGAACGTCAAATTTTGAAGAACTTTATAAGATTCCGCGGGCATATTTCGATGGCATTCTTCGTAAATTTGTGAATTTCTAAGGTTGTTCTCGTCTTTTAATATCTTTCTCCGATGTTGTGGATCTGCCTCTAATATTTTCTCTGTTGTGGATTGGCTTCTCATTAATGGGTTGAGTTTGGGCATTTGCCTAATCTCCCAATAAGTATCAACTTTTGTCTAAAATTTCTGCTGGAAATGATCATGAAAGGAGACTCAATCGCTTTGCATGTAGGTTTATTCTTTATGAACACTCCTAGCTTCATTTTTGTGAGGGTACCGACGTTTTATTTATTTAACGTGTTCGTGCAAACTCTAACTCTTTTTAGAATAATTAAAAGAAGATATACTTCAAAAGAAACCAAATTAATCTTTAGGGGCAAGGCATAAATAAAATAACAATAACGTATTGTGCATTATTTATATATATTAATAACACATCAAACATGATCGGCTAACATAATTATTTCAAATGTTACATCATAATATAATAGTTATCCATACGTGGACGATGAACACTAAACTACTAAAAAATAGAACCGATGTACTTAGCAATAATATTTAATATGGCCCTTGCATTATTGCACTGGTTTCTCCATCATCCTCATCATGATCATCATCACCAATCGTGAGACTAAGAATTTAGCCCCAGACTGATGCTTATATTGGCTAGTCACGTGCACGACGAGTCTAGATTATTAGTGAAGAGTTTTTTTAGTATTTGTATACTCTGGTTGACTTGGATTTCGTTCCTATTAGCTTTTAACAATTTCTACCAGATAAACATTTTTCAGTCTATTTAGAGTTGGACCCTTATGGATTTTGAAATATTGAATTTTGTGGGTATATTCACTGCAAACCCTCACGAGACAAAACTCGTCTTCTAGGGCAACCTAGAGGTTTAACGACTTGTTGCACGTGTTAAATGCCATCGTGATCCCTACGAAAGTGGTGAGTTATATGTGTTTTGTTAAAAAGGTTTTATTTGAGATTTTACAAATACAAATATGGATCAACTCTTGATATTTTTATCTTCCAAATATTATTCGGCTACTACATTAGTTAATTTCGAATTGACATTGATTCGTGCATGTATTATACTTGTTGTTTGAAATTTTGACATAGATTGCACATCTTGTGTGAACAAATTTCAGGACTTAGTTTTCAAACTGATTCACACTCGTGAAAACTAATTCGGGAAATTAGTTTAAGAAATAAATTTCAAAAATTACACATTTCATGGAGATATTTTAGGAGTGATTTAATTTTGGCACAAATATTCTCTCTACAGTAAACTATATTTACAAATAAAATGTTATTTATTGGTTAGTTGGGATTCTCGGTTAAGTCCATTATTTCCAATGATCAAGTCAGTAATTGCAAAGGAGAATAGTTACCCCAACTTCTTTTTGGAATAATTTCTTTGGTTGTTTGAAATTTGTAAATTGAAAATGCCATGCAATTATCTAACATGTATGTATGCAAGAGTACCATCTACGTGGTCATGATTGATTAAAGAGATACAATCCGGTCATGATAATTATTAAGACATATTGTTTGGCAATTGATATATCATATGTTCGTATATAGATATGATATTAATGTGTGTCAAATTACATGAACATAAGGACTAGTTCATGGATGGAGAAAAATCGTCATTTAAAGTTGAACTTATGACATAATTATGTGCAATTATTTACGGATGGTACGTAGACATGCCATATATTTGGTTGAAGACATGATACTAAGGTATGCCAAACTGTGCGAGGAATCGTTCATGAATATGGAAACGTTGTCATTTATTTTGGACATTGCATGTTTTTGGAGTAGTCATAGCATCTTAAAACATGTAGATGTGCGATGATAAATTTTATTTATTCATCGCATCAAGTTAATGACACTTCCAATTGCGATGTAATTTTTATAAATAACTACTTTGCCCTACAGGGATGTAACTATTTTGTAAAATTATATTGGAATAGGATAGTAAAACAAAATATTATATGTGAATTTTCTATTCCCACGGGTATAAAAATTTTGCGGATTTAATATTTTATTTCTACTAGTCTTATTAATATAGTATAGTAAATTCTTATGCGGTTGTAGCCTCTGCCCACAAGAAGGTTATAGTTTACTACTAAATTGACGTTGGTTGATTTAAAATAAAGGTATATATTTCGTAGCTTTGAATCCACTCATAATTTCTCTGATTAAAAAAAACTCTACATTAGGGTGTATGGACTTGGATTTGGCGTTTCGTGTGGATGCACCACCCTTCCCCACAGAATCAAGTACGTCTCATGAAAGGTTGGACTATGAGCCGTGGGAGCGATCTAATCGCCTGTTTGATGCTTAGTAAGTCCCGCGTGAACAAGAGTATTCGGGGTTCCATACCTGATTGTCCTCACGCAAAAGACTTTCTTAAAGTAGTTGAGAAACAATTTGTTTACTCAAAATAAAGCACAAGCCAACACCGTAATGAAGGGTTTCTCCGGATGAATTTTTACCATACTAAGGCGTGCGTGAGCACATTATGAAAATCAGAGAACTTTTGCTCAAAATTTATTGAGATTCTGGAATTATTCTTGGTTTATTTGGTACTCTCTTCCAAAGGAATCTGGGTTTTTTTCAAATCTCATACAACACACACAAAGAAAATTGGTCAATCGATGAACTTCTGATCATGGGTGTTTAAGAGGAAGAGAGAACGAAATATGAGAAACTTTAAAGTGCCCATTTTGTTTCTCATGCTAAGAGAAGTACCAAGAAAGGCATCCATGTCAACAATGTGTAGAAAGAAAAAACTACGCCAATAAAGTATAATGGAATTTAAGAACGTTTCTTCTCTAAAAGGGTTGAACATCAAAAGAAATATTGATTCTACCAATATTTAGTTTTCAAGCTCAAGAAGTCTATGTATAAACTAAAGCTTGCATCTGACTAATAGTATTAAAGTTTACATACCTTGAGGTTAGTGGGAGCAAGTATACATTTTTAGTCTTACATGTAGATGATATATACTTGCAAATAGTGATTTGAGTTTGCTACCCCATACGCTATGAAGCAATGACACAAGCAATACAGTTGAGAAACTTCGTTTCTCGTCTCAAAATCGTCGATACTACAGAGAGACATTTATAGATCCTTTGTGATATTTCTGCAATGGTTTTCCTCTCTTAAGGTAATAAGAGTGGGAGCAGAAATAAATATATCGACATAAAGTATCTCTTGTTAGAGGAAAATTAAAGAACATAAAGTGGTCACTAAGCATATAAGTAATAAGTTAATGATATTGCATTCCTATAACTAAGACATTGCCGACACAATTGTTATTGGATCATGTGGTGCAGAAGGATCTTAACTTATGTGGTGCTTGACTATGTACTTTCCTTGACAGTTTGAGATGTTTGGTTATTATGGACAGATCACCATATTTGTGCACAT
This sequence comes from Eschscholzia californica subsp. californica, assembly GCA_002897215.1. Lineage (NCBI taxonomy): Eukaryota > Viridiplantae > Streptophyta > Magnoliopsida > Ranunculales > Papaveraceae > Eschscholzia > Eschscholzia californica. The sequence goes on along the minus strand of BEHA01013607.1, from coordinate 238,459 downwards.
AAAGAATAATCATCTTATACCTAGTGTGATATTAAAGGAGGACTTGAGTAATTTTGTCAAAAATTACTCATTCAGAAGTTAAGCTCATCAAGTGCTTAATTAGAGAGCATAATACATTGTGATACATAGAAGGGAGCATTCACTTATCAGAAAGTGACCGTTGTGATTCGTGTGATATGTTCTTTAATTAAGAATGAGTGGTCTCCCAACTGTTTGTATGGCTATACAGACTGCCAACACTCATATGTTTATGATATCTACGCATGTGGGCCAAGTGAGATAATGTTGAACACGTCTCTTTATTGGAGACTATGGGTGACCCATATTCCTAATATCCCTTTAAATTGAGCTTGGTCATTAGTGATATAAATTCAGTAAGCACGTTGAGTATTGGTTTCTCTATTAATTGGGAATGAAGATTTGGGAGATAAAATTGGTTACAATAACCAACCCACTACACCCTTCTTCGATGGAAAAGAAGTGGGAGTAGTTACATTAACTGAAGGTCCTTAACCCCTTCTATTTTGCTGCTTGTGTCTCTCCATAAAAAAACAACAACTTAGGGAGAGGATTTTGTTAGAAGATTTTCAGTACTCTGCATATATCTTTGGTTCTAATTTATCGACTTAATCAACAATGGCAGAAGGTATGTAATTCCGCATCTATTTAGAATTTAATTTTCTAACATAAACAACACTACAACAGAAATCGAAAGAAACCACCGACCGTTAAAAACTGAATGAAAGATTCAAGCAAGGTATGCGACAAGGTTTTCAGGCCGGTGAACGAGGAAAAGGGAGTCGGTGAATGTTCAACCCCTACTCAACCCTAAAGATCAAATCAGAGAGGAAGATAAGTGAAGAAAAGAGGAAGATACAAGCTTTTTGTCTTTGGTTGGTCAGTCGGTGCCCTTCTGATTTCGAGGGATATATATGATAACCCTCGAAATCTAGCGGTTCCTATTAACACAAAGATCTAAAGGCTTAGAATTACTTGGAGTAGGTTCGGTTAGGGGTGGGAATCGGGCGGGCGCGGGCGGGCTAGGGCTACAAAGTGCCGGGCTCGGGCTATAAAGTGCCGGGCTCGGGCGGATCGGGCTCGGATAAGCCGAGCCCGAGGTAGGGAGTCGGGCGGATCGGGCCGGACCAATCACTCACTATAGGAGCCCGGCTGCCCGAGTGAGTTCCAACGGGCTCGGGTTTTTTAGATTTTTTTTTTTTTTTTTTTGAGAAATTTTTTTTATTAATTAACCTAACTGTTTCTGAAACCCTAGATTTAGTTTAAAAAAAAACAGTCTAAAAACCTAATCTTCTGAAACCATAGATTTAGTTAAAAAAAACAGTCTAAAAACCCTAGATTTAGTTTAAAAAAACAGTCTAAAAACCCTATATTTTAATAAAACATAACCTATCTCAAGTTCTCAACCCATTAAATGAAAATCCAAGTCTAAAAAAAAACAGTAAACCCTAGTTACTAATAAAATATCATTACAACCAAGATCAACGAAAACAACTTTAACAAAAACAAAAACGAAAACAATATCGAAACAGATCTATATATACTACATTCTCTCAAACACCGTTACAAAAAAGTTACATCACATTTTAAATAAAAAAACCTAATCTTCGAGTTAGAACATCATCATCAGATCTACAAAAAAAACTACAACCAACCGTTTCCAGATAACAAGTAGGTAAATGAGACGAGATCGTGATTCAAAGCGAGATGAGGATGCTTCAAAACTTTAGTTTCTACTAGTTTTTTTGAGAATAGTTGATTAGTTAATACGAATTGAATAGATGAGAAGGAATAATGGTTATGGTGTAATGGTGTTTGTATTCTCTGTTTGATGTTTGATAAGAAGGGGAGAGAGAGTAGAGAGAGGAGGCGGCTAAGAGAGAAAGTGATTAGGTTAATATTAGGGTTTCTTTGTTGAGGAGGGTTTTATAATAGATGAGGGCTTGTCGGGCGGGTTGACGCGGGCGGGTGTCGGACGGACCTAACGGGCCGGGACTCGGAATTGAGGGTCTGTCCGAGTCCCGGCCCAATAAGCCCGAGCCATCGGGCCGGGTATGCCCGGCTCGGGTAGGACTCGGACTGCAGGTCAAAACGGTCCGGGCCGAACGGACCGAACCCCGGGTTCCCGGACCGTTTTCCTAGCCCTAGGTTCGGTCGGGCGGGTATGACAGAAAACAAATGGGTACGAACAGGTTCGGACGGACGAGTAACATAAGTGATCGGTCTCCGACGTATCACTTGATAACCATCTATACCAGCATCTACCCTCTTAACTTCTGTCAGGCGGGCGAGTAGTTACCAGCCAGTCACCGGACCACGAATCCATTAGATGCGGGCGGTCGTGGGGGCGGATTCCGGGTTTTTCGGGCCAAAAATCCCACCTCTCGGCTGGAGTTTGGATCCACATTGGGCATCCATAAGTAACCGTCATCCCTTATATTAAACGGTAGAGTTGGAACCCTTCAAAGTTCAAACACATAGTAGGTAATTCAAGTCTTCAAGTGACGCAAGTTTCTTCTTCCTCAAGAAATCAACTTTCTTACTGATATAATGGTTCCAAGGGAGAAGCGGTACGGTCAGTACGGATACTATCACGTTTTCTAGCAAAGTAAAAAAAAACAGTGCCGTAATTAATGATGATAGTGGAGGCATTACCAGTAGTCCAGTAGGTCCAGTACCAGTGTACCACTGTCGCGTTACAGTCCAAAGACCGTATTGGAAAATATGGTGGGACCATCACTGACACCTAAGTCTGACTACAAGCACCTACCACCTCTCTCTCCTACCCTCTTCTTTCTCTCTCTAACACCACCAAACGAGTAGTGGGAAGCTAACGGACTAAATCATCCGTTAGTGCCACATCAGATCAACGTTAAGACGGGGGTTTTATTAACGTGTGGCTTTTTAGTAAATAAATTAAATCATAGGGGTAATAGTAAATCTAAATTAAAAAACGTTTTTCGAGGTTGCTTTATTTCCCAAAAACATCAAACCGACATATCCACTGTACTTTCCGTCGTCGGGCCGCAGTTACTGTACCCACATATTCCCGCCATTTCTGCCACAAATACAAATCAATTCCACGTCATTCTTTCTCTCTCATATGACGTGGCTATCTCTACCTGCCTCTGCCACGCTGGAACCCTCTTTTTTCTCTCTCATCGCTATTTATACCCTCCCACCACATCCGACGCTTTGACCCATCATCATCTTTCTCGCTCTAAAAGTGTTTTTGTTTTCAGATTTTCTCTCTCTAGAAAAATGAGTGAGAGTAGAAAGAGGGCGGAATCTGAAATAGCTGAAGAAGGCGGAGATAATGAAGAAGAATCGTTCAGTTCTGCTGAGAAACGGCAAAGAATTGTAGAAATCGGTGATGAAGATTACGATTTAGAAGAGTTTTTAGGTGAGTTTGAGATTGAAGAAAACAAAGTAAATGAAGCAATGAAAGCATTAGAAAATGAAATCATAAGCCCTAATGTGAAATTCTGTTCTTCATTTTGTTCAATGTGTTCTTTCTTATCTTCATCATCTTCATTCGTTTTGATTAATCGTAATGAAGAAAGTTGTGGTCCATCGATTTCAAATGATACTGCTTCAGTAATGGCGAGTATTCATTTTGCAGGGATTAATATTTCTTATCTGTTGGATTATAATGGTGATTTTCCAGTTTGGCCATGGCCTTTGAGTTTCCCTACTACTTCCAGTGAGATGAATGTGTTGGTTGAAGATGTAAAAAACGAAGAAGACGAAGTAGCAGGTAAAAATGTCAATGGCGGTGGTGATAGTAACTATCTTGATCTTGAATTGACTGATGATGATGAATGGATTGAAAATTTTCTAAGTGAAATCTCATTTGAGTTTGAAGATTAGAGAGAGAGAGAGATAGAGAAAGTTTTTAGAGAGAGAAATTACTGGTAATGTTAGGTTTAGGGTTTTGTGAAGGTTTTAGCATCAAAACCAATAGAATCATTCATAGAAGGTAGTAAGTAGGTAGGGTCCGTTGGGAAGAAGAAGATGGGGTTTTTTTTGTGGGGGAATGTGTGAATTGTGAAGGGTATTTTGGTCAGAAGTAAATATTAAATGATATACAGAGTAATTAGTAATACAACAGATGTTCAGTGATTTTGTCTCTGTTAGGTTACTCAAATTGTTTGCTGTTTTTGCGTTACAATTGTTGATTTCTCATCGTTTTCAAACTTTTTCTTTCCATTCGAACTTTTTTGCCGTTTTAAGCTTTGAGTGGGCAGATGGTGGAAGGGGTTTTGACTGTACCTTATCATCCAGTTTTCCTCATAAAGAAGACAAATTTGCTAGGGTGCCCTTTTTAATATGTTAATGGGTTTTATTTTTACTACACCAAGCTATATAAGGGGTCTTTCATAAAAAAAAGCTATATAAGGGGTTTTCAACAAAAACAAAAAGTTATATAAGGGCTTGCAGCCAAAAAAAAGTTACATAAGGGGTAGTGGATGTGGACAACCAATGTCTCGCAGATAGTTATGGATATTAAAGTTGGGCCGGTAATTATAAGGCCCAAAATGGGGAAGTTAAAGAGAATCAGGCTCAATACTAAATAATAATGAGGAAAAAACCCAGTAGGTAAAAATACAATTTTACCCTCTAAAATGAAATTTTCCGCCCAAATCAATGTCAAAATTTTTTTTGAACATTTCTGAACAATTATTGGTTTGCTCTCGACAATTTTGTAAATTTCTGAACAAATCTTAGTTTGTCTCAACAATTTGTAAATTTGTGAACAAATTCGTTTTTGCATAGACATTGTTTTGCCAAAATATTTCGCATTTTTTTCTTTTGCATTTTACATAGACAAACTAACACAAACATTTTGGCTACAACATTTTTCAATTTGTCTTGTGAAAAAATAAATGGTTACCATTTTTTGTTTTGCTTTCGACATAAATATAAAGACTAAAGCATTTTTTTATTTGACTTTTACAAAAATTAAAATGTTATGCATATTATCCTTTGTATTTAACAAATTCGTTAACGAACAAATAATATTTTGGCTAATACATTATATATGTTGTTAAGAACATAATTATATATGACGCCAACATTTTATAATAAGTCGGGACATTATTATAGATATTGTCAACATTTTATAACAACACAATGATATATGTTGTCAACATATAAGGGTAAAAATGGAATTATGAAAAAATATGTTGTATTGTTAACAACATAATTACATATCTAGTGAACATTTTGAAAAATGTTCAAAAAATGGGTTTTTTTGACATTATTATTTTTGAGTGGGTTTTTTTCTTATTAGGGTCTAGATTTTTGGGTTTTTCACTCATTTTTTCGATATTTATTAAAATGTCTCTCAATGTGTGAGACATTGGTTGTGGATATTCTAAGTATCCTTACTATGTGGAGGCATGAAACATTGGTGGAGGTCGTTTGAAATGTCTCCTAATGTCTGAGGCATTAGTTAGAGACATTTGAAGTATAAAAAGTATTTGAGTCGGTGAGATAGAGAAAATGGAGAAGATCCTAGCCGTTGGATTTTATCCAAAGGCTAGGATCACCCCAACGGTCATGTTGGGGATGCTTCAGTCGCCCCTAATGTGAGGGGCGACTGAAGCAGTCGGTTGGGGTGGAGCCCCAACCGACCCACGCTGGAGCAGCGGGCTGAGGCCAAAATTTTGAATTTTTGGCCTCAGCCCTACTGTGCTTGGAGTTGCTCTTCCCCAGCATGTCTTAAGTCGAAAAAAATCATTTTTTCACCCAAGATTTTCAGCCTCAGTTCAGTCTCAAAAATTCAACCCAACCTCAGCCTCTCTTGAGGCCGAAAATTTGTGCATGTGGAAAACACATGTGTGATTTTTTTGCGGGTGTATGGAAAACGTGTGTGATCTTATGTATGAGGGAAACATGTATTAGAACTATTTTCGAAATAATTTTTTTTTCAAAATCGGAGAATGATACGGAGACCGACACGTTAGTGGGATGTATTTTAATTATTAATGTATAGAGTTTCCAAAAATATTTAAACTAATTAAAATTTGTAAAAAAGTTTAAAAGAAAAAGAAAAAAAAGGAGAAGATCTAGCCGTTGGATTCCAACTGCTAGGATCACCCCCAACATGATCGTTGGGCTTCCCGAACGGTCATGTTGGGGAACTTCAATCGACCCTAATCTTAGGGTCGACTGAAGTAGTCGGTTGGGGCTCAAACCCAACCGACCGTGGCTGGAGTGCCTGGCTGAGGCCAAAAATTTGAATTTTGGCATCAGTCAGACTGTGCTTGAAGTTGCTCTAATGTTGAAGAATCTTAATGAATATCTAAGCCTCTTGTTGTGTTTACGTAGAGAGAAAATGAATGAATTTTTTGAACAATTTTTGAGAGGAAGAACTTCCAATTTCGACAACAATGATTTTGGAAACTATGATTGTGGAAACTAAATAATAGTTAGCTCAATCCTAGGAAAACTGTGACTTTCTAATGGACTATAGTATATTTATAGAGGAAAATATTAGGAGGAAACAAATAGTTTCGGACTTCGGCGTCCACTAAGATGTACACTTGTGGACTTTTTCTTTTTTTTGTGGACTTGATTCTCATTTGGAGTTTTATTTTTTATTCACAGTCTTTATTGTGTTAGGAGTGAGAATATATGCTAATTATCGGCTCTTCTTCCACCATATGGTCCAAAAGGGGTAGCCAACAAAAGACAATGCCTACACAATAAAGTTTGGGGTGCTTCTAAAGGCACCTGGCCAAACAGCTGTTAGCATCTAGAAATATTGTTGACTCAAGTCAATGGTTTTTGACCCGAGGTCTCTATAAGCACCGGTTTTTAATGTGGGTGACGTTCACCTTCGTTTACTTCTTCCAACAAAAAAGGAATCCTAATCAATTTTTCTTCCAAAACAAAACCCTAGAAAAGAGTGCAACATTCTCCGGCGACGGCAACGTCTCCGACACCTACCGGCGACTATTCTTTTATTCGAAACAATCAATCCGGGTGATTTGTTCATTATTAAAATGTGTTACATCTCATTTATAGCTTCTTTATATCATCTTTTGAAAAGAAATTAGGAAGTTAACCATGGAAGAAGAGAGTTCTAAAATTTTAACAACTACATCGATTCCAACTCTTTCACCTATTTCCGGGCAAGGAGAAGTTTCTCATGAGGTATACAACCATTCCCCGACCCTTTTTTATATGTTTCAATACGTGTTGTGTGAGTTTTTGAAAAAACAAAAGTGAAACTTCGGTGACGTGAACGGACTGAACCATCCGGTACTTTTTAGTCTTTAACGGATCAGACTATCCGTTTAGTAATGAAATGTCACGGACTCGACAGTCCGTGACCTTGTAGATTGAGACAGACAGGCGGATCCGTCCTTATATGATAAATCCCGGACTCTTTCAGTCCGTTCCATCTTGAAGATATTTTTTTCTTTAAGTGATTTTTATGTTTTTTTCACCTTTTGACAGATTCCGGACCTTAATATTGTTCCTATTGAAGAGGAGTACCATGCCGAATAAGAAAACCGACCTTCAAATGATGGGTGTCAATTTATTAGTATTGATGTTGGTCAGTATTTTGTGACTGAAGATGTTTTTCAAACTAAAGAGGAGTTAATTGGTTGGGCAAAAGAAATTGGGAGAAAACATAAGTTTGTAGTATTGACCTCCAGGTCAGGTAATAGAAGAGGTGGACAGAAACCCCGATTAGAATTATGTTGTGAAAGAAGTGGAGTATTTCGTTCACATGAGAAGAAGAATTTGGTTCCAAAATCCCATCAACCACCTATAAAGAAAAGGAAATCGAGCACCAAAAAATGTCAATGTCTGTTCAAGCTCAAAGGAATACAGGGGGTTAATGACACGTGGAAAGTGTCAGTTGTGTCTAGAATCCATAACCATGAGTTAGCTGAAAGTTTTCTAGGTCACGCATATGTGAATAGGTTGAAACCCGATGAAAAAGCTGTTGTGAAACATCTATTAAAAATTGGTTCGAAGCCAGCTCAAATTCTTTCTCAAATTCATGAACAATTCAAGGATAACACATCAACGTTGAAAACCATTTACAATGCACGTGCGAACATACGTATGGAAAAACAAGAAGGAAGGAGTCCGATGCAACAACTCATTAAGTTGTTGGTGGAACACCATTACGTCTACCATTTTTCAAAGAACGAAGACACTGATGAGGTAACAAATCTATTTTGGGCACATCCTGATTGTATTCTATTATTACAGAGTTTCCATACCGTGTTATTGCTCGATTGTACTTATAAAACCAACCGATTTAACAAGCCATTGCTTGAGATTGTCGGGGTAACTTCTACGTTGAAATCCTTCATCGCGGCCTTTACATTTATGGATGGGGAGACAACTAATCAGTACACATGGGCCCTTAATCGTTTGCGGACGTTGTTTCCTCCCAACTCAATGCCAATCGTGTTTATTACTGATCGTGTACTTGCACTGATTAACGCCATTGGTGAAGTCTTTCCAAATGCTCAAAGGTTGCTATGTACTTTCCACATCGACAAGTGTGTGGTAGCCAAAGTCAAAGGTCATTCCAAACAAGAACAATTCAATGGGTTTATGACAATGTTTCGAGCTATCATGTATGCTGAGACTGAAAGTGGTTATAATGAGGCGGTGGAAACTTCTGTGAAGTTTTGGTCAAACACACATCATAAAGATGTTAGTTATGTTCAAGATACCTGGTTGGGATTGAAAGAGAGATTTGTGACTGCATGGACTAACGGGGTTATTCACATGGGAAATACTATAACAAATCGTGTGGAAGGTGCTCATTCCAAATTGAAGAGATATCTATGTAGCTCCGAAGGTAACTATGTTACGTGCTGGGAATTTATGCATATCATGATGGAAACCGAGACATGTGAAATTATAACATCTTTTGAGCACAGTCGTATTAAGGTGAAGGAAGGGCATCAAACCAAGTTTTTTAAAGAGCTACGTGGTTATGTCTCGCACGCGACATTAGATTTTATGGTAGATGAGATCGACCGTGCAAATGGGATTGATATTAACGTTCAAAATTGCGGATATGTTCTAAGGTATGTCTATGGTCTCCCTTGTGCTCATGAGATGGTATCTTTGATGAATCAAGTAAGGTATGTCCAAAGGACATCATTCACCCTCAGTGGACCAAGCTATCCATTAACCCGACTCCGCCGATTCATAATGATCTTGACGCATCACATGAGATGGAGCACCTTTATTTAATGTGGGATAAATCCAGTGATGCTGAGAGGACCGCAATACTTGAGAAGTTGAGGAAAATTTCTTTTCCGGTCATCACAAACTTGTGTGAGCCATTGCAACAAACAAAAACCAAAGGGGCTCCGAAACAAAGAAGAATGAGCAAAAAAGAAAAAGAAGCTGCAAAATCTACTAAGAGGAACCCATCTGCTTTCGAATATGCAAAGTGTGTTGACGAATGTGTTCCCTCCACTCAGACAGTACGTAAAGTTAACAAAAAAAACCAAAGCACCGAAAGCAACCATACCCAATTTTAAAAGATACAAAGGACAGATTCCGTCAGTTATGGATCCATTCTTGGATGACATTATAGATGTGTCAGGCGATGGTCATTGTGGGTTTCATGCCGTTGGTAAAGGACTTGGGTTTTCACTAGAAGATGGTTGGAAACAAGTTCGCGAAAATGTCATAAAAGAACTTGAGGTACGTAACACACTCTACAAAAAGATGTTTGGAACAAGAGAATACACTCAAACATTAAGTGCCGCGAACAACTTCAATTTTACATGTCCGGAAGATTGGTTCTACATTCACCCGTACACTAGTATACTTGTGGCGAGTAGCTTCAATTGCATATTAGTTCATTTGTCTTACGGTTGTTCGACAACTTTCTTACCCTTACTTAGTGGTCCACCTTCTGAGGGTTATAAAATTGCATGCATTACATATAGTGGTGGTCACTTTATGAACGTTAAACTGAAAAAAAATTCTATACTCCCTCCTATTGCACCGCAATGGTCTAGGTATGCATCGCTAGAGGCAACGGGTTGGCTTGAACTTGTTAGAGATAGAATCGAGGATGAAAAAATATTCTCATGATAATTCGAATGAGCCAAGTAGTAGTGTGATAGGGCTGACTTGAACCAACCCAACGCCCCCAATAAGAAGCCACATTACCAAAGTTTGTAGAATCTCCATCCTTCGACACCTTTTTTGGTCGAATCGGTTCTTTAGGGATGACTTGAACCAACCCAAGTTGCCTTAACACCCTATCAGGGTGATAGGGCTTGGCAATATCGTTAACCGCGATGCAACCAGTGTAAAAAAAGTATTCAGGAAGTGGTAGTGCAACACCAGACAATAAGGGACGATATGGGTCCCAAATGACCTACATGATACAGACGTTTAACGAGTGATTCCTATAGCATACGTCAGGTATTATAGAACACTGGAAAAAATTAATAAATAAAATACATACATCTCTCTCGATCAGACCGTCCAATTGCTCACGAGTGCTTCCTAGAGCACATGCCTTGTTGCCTTTCAAAATGTGTTCCTCCCATCTATACATCCGGGGCACGTTAGATGTAGGATCATATTTTGGGTTAGGAACAGACACCCCAAGGTTGAAGTGTTCATCGATCCACGCATACAAATGTAATGTTTAATACACATTTATTATTCGCTACTCTAACATAATAAAGAAATAATTGAGAGACAAAAATAAATATGAAATTACCTGAAATAAAGTAAGATAACCAACCAATTGATTTCCTCCCCTCGAAGCAAAACCAATCTGCCGATAAAGATAGGCAAGCACCGCTGTTCCCCACGAGTAAGTCGAAATATCATATAAGTTCTTCAGATATCGTAGATAGACAATAAGAACCTTAGTTGCACTCTTATCAGCAAAAAGAGTACAACCAAAAAGATGCAAGAGGTATGCCCGTGCAACAACATCTTTGACAAGGTCGGTGTCATCCTCTTCCGACCCACTGCATTGCATCCTCAACCACTTAAGCTCCACAGACTTAGATTTACTTAAGTGCAGTTTTACACCTTCGTAATCTAATTGTAAAGAACGAGAGACTAGTAATGCATCTGGATCTTTTGTATCATCGTCATCGTCATCGTTCACATCTTCATCATCCGTCTTGGACAGAACAACGGGTTTACCTTTAATTGGAAGACCACATATGCGATGCACATCCTCTAACGTGATCGTCATCTCCCCAAACGGCATGTGGAAAGTATTTGTGTCCTCATACCACCGCTCTGTAAATGCCGAGAGTAGAACACGATCTAGCTTGATGTGTGAATATTTGGCGATGTGGGCCAATCCCGTGTTCCGGACTCTCTCTCGAACACTTTGACACTCAGTTTTCAGGTCCCACCCATTCTTCTTCTTCAAAACAGTACCCACAACTACGGCAGACGCATGGTTGTGTAACTTCAGCACCGGCCTCTCCTGAAAATAAAAAAGATATTGTTTTAGATTGATGATTAAGTAAATTTTATCATAACTACTAAAATTAGAAAATAATACTTGCTTACCGGTTTGTTCCAAATCGTATAAGCAACATGATTCTTGAAACAAGGTAGAAGCGCACGATCTATCGGACCTCCAGAGTACAGGTCTGAAAATGAAGATGACCCCCTACTTCTGTTTCTGTTGTCGAAATAGGAGGCTCTGTTTCGTTCTCATCTCCTTGCGTTCGTCGTTGCTTACGTGGTGCCATAATAACTTTTGAATAATACGCGGATACGTGATGCACAAACAATAAATAAGCAAAATATGTTTTCCTACTCTAAATTAATGAAGGAAAAATTGGACGTATCGCTACAAAAAAGGTCATTCAAATAATAACTTTTTATAGGCACGTAACGCTACAAAAAAGGTCATTCAAATAATGAAGGAAAAATGATGAGAAAAATAAAGAAAGATTAAAAAAAAATAACCCCAGGTCCCGGATCAGGTAATCCGGGGCCTTTCAGTCGAAAACAGATTACCCAGTCCGTCACGGACTAGAAGATGAGTCTGTTTCTTTGTACTACCTCACGGATTAGCTGATCCGTGACTAGGAAGACACAGACGGACTGGACCAGTCCGTCCGAGTCGTTCCAGCAGCTTAGGTATAAATCTAGGACAGTTTCTTTGGACATCAAACACTCACACAAATGGCTCTAAATATGTTCGAAATGATATAATACAACAATCTAAACATGTTACAACACACTATTAACATCCCCAATCAATCAAACAACAAATTTATTCAAAATTTTTTAAAAAGTTAGAGTTTTTGAACCAACCTTGGAGGAGCAATTGTAGCTTGATTTCAACTTCGTCTCCACCAAATGATGCTTGATTCTAAGACATAGAGAGTCGAATGACTTATTCTCAGCAAATTTTGAGGGAGATTCGTGAGATTATGAGCGATTTGGTGAGGGTAGAATTCGGTTTTTTAAGAACTTAGAGAGAGAAAGTTTCAAATTCCCAATTTTGGATGGATTTTGTGAGAGATAGATGGAGGGGTTAGGGTCAACAGATAAAGGACCGATGCCTACATAATTGATTGGTGCTAACAGAGAATAGAGCGGTTGAGCCTGGTGCTAACAGAGATGGATGCTAACAGCTGTTTGGTCAGGTGCCTTTAGAAGCGCTCGTCCCCCAATTCATTGCGCAGAGACTGCACCTCCAACTTTTCCCCAATTGGAAACTAAACAACCCCTTCTAAGTTTCTCTCCCTCTTTCTCTCTCTCTAGACAAATGGTAGTCAACAAGCCTAGAGTTGTGATAATTGGAGCTGGAATGGCAGGTCTTGTAGCTGCTAATACACTTTATAAGTCCACTTCCTTTAAACAACTCTTTGACCTCTGTGTAGTTGAAGGTGGGAAAAGAATTGGTGGAAGAATTCAAACTTCTGAATTTTGTGGTAATCAAATTGAAATGGGTGCTACTTGGATTCATGGAATTGGTGGTAGTCCAATTTACAAAATTGCCAAAGAAATCAACTCTTTAGAATCTCCACAGCCATGGGAAAGAATGGATGGTTGGTACTCTGGATCTGATCCACCATTAACAATTTCTGAAGATGGGTTAATACTTGATCCTTCAATCACTCAACCCATTTCAAATCTGTTCAAAACATTACTGGATTTTGCAAAGGGTAAGTTAATTTCTGAAAATCAGAACAAAGATGAAGATAATTATGTTGATTATTTTAAAATTGCAGATGAAGCTATGAAGATTTGTAACAAAAATGAGGGTTTTAGTGGTTCAGTAAGTATGGGTTCTTTTCTTAAACAAGGTCTTGATTGTTATTTAGATGAAAAGAATGAATCAGAAAGGAATTTGAACTTGAAGTTGATTGAAGAAGCAGTATTTGCAAGTAATGAGAATAATCAAAGAACTTATAGTTGTTGTGGTGATTTATTCAAGTTAGATTTGAATGCAGAAAAAGATTTTTTTGTATTCCCTGATGAAGAAATCACAATTCCTAAAGGGTATTCAAGTATAATTGAATCATTAGCTTCTGTTCTTCCATCTGGTTTGATTCAGTTAGAGAAAAAAGTTGTAAAAATTGAATGGAAACCAGAAGGAAATCAAATTGAATCACCAAATACTGAGAATTTGGGTGAAATTAAGCCTGTGAAATTACATTTTGAAGATGGGTCAATCATGGAAACTGATCATGTAATTATAACAGTTTCATTAGGGGTTTTGAAAGCAGGGATTCAAGAAGATTTAGGTATGTTTAATCCACCTCTTCCTAGTTATAAAACAGAAGCAATTTCAAGACTTGGGTTTGGTGTTGTTAACAAACTGTTTCTAGAATTAGATGATCATCAAGAGAAGAAGAAGAAGAAAGATTCTAATGAATTTCCTTTCTTAGTAATGGCATTTCATAAACATGATTCTGAATTAAGAGAAAAAATGATTCCATGGTGGATGAGAAAAACATCTTCAATGTTTCCAATTTATAACAAGTCTAGTGTAGTTTTATCATGGTTTGCAGGAGATGAAGCTCTTGAACTTGAATCACTTTCAGATGAAGAGATTATTAATGGAGTTTCTACTACTATCTCTAAATTTCTACCAAATTCTAAACCCATTAAGGAAATTGAAAATTCAGAGAAATGGAGTAATGGGTATGTGAAATCTGTGGAGATGAATAAATTTGATGAGTTTAAATTTAGTAAAGTTCTTAAGACTGAATGGGGAAGAAACCCTTTGTTTTTGGGTTCATATAGTTATGTTGCAGTTGGTTCAAGTGGAGATGATTTTGATTTCATAGCGAAGCCATTACCAAGTATGAAGGATGCTGATAATACTTCAACGAGTCTTTCTTCTCCGCTTCAAATTCTATTTGCAGGAGAAGCAACACATAGAACACAGTATTCTACTACTCATGGAGCTTATTTCAGTGGAATTAGAGAAGCAAATAGGCTTCTTCAACATTACAATTTGTAATGTTTTTTCAGTTTTATTGTACCATGAAGTACTTGTTGAAACTCTCTCTCTCTCCACTGTAACATGATCCATTTTTATAACGAAGCTTATGGTAAAAAAGACTGAAAATATGAATGCTTTTGCATAAGATTGAATTTGCTAGTACTTGATTGACTTTTTCAACAAAAAATAAATAAAAAAAATAGTACTTGATTGACTATTATTACAAGGACACAGCATTGAAGCACTGATACCACCGATACAAAAAGGGTCGAATCCTTTGGACAAATAATCGCAGTATTGCAGTATCAATTTGCCTCACGATTCTTGAATTAGTTTCATCGTTCTATGTCTCCGAACAATGACAAATCTTTGTACATTTAAGAGCTTGCCAAAATGGGCTTCGACTTCGACAAAACTTCTGTAAGTTTATACACTAAGATCCAACTGAGAAGGACCCTCGAAATTGTTGGTTTGTATACTTGTTTTACTCTGGTTATTTGCAGTGATCAACTACAGATAGCTTCAACCGAAAGCTTCTTCAGTGTCTCTGGACATGGGTCTCCTCCAAAAACCTCAGGAGCTACGGATACTGAACAGACTGACTGCCCGATGCATCTCTGCCACAAGAAATCAAAATTTCAATCACATATTAGACGCTGCAATTACTGAAAACACCCAAAAAGGTGATTGGCCCATGACAGCAGATTCTTTACTTGTAGGGTTTGAGCTATTAAATCATGTTCAAACATCAGAAGGGCAACACCGAACTTGGTAAAAGCTCTATTTGGTTTCAACAGTTTATAGAACACTGTTGGCTTTCTCTCTCATTCTGTGAAGACAGGCCACGAGAATTGGGTCTACGTCGACTAGGGGTAGCAAACATCGTCCAAAGCCTCGGGAAAGTCAGATAGATCAGGCTTTGGGGTCTAGTTGATCACACTTTCTGAACTAGGTATGCCTAAACTAGTTTGTGTCATTGGCTTACATGATGTTAAGTTTATATACCTTTTCAAAAGCATTATACGATTTATGAGCATGACAGCTCCCTTCGCTGAAGCTCCCACAAGACCCTTCTGGAGTTCCAAAGCTAGCAAACTTTATTGACGAAATTTTCTGCCCAGGGCCACATCTTAGATGCGCTTTCGGTCTTACTGGAGTATCAATTTTGCCACCGACTTGCCTCTGATAGTTCGCCAAATTTGGTTGCCACTCAAAAATGTCAGCACAAACACTTTCGACAGCTCTTGTAACTAAAGAAATCCCATTTGGATCACCACCCCACTCTTCAAAAACCACTAATAAGTTTCCAGTTGGTTTTAGCCATGCCCGAGGAATATGATACCTGAAATTTATAATTCCATGATAATTTGATAGTTCCTTCAGTAATAGTCAATGTTATAGATTTTTTAAAGGTTTTCTTACCATTTTTGGGAGGCCTCTCCACAATTTCTTAGGCATTTCTTTTCATCATAGTATCCGGTGTAACTACAGTTGGTACAAGTACCAGACGCTTTATATGCAGGCCAGTAACGGCCGATGCTTCTCTCGTTTATCCATACCTGACCCTTCCCCATGCTACCCATATCTAAAGCCAAGGGATCATCTCCATCCGGTAAATTGAAAATCGTCTGCAAGTATCAAGAAAAAAAAAACAATTAGAGTTTATACAGATTTTGTTGTTCTCAATGATCTCGTGAAATGGTTGAGTTGAATAGAGTATTTGATCCTTTTTCTGTTGTGTTTCAACAAGATTAAAGGATGGTAGAGTGAGAGAGAAAACTCTTTCATTCTAGATTTCATCTTTAGATCGAGAGTGCTCTTGGATCATGGAAATCGTGGGATTAAATCCATCACCAGTTGTTGATTTGCAGATTTAGGATTTCAACGATTAGAATATGTTCGAGAATGTTTGTGATAGAAGTATAGGTATCAGAGTCGTCACCTTGTACCATGTCAACGGCTGCTTTTGAGCCAGTAAAGATTCATCTACCCATTCAACTGTGGAGCTCCCACTGAGTGAATGAAGACTCAACGCTTCGCCTTCTAAACCAATCTGCACACAGAAAATATATGCATATGACCTTGTAAGACTCAGTACTTCTTAATCCACGGCAGATTAATGGAAATATAAACCAGTGATAATCAAAATTACCTTGTAAGACCACTTCTGCCATGACAAATCTCGTCTTCCTTCGTTTAAACCATTCAACATGATTGGACCAAGAACCCCAGCATTCCATGTCTCAAAACGTGGTCCAATGTTCTAAACAAAGTCACCAAGAGTTAAAATCTTAGCAGAGATATAATCACACAGAATTTATCAAACAAAATGAGTAAGAGAGGAAGCAAACCGGAAGGCCAACAGCTATGCTCAAAAGGGAAATCTTGTTAACTCCGGCTCTAAGTGTCACTGTGTCATTAAATGTCAGTCTTGGGTCTTCTAAACTCCCATATACAGTTCCTGCCAAAAAAAGATAGTGCACAATTACAATTTGAGGCGAAAAATAGAATTCTGGACTGTGGATCTTCTTTGTGTAGCTGAAGAACTTCAAAGTTTATTTTACCTGAGAGCTGACCGTTGACGAAAACATGCAAAGCATGACCTGCTGATAAGACAGTGAGCACAGGTTTTTGGCCATTTTTCAAGAATTCCTCTATCGAGTCAATATCTACACTGAAGATAAAGAGAGAAAAATATCAGTAGAGGTTACACGGAAATAGGTATTATAAGCATTAGTGACTTTCTGGAACTCTTTATAAGTGACATAAATGGAAAAGCCGGTGGTAATTACTCACTCTGTCGAATACCACAAATAGTCGGTGACATCTCTTGTTGTATTTATCTGCTCAAGAAGACCAGTTATTGTGATTGAACTATTATCATAGAAAGCGGGTGCCTCATTGAACGATTGCCAAATAAGCTCTTCACCTACTGGCACCATCTTCATTTGTGCGCTTTGAGATCCAACCTGTGCAGAGAATTTGATATTTTCAACATTGTAAACTTGAAGCAAATGATGAAGTATGTACAAGCTCCATTTTGTCTCAAACAAAAGTTTATTCTCACCCTAGCTGTGTTGAAGACGGTTGTGTTGCAGTCAGGAAGGATGCTAATGGACCAAGGAGGAAGATGGTAATGCATATTCCCAAAGGCTACTTTTGCAAAATTTTGTGTGTTATAGTTTGCCAGGAATGCAGCACAACCTCCAGTTTTATAGTCAAAGACATGAGCCTAAACAAATAAAATTAAATGGTTAGCGAAAAAAGAAACTAATTGAAGATTTAACAAAAAGAAGCTGAACTAGACCTCTTGATTATCCCCTAACGTCATGACAGTGGGTTCTCCAGAAACTAACGCCGGTTCGCACAGCTTGATGGCTTTATGGAGATCTCTCAGATGGCCCCATTTGGGTTCTCTTAGTAGTCCTACAAATAAAAATGTATAGAGTTTTTTATTCCATAGCTCAACCGTGAGAAGAATCCCAAACAGACAAAAGTATCTCATGATCAAGAATATAAGTAATATTAGGCCTCTCCACTCATTCACGATTAGCTTTGTGTTTAATGCCTCCAAATTTAATATGGTATCAGAACCACCCACACGTAATAGGCCCAACTTTCACATTTCTCCACATCACAAACAAAACGACACATGTTTAGCTCAAAAGATGCCAACGTGAAGGAACATGTGAGAATAGTCCCACATACACAAATGTAAATCTCGTGACCCAAAATATAATTAATATCTTGGGCCTCTTTACTCATTGTTAATTGATTTTGAGTTCGATGCGCACAACATTAATATTAACTAATATGACCCCAGCATGTTTACATCATTATCCATGACCGAATAATTATTGACCTTGTAGGACTTGGATTGAGAGTGCATGTTTATATGTATATTCTTATTAAAGGTCAAGTATCAAAGTTTATTGCATTCAAGAAACAACTCATTAGTCACATACCGTATTCATCAATTGGAGCATCATAATCATAGCTAGTACCAATAAAAGGACCACCAGCTGTTCGGCCAAAATTTGTTCCACCATGGTACTGAAGTAAAGAAACAAATATAATTATTTTGAGCTCACTTGAGGTCATTGTGCATCAGTTGGAGTCAAAACGCTTAAGTTAAACTATCAGTGTATAACTCACCATATAATAGTTAATAAAGGATCCACCTTTTTGTACAAACTTGGCTACTGAAAATGCAATATCTTCAGCTGGTCTATAAGGAACTGCACCACCAAACTCCGTAAACCTGGCAGTTCAACAATGAAACAAAGGGTGGTAGATTGTGATCCTTGTACAAAGATGCCACAAACTCTTTCTGGATACTTAGAGCACAAGAACAAATTTGGACAATATTGGAGTCAAGCAAATTAAAATAGTAATAGGATTGATAACTTACCAGCCAGTCCAGTTTTCTGTCCACATTTTTGGCTTGAATGGTTTGTTAGGAGAAAACCAATCACAATAGAAACCGTTGCAAGTATTTATCTGTCAGAATATAAATAAATAGAAGTTTGAGAGAGATAGATAACAAAATTAGTGAATATGAGTCCGCCGTGAACGTCGTTACAAGATATTGTTTCTCCTCCATCCAACATTTTAGTGCCGAGTAACTCAATCCCCGATGTTGGGAGTAGGTTAGCATTATCCCACGTCGCATGGGCATTAGATTTTAACAGTAAATAATTTCTGGGCAATTTATTCCTTGTAATCCGGGTTTCAAGGAAGTTAGGCCTAATAGGCTCACAGAGCTATTTTTAGTGATGGATCGGATCTTCGTAACCTCAACTCTGTGTGGAATGGGAGTGCTAAGTGATTTCAGCACTGGCGTTGAGTGAGGGTGTTAGTGTTATCCCACATCGTCCAGGAACAAAAATTTGCAAAGTAGATAAGTCTTTGACAATCTTTTCCTTATAAGCCAGTTTACAACCTGATGGGCTCAAAAAGTTAACATAGTATACGAACCAAGAAACCCCAAATTGGTTTGGGTAATATCAGGAGTTGTTTTCCAAATTCGAAGAGCTGGGAGGGAAGTTCTTGGTCCTCTTTAACCACTATACTAACATTTGCAAATAAGAAAAACATAGTATACGAGCCAAAGTCCTGTGAAGGTCTTTTTTATAGGAAAGTGTAAGGTTTGCACCGTGGTCTCTCCAGTGGAGAGACATACATGTTACCACTCAAGTGCGCCTCACAGAGTCCTCTAGAGGTCATGGTGCAGTAAAATTGAATATGAGTTCACTATCATAATTATTTGTCTACCTAATAATTCAACTTGGTGAGGAAGTAGTTGATAGTAATTAATAAACAGATAACACCCAAGAGTAGAAATTATGATCTAAACGAGATAAAAATCATCTGGATCTCGTAAAGATACAGTCTGAGTAGTCAATGTTGGCAATTGTTAAATCATACTATAAGGGGAGGCACTTACTATTGGATCGGGGGCATCATCCTGCTTGCACATGACCCATGGCACTCCAATACCAAGATCCACTGCCATTTTTGCTACATATTGGGTATAAATTCGAGCAGGATCACCCAATTCGTATTCCATAGGTCCATACTCATTCTCTATCTGTCATACCACATTCAAAGAGAAAACTGAAGTTCATAAAAAACTTGATTATGGAGTTAATTTGCATACCCATTTTACAAATTACTAGTTAGTTACCTGTGCAAGAATTATGGGACCTCCTTGTGTTTCAAACAACTTTTCTTCCTTCATCATGTCTACAATCTTTTCAGTAAATCCTTTCATGGCAACCTAATAACATAATGTTTTAACTGTATAGTAAACTTCTAAAACAAAATCATGAAATTTTAGGTATAGGAAAGTAATCAAACTGCCCAACCTTGAAAGGCTCATTATCTGTTCTGAAACTGATACCAGGAATATATTTAAGCCAAACAGGGAACCCCCTATACCAAAAAACAAAACATAATGAGCTTAAAATCCATTGAAGTCTAGAAATTTCTGCAGATATTATATGTAGAGTAATGCTAGAGAACAAGAAAAACTAGGTAAACTCTCGCCAGAAATCCTATGTGGCTTGTCGTGATTCGCGGCTCAGTGGATCAGAATCATCGGAAACATGAACAACGGCAAGACACCCAAGATTTCTACCTGGTTTTTCTTGTTCCCTAGCATTTTTCTTATATGTATAATTCAATTACCCAAAGTTCCATTCAGCACAGACATAAGGACCTATCCTGAGATGAACATAAAGACCTGCTTTCTTCACCAACTTGATGAAACCAACCAGATCATATCTATCCTCAAAATAGTACTACACAATCAAAAGAAGAAGAAAAAAAAATCTATTATACATCTCTAGTCATATCTAAAGAGAAAGATAAATTGGAAGTAGTGATAATTTCTTACTTCTCCTGGAGAAGGCTCATGGCCATTCCAGAAAACATAAGTTTGAATCACATCCACACCTCCATCTTTAGCTTTCTGAATTAGATCCGGCCACATCTTCAATCAACACATATAAGTATAATTAGTGTAAAAATTACTAAAAATCAGAGTACCCATTAATGGAAAAGAAGGAAAAACTTCAAATTGATGAAGAAATTGAAGAAAAAAAAAGATACCCATGAACCACATTTTTAGTAAAATACCTCAGGAGTACTTCTTGGGTAATGAATGGATCCAGAGATAAGAATTCGTCGTTGCCCATTAACAATAATAGCCTTTTCATCATAAGAAACTGAAGATGTAACATTAGAACACCATGAAAAGAGTAGAACAATAAACAACAACATATTCCACCACATTACAAGTGTAGAACCCATTATACCCATCTCTCTTCTCCCCACTTCTTTCATTATAGAGAGAGAAAGTGAGTAAGAGAGAGAGAGAGAGAGAGTGGTGTTCAGGCTTTCACAAATTTAACTTATTTTTTCCTTTTAGAGATAGAGAGAGAAAGAGAGATGCAGTGTGATTGTATGGGTGAGTGAGTTATTGGTGTCATTTGGTTGGTTTGCAAAAACAAGAAAGCTTTTGGTGAGGGGATGAGATGCTTTTTCTTGTTTTACCATCATTACTGTCGCAAGCTCTCTAGGGTTCCTAGCTAATTTTGACCGTTAAAGATATCGTCATCATTGAGAAGTTTCAAAAGCGCCCTCTATAAGTGTTAAAGGCGCCTTATTTCTTCACACGTTTCTTTAAGTTTGCCTTGAAAAAGGCGCCTCTATCAATTATAAGGGCCGACTATGAAAGTTCCATCCTCAATTTCTAGAAAGACGCAAGGGTAATTCTTGCGACATCTTATAAGATGTTTCAGTGAAACATCAACTTATAAGTCTTTATTTCTTTAAGTATCTCTCTCCACTTATTGGAATAAAAAAAATACGGAAAGAGGGACCAGTTGGTCTTGGACTTGTGTCTTTTTTCCCCATATTCTCTCTCTTTGAGCTCCATTATGTTAAAAAAACAAAGTGTTCGAGTAGGATTTGTCTCCCATCTTTTATGGTATCATCCAAACTTCACACATGGATATCGTGTTGACAATTATATTATCGAGTACGTTAAAAATTTATTGAAAATCAATCGAAATGTACTAGTAGATCTGATTGTTTGGCGTATAGAATTTTCTTTAAAAAATAGATGATAGATACTCTAACTTCGGGTAATGGATTTGATAAAAAAAAACTTCGGGTAATGGATTCAAAAAATGAAGCGTTTCATAGACATGAATAAAACTTTAAATCGAAATAACAGATTACTCGATTACAAACTTTGGAGTAGAAAGGTTTGCTAGTAGGCTCGTTTGAAGTAATGAGTTAAGTTAAAGACATCGATCTAGTCTTATATTAGAACTTTGAAGCCTAAAAGAAAAAAAGTTAAAATTATTAATGAAAGAGGGACCCAAAAATAAACAAATTTAAGGAAAACGGTGATAATGGATCCACCATTTGAAAATCATCAAAGAAATCTAATAAAGGTTAGGTCCAAATAAAAAGTTTAAATAGATAATTTGGATAACTTTTAAGATGAACACCCTTGTGTTGTTGTTATTTCATTTATCTTTTCTTGAGTCAGAAGATTACAATTATAAAATTAATGTTGTGCTTTTGTCCCTTTTTTCTCTACTTTATTAATACGCGGATTCACACATTGTGTTCTTCCTAAAATTAATATTTAAATATGGAAAGAAGACTTTTGCTCTTTCAATCCTAGAACATCTTTTGTCTAGTTACTAAGAATCATAATAATATATAGAAACAGAGAGTGGCCTAAATGTTAAATAGTTGTATCGTCTTTTGGATGTTGCGGTAAGTTATATAACAAGGTGTGGTATAACCGAGTTGTTTTTGAAAAGAATTTTATTTTTTATTTTCTCTTGCATGTAACTCTTGGTACTATAGATATACAACTGTATTTGGATAAGAACAAATCAAATTCAAAATTGATCAAATGATTTGGAAATATTGAAAATGATTTGGAGATATTTGAAGCCTAATTTTACTCCATGCTTTA
>BEHA01013607.1:199941-215490 GCA_002897215.1 Eschscholzia californica subsp. californica | reverse complement strand
CCCCCCCCCCCCCCCCCCTCAAGCCGAACGTCTAGATCTTGAAGTGAAAGCTTGGAGCAAAGAAGTTTATGTCGAGCTTTGGCCAATCCTTTAGTGAATATATCTGCAATTTGATGATGTGTCGGTATGTAGAAAACCTTTAGAGCTCCTCTGATTACTCTCTCACGGACAAAATGATAATAAAGTTCCATATGTTTGGTCCTTGAATGTAGAACCGAATTATGGGCCATGTAAGTGGCACTTACATTATCGCAGTGAAGAATAGGCGGAAGCTTCATATAGATCCCTAAATCACATAATAAGAATTGGATCCATGCGATCTCAGCTGTAGTGGTGGCCATGGCTCTGTATTCAGCTTCGGTGCTCAACTTTGATACAGTTGGTTGCTTTTTAGAAGCCCATGAAATGAGATGATTACCAAGATATATACAATTACCAGAAATTGAACGTCTAGTATCCAGATTGCTAGCCCAATCGGCATCAGAAATAGCAGGAAGTTGAGATTCAAGACCCGAACTTTGAAATCTGAATTGGTGCCAAAATATAATCCCCTTCCTAGAGTTCCTTTTAAATAACGAAATATACCTTTGACTACCGTAAAATAGATTTCAGTTGGTGAATGCATAAATTGACAAACTTGATTAACAGAGTATGTAATATCTGGTCTGGTTAACGATAAATATTGTAAACCTCCAACCGACGAACGATATAAGGTGATGTCATCAATTTTGTCACCTTCTTGAGATGACATTTTACCACCTCATGAACTTGGTGTCGACACATGCTTGGAGTTTAGAAGATCAAGTCAAGTGTGTATCTGTTCTGAGTTAAGAAGATACCGTTATCTGACCTTTGAACTTCCATCCCGCAAAAAATGATGAATATCTAGATCAGTAATAAAAAATTGGTGATGGAGACATGAGACTAATTTCGATATTTGTGAGGAATCAGATCCTGTAATCAAAATATCATCTACATAGAGCAATACCACTGTAATAGAGTTAGTAGTCTGATAAATGGACAAAGAACTATCTGATTTGGATGCTATAAAGCCCAACTCTTTCAAGAAATTAGTAAACCTGGTGAACCATGTTCGGGGAGCTTGCTTTAGATCGTAAAGTGCTTTATGTAGTCTACAAACATGATCAGGATAATTCTGGTCTATAAAACCTGGGGGGTTGCTGCATATAAATCTCCTTGTTGAGGTAACCATGTAAAAAGGTATTTTTAACATCAAGTTTCCTAATTTTCCAACCAGAAGTCGCTGCAACACTAAGAACTAGCCGAATTGTGACTAGTTTAAAAACCGACGAGAACGTTTGATCATAATCTAATCCATATCCTTGTGTATATCCATTAACCACAAGTCTGGCTTTGTAGCGATTTATAGTGCCATCTGTCTTTAATTTAATCTGGTAAACCCATTTACAACCTACTAAATCCATGGAGGGTTGTCTGGGCACAAGAGACCAAGTTTTATTTCAAAGAAGGGCATTAAATTCATCAACCATGGCCAGTTGCCAATTACTATCCTTAGATGCCTGGGTGTAACAAGTTGGCTCAACCAGTAAGGGAGATAAAGTGGTTAGCAAAGTATTTGAAATAGGATACTTCATGGCTAACATAGAATTAATAATTTTGGCTTTGGATATACCTTGTTTTGATCGAGTTATCATATGATGCTTTGGCTGAACTGACATTAAAGATGGCTCTGCTTCCAGGGAACTTAATTCAGGAGGTGCAGAATCAGTGCCATTTTGTACAACATTGTCTGTAGAGTTTTATATGTATCTAATACACTAACTAATGTTGAAAGCGGAACCTCAAACATCTAATGTTTAACACTAGTTATCCAGGATCATATGCAAGAACTATTAAGAACTAGAATCGGGAAAAACTAACCTTTATCGCAATTTTTCCCTCGAACCTTTCAATCGCGTGCGAAGACCCAGAGCTCCAATTGTCGCTCCTTTACTTGAGACACCTAGTAGGTTAACTTGATCTCCCTTCCTTAATGCCTACTATAACTTTAATGGATGGTTGAGAAGAACCTTTCTTCTTGACTAGAAAGATAGAAAGGGAGTTTTTTTCTCTTTTATGTGTGAGAAAATTGATTATCTCAGAGAAAATTCCACACCTTTTCTGAACTCATAATGGGTCTTTATATAGGCATTCCCTTAGTAGAGTCTCACTCAAATAAGGAATCCTAAAAGTCTCTCAGAAAAGATAAGCACAAAAGGAGTTTATTTCTCTTTTAAACTCTTTATTAGGGAAAACCCGATTCTTTCCATCTCTTTTGAGCACCATTAGACTAGATCATATCCATCTATAACTCAGCTCCCACTAGTCAAATCTCTCCGATCAAGTTACCTCTCTTATGTGTAACCCGTTTTAGGATCCGGTCTATTTTAGCTGCGAATTACCGATGTAATTCGACGATCGTAAGCGGCTTCTAGCAAAGCATTACGACCCCTAATTGGATCGGTCTGGATGATCTTCATGATTAGTTCATCGTTATCCTAGTTGACAAATTGATCGCATTGTTACCTTGGTCGAAAGACATCTCCTTCAGACCGAACGGATATATCCTTCATTGTCTTCATTAGGTCTTGTACTTGTGGTAGGTGAAGTAGAAGAAGATGGTTCAGGACCATTAATAAGTTGATTAGTTGGGGAAGGAGGTGGAGATGTTGAATCATGGTCAAGAGGATTATGTGTAGATGTGGATGAGTGGGTGGAGATGTTGAATCATGGTCAAGAGGATTATGTGTAGATGTGGGATGAGTGGGTGAAGTAGGTTCAACATATGAGGGAATTGGTATTGTTGGGGTTGTGGTCATTGGTGTTGTTTCCATACATATCCATTTTGGGGCCTCATCAAGTTTTACTCCCTCAACTGGTATTTTGCAAATCACAAAGGACAAAAGGAAATAAGTGGTAATCGAATAAAACGTCTTTAGTAATATAAATTTCAGAAATCTTAGGTTCCAAACATTTGTATCCTTTGTGTGATTCACTATAGCTGATAAAAACACACGGAATACTCTTGTATTCTAATTCATTTTTAAGATATAGAGTCAAAAGTGGAAAACAACGACACCCAAAAACCTTCATAAAATTATAATCAGGTGAGCGTCTGTATAAGATAGAAAAGGGAGACTCATTTTTCAAATCAGGAGTTGGAACTCTGTTGATGATATAAACTGCAGTTTTAAAGGCCTCGGGCCAAAAAGATTTTGGTAAATAGTTGTGAAGGAGAAGGGTTAATCCTGTTTCCACAACATGCAACCATGTAAACCGTGTGCAATCATCAACAAGTATTAAAAAATAGCGAAAACCTGAAATGGAAGTAATAGGTGAAGGACCCCATAAACCATAATGTATTTTGGAGATCAGAGTATTGGATCGATCAGATGATAGAGAAAAAGTAATTCTATGGTGTTTTGCAAGCACACAACTATCACATAAGCCACTACGTTTAGAATTAATAGATTCAGAAATAATCTTAGAGAAAGCACGGGCATATGGATGACCTAATTTCATGTGCCAAACATCACTATTTATTTTAGTACTTAGAAAACTGGAATGACAAGACCTAAGGTCATTACTATTTAAAGCTCGAAGGGGTACACTTGAGCACTGATAAATACCGCCTTTGTTAAGACCTTGAAGTAGAAGCTTCCCCATTTGCCGATCTTGGACAAAAATATTGTAACGATAAAAAATTACAAGACAATCATGATCTTTGGTAAGTTGAGAAACTCAAATTAAATTTTTAGAAATGGACGGAACATGAAAAACATTCTTCAAGTTAAGAGAAGACTTAGGTGAACCAAAATTATTTTACCAACGTTACGAACGGGTAAAAGAGTCATGTTTCCAATAGCTACTTGTTCAGGTCCATAATATGGACTTTTGGTTACCAACATTGAAGGATCACTAATCATATGATTTGAGGCACCTGAATCGGCATAAAGATTTGGATCATATGGAATAGATGAAGGTTGATATGTAGCAAAAGACTGAGGTATATCTTGTGATTGATAGTTTTGATCATTACGATGATAACATTGAAGAGCCGTGTGACCCGGATGCCCACAAATTTGGCAAATGACCCGTTGTTGTGCAGCAAAGGAAGGTGTACCCAAACCTGTTTTTTGTTGATTCTGATTTGAAGAAGACCATTGTTGTTGTCCATAATAGTTTGAACAACATCTTCCTCGCCCCCTACCACCATTTCGACCACCACGACCACCTTTGGGTGTATAGGCTTGACTAGATTAAATCTGGTTGGATTGATAAGTGGGTAATGGTTCAATCTTAGCAACCAGGGCAGTAGAAAGAGTATTGTTTGACAATGATTGTTGATGGATCAATCTCACTTCCTGAGTATGTAAAAGAGGTTAAAGATGATTAAATGTGAGTAGGTTTTCTCTTGTTTCAATTGCTGTAACGAATGGAATATAATCAGATCCAAGGCCTCTAAGTGTATGAAGGACAAGCTCTATATTTGGAACTGGTGTATGGGTAGCTACAATTGCATCTAAAATTTCTTTTATTTTTGTTATGTACTCTAACATTGAAAGAGAATTTTTCTGAATTGTTTGAAGTTAGATTATAAGCTGAGATTTCCTAGCTGTATTTTGAGCAGAAAAAGTTGCTTCTAGATATGCATAAAATTCTTTAGAAGTTTGAAATTCTGGTGTTTGGGAGAGAATTGATGGTGAGAGAGTTGTGTTGAGTCAGCTAATAAGAGTCTGGTCAATATGAGTCCATTGGGCAAATGCTGGACTCGGGATTTATGTCTGACTTGTTGGATCGAGGATAAGAGAAGGTGGAGGAATGGCAGATTGTCCAATGTGAGAAAGAGACCTTGAGATTTCATGATAGGTAGGATTTGTTTCCTCCAAGTGAGAAAGTTAGTATTGTCTAACTTGATGGAAACCAAAGGAACTAGATTACAGAGGGTGGGAAAGTTGGTTAGTGAAGATGAGGGAGTGGTGGTAGGAAGAGAACTAGAAGAAGATGGGGGAGCCATAACAACAAAGAAAAAAAAACATGTAGCTCAAGATACCATGAAAAAAAAAATTATTTCTTATTTTCTCTTGCATGTAACTCTTGGTACAAAAGGTATTTATAGATTTACAATATGTATACAACTGTATTTGGATAAGAACAAATCAAATTCAAAATTGAAAATGATTTAGAAATATTGAAAATGATTTGGAAATATTGAAAATGATTTGGAGATATATAAAGCCTAATTTTACTCCATGCGTTATCAGTTTTATCTTTCAAGATCAATTTGACGTTTATCCCCAAAATTTAATTGCAAATAGACATTCTTTCCAACTTATTTGAAGATTATAGAATTCTATTAAATCGAAAAAAAATCATATAACTATACAATAGTAACTTATGCTTACATTTTTTTTAGTAAGCAAACTCCACTAACTGAAATCAGATAGATCACTTTTAGGACATTATACAAAAACTAGTTTAGCAGGGTAGAAGTGTAAACGAGATTAACATCTACAATTGGATCCAGAAGACATCAACTACTTGTACCGTTAGATGATGAAGACTTTACGTACTATTATTAATATATCTTTCAAAAATATTATTCTCTACTGTATACATGAAATGTATTGCAATATTGAAAAGATATCTAAATTAGTCTTCTTACCTAATAGAATAGTTACAAGACTCTCTATATCTTTTATTTGTAATGCATTGAGCCCGAGTGACGACGATCTCGTATTTTAGGTGTTGTGTGTTTTTTCAAATTCATATTGAAAATCTAATGGAAGATCTGAATTGACTCAACTCATATTTTAGAATGTAGATATTTTGGTTGACTTCTATTTTTTGGCTCTTCAAACTAGTTTATGTAAGCTGGTTTGTGTTTACTTAAAATATAGAATAAATTTGAATGAATAACCTATTGTTTGAAGTACATTAAAACGACTATAATGTATCATACATATTTAGACAAGTCAAATTCAAACAACCTTTATCATTCCCAATTCCCTCATTTGGGTGCCGTAAAAAAAAACACCTGCCAAAATAGATATAAGCGAGCAAGGATTTTCTTGACTCGGTTAGTGGTCATTGACCCAAGCTCTCTAAAAGCACCCATGCAACTAACCTGGGCACTTTAGGGTCCTGTCTACCTCCATTATCTCTTCTACCTTCTTCATCCATTACAACTCCTTAACAACCTTTCCTTTCAAAATCGTAAGTAAAAGTCCACTACCATCGGCAATTGAATGGTGAATATGTTAAGAAAACCCTAAGGCTATATAAAGGGGGGGACTAGTAGTTGTTTTATTCATTCAATTTATCAATAAGAATTCGGTATTTTAGTTTAATCTTTGTAGTTTCGGTTATATAGTCTTTAAAGAAGATCTAAGGCTTTTTTAGAATTTTCTGTTGCGTCAGAGTACCATGTCGAAGATAAGAATCTTCTTTTAAATGAGGAGTGTCCAGTTAGTGTTGATGTTGGTTACTATTTTTTTTATTAAATATGTGCTTCAAACTCGAGACGAGTTAATCGCCTGGGGATAGGGAAATTGAAAGAAGGCATAACTTTGTAGTTAGTTTTGAACGACAAATCAACTAATATGAAAGGTAGAGAGAAAACCCGTTAGAAATATGTTATGAAATAAGTGGGGAGTTCCGTTCAAATGACAAAAAGATTTGCTTCCAAAATCCCATAAACTACCCAAAGAGAAAAATATTTGAGTACCAAAAAATATTAATGTCCGTCCAAGCTCAAAAGAATACCGGGCGATGGTGACACATGGAAAGTAACATCTGTGTCTGGAATGCATAACCATGAGTTAGGATAAAGTCTTCTTGGTCATGCGCTTGCGAACAGGTTGAAACCCGATGAAAAAACTATCAATCAACAACCAATATAAATCGATAAGAAACTACCCCAAATTATTTCAAAACTTCATGGTACATTTAAGGACAACGTTGAAAATCATTAACAATGCACGGTTGAAGATACGTAGGGAAAGCCAAGAAGTAAGAAGTCTAAGGCAACAATTGATTAAGTTGTTGGAACACAATTACGTTTACTATCTTTCAAGGAAAGAAGAAACTGATGAAGTAACAAATATATTTTGGGCACATCCTGATTCAATTTGACTTTTGAAGTGCTTCCATATCGTTTTGATGTTCAACTGTACGTATAAAACCAACTGATTTAAAAAGTCGTTCCTTAAGATTGTCGAGGTAACTTCTATATTGAAATTCTTCACCTCGGTGTTTATTTTTATGGATAGAGAGACAACAAACAGTACATGTGGGACCTTAATCTTCTAAAGACGTTCCCTCCCAACTCAATGCTAATTGTGTTTGTGATTGATCGTGAACTTGCAGTAAATAACGCCATAGGTGAAGTATTTCCACATGCTAAAAGGTTACCATGTACATTCCACATCGACGAGTTTGTGGTAGAAATTTTCAAAGTCAATTTCCAAAAAGAAGAGTTCAAAAGTCTTATGATAATGTTTCAAAAAATATGCAGAGATCAAAATCTACTAGAGTGTGGCGGTAGAAACTTTTGTGATGATGTGGGCATGCACTAATCTACACATGCTGAAAGGTTACTATGTACTTTCCACATAGACAAGTGTGTGGTAGCAATTTTTAAAACCAAATTCGAACAAGAAGAGTTTAAAAGTTTTATGACAATGTTTCGAAAAATCATGTATGCAACACTCGAAATTGACAAGAACGACGCGGTAGAAACTTTTGTGATGATGTGGTCTAATCAAATAGACGTTAGTTATGTAAAGAATACCAGGTTGGGATTGAAAGAGCGATTTGTGACGGCATGCACTAACGAGGTTATACACATGGAAAATACTACAACCGAGCGGTTGTCTCGCACGTTGCATTAGATCTTATGGTGAATGAGATCGAGTGCAGATGGGATTAACATTAATGTTTAAAATTATTAGTATAACCTGTCTATGGTTTCCTTTTTGCACATGAGATAGTAGCTTCGATAAACAAAAGATCAGGTATTTCTTTTGGGCCTCATTCACTCTATTGATTAATGTGACTTCAGAGATTTATATGGTCTCTACGAGATGAAACAACTTTATTTAACTTTTGATATATCGAGTTGTCCTCAAAGGTCCGCAATACTTGGAAAGTTGAGGCCATTGTTTGTCCAACCATGGCAAAGTTCGGTGAGTCATTGCAACAAAGAAAGAAAAACAGTGTCAGCCCCTGCCTATCTTAAAAACAAAAAAAACTATTTTAGACGAATTATCAGCATAAATATCTTTTATATTTACTAAAATTCGTAAATAAATATGTTTTACCGCTTTGTTCCATATAAAACATGTCAACAAAGTACGATCAGATGGGCCTCTATAATAAGGTCAGACTCATTGCCGTTAGAAGATGTTCCAGATTCTTCTGATTGTATAACTGGTGTGTTTATACCATTCGATGTATCGCGTAAGAATTTCTTCCTAACCTCACCCATGCGATTCCTCTATATTCCAGTCGGAAAGTCTAAAGGTAGTGTCGAAACAAAATGCTCTTCGTTTGAATTTGGGTTATATTTGTTCTGCATTGTTGCTTACAAGCCTTTTCACTTGCAGAAAGAGAAATGCGTGATGCCATAATAACTGTTTTATAGAAGAAGGTAAAAGTATAAGAAAACAAAGAATACCAGAACTCGACATGTTAAGTATAACGTGTGGTGTGTCAGGGTCACCGACTAACTAATTCGTGAGTTAGCTCCAAGAGCCCAATTCTTGCTAACAATCTGGTCAAATGTATAAGTCCTCATGATTTTAGTCAAGTGATAAGTCGCTCCGTATTGACGTCCTATGTCATGGACTGGTTAGTCGGTAAGGTGTGATTGACGAACGGGTTGGTCCAGTCCAGTCCGTCCGACAGATTCTTAGGGCGTAATCATTTTGTCTTCTTTGTTCACTAAAAACACCCCAAATTAACGCAAAATCAAATGAAATAGCATGCCTTACAGTTTATCATGTGTTATTAACTTCCTAAATAGTTTAGACACCATAAAAAAGAGAAAAAAAACGTAAATGATAGGGTTTTTTAGACCAACCTTCACAAGCAAATGTTAGTCGTGTTTCAGTCTTTTTTGGCCAATTTCTTTAAGTAAATAGGTTTTGGGTGTTGGAATCAGAAAGAACGAGAGCAAAAGAGGTATAATTTATGAGAGAAGTGAGATACAATAAGAGTCACAAAGCTTGGGAAGGAAGAAGAGCTCAGTTTATAGAGAATTGTGAGTTAGAGAACTGAATAGATTAGGAAGGATATGTTAACGGTGTTTGGAGTTTCTGTTGGGGGTGCTTCTAAAGGCGCCGGGCCAAATGGCTGCAGGCATCCGACGCTTTCTCTCTCTCTAAATCTAACACCCACGTTAACTCAGCCTCACTCACCAGACCTAGATTTTCTCCAGCCGTTTCTCTCTCTAAATCCCTCTCTAAAATCGAACTTATCTCTCCACCTAATCTCTCACTCGTGTTTTTCTCTAACTTTTTTATTTTTGGTTTAGGGTTTATCTTCTTTAATTTTAGTACCTATTAGGGCAAGAAATAATGGCAGATTGGAGGATGATGGGATTCTTGTTCCTACTATCACATATTTTGGTCTCATCGCCATCGGTGTTCACATCTCCATCGGTGTTCACATCTCTTGTGGATAATCTATCTCCCTCTCTTTAGATCTATTACTGTGTTTAGTGTTAAAAATCTCATCTTTATTATTATATCTTTTGTATTGATGGAAGCATGTAAACTATGGATATTTATTTACACTTACCATATCTTCTTTAAACAGTAGAGTTATCTTAATCTTTGTTAAGGTTTAGGGTTATTTCCCTAATGGCCCCCAACTTTGTGACCAGCTTCCCGCCTGGCCCCTTACTTTACGAGAAATACCCATATGGCCTCCTTCCGTTATAACACCGTTACTCTCTCTCCTCTATTTCATTTTCTCTCTCTGCCACATCATCTCACATCGCCCCGTCATCATCTTCTTTGGCAGGGTCGCCGGCCGGCCAAATTTCCGGCCGGCGACTTTCAAATAAAAAAAAAATTCTCTCTCCTCTCTCTAGAAATTTTTTATTTTTTTTATTTCCTCATCCCTCTCTCTCTCTCTAAAACTCCGGCGAAGGGGTTTCCCTTCGCCGGAGCTAGGTCTGTTCAACGAACAGACCTAGATCTGCTCACGAACAGACCTAGCTCTGGCGAAGGGGTTTCCCTTCGCCGGAGTTTTAGAGAGAGAGAGAGAGAGGGGTGAGGAAATAAAAAAAAATTCTAGAGAGAGGATAGATAATTTTTTTTTTATTTGAAGGTCGCCGGCCGGAAATTTGGCCGGCCGGCGACCCTGCCGAAGAAGATGATGACGGGGCGAGGTGAGATGATGTGGCAGAGAGAGAAAATGAGATAGAGGAGAGAGAGTAACGGTGTTATAACGGAAGGGGGCCATATGGGTATTTCTCGTAAAGTAGGGGGCCAGGCGGGAAGCTGGTCACAAAGTTGGGGGCCATTAGGGAAATAACCCTAAGGTTTATGATGATCTTTGTGATTGGTGTGATGGGTTATCATTTTGGTTATTTCCCTAATAGCCCCCAACTTTGTGACCGGTTTCCTGCCTAGCCCCCTATTTTGTCAAATATACCCAGATGATCCTCTTTTTTCGTTATAACACCGTTAACTAATCATCACATCTCTCTCATCCAACTCATCGCCTCTCTCTGCCACCTCATCTTCTTGCCACCTCATCATCTTCACCGGCGAAGGTCGCCGACCGACCAATTTTTCGGCCGACGACCTTCAAACATTAAATTATTTATTTATTTTTAACTCTCCTCTCTCTAAACAAAAATATTTTTTTTTACAACTCAGTCCTCTCTCTAGATCTGGTGAACTAGAACTTCTAGTTCACCAGATCTAGGTCTGCTAATAGACCTTGAACGTACCTTCAAATGGTCTGCGAACAGACCTTCAACTGGTCTAGAGAGAGGGCTGAGTTAAAAAAAAAATTTTAGAGAGAGAGAGAGAGAGGAGAGTTAAAAAAATAAATAATAATTTAATGTTTGAAGGTCGCTGGCCGGAAAATTAGCTGGCCAGCGACCTTCGCCGGTGAAGATGATGAGTTGACGAGAAGATGAGGTGGCAGAGAGAGGCGATGAGTTGGATGAGAGAGATGTGATGACTAGTTAACGGTGTTATAACGGAATCTAAAAAAGAGGGACATCTGGGTATTTGTGTCAAAGTAGGGGCTAGGCAGGAAACCGGCCACAAAGTTGGGGGTTTTTAGGGAAATAACCCTTATCATTTTTTTTTTGAAAGCCCGAAACGATATTTCATTCATAAGTGATACAATTCCAAATTTACAGGGTTAAAATGTTATTCATCTCGGTCAGATACTTGAGAGTTACATAAGTAAGTTCGCAGAACTTCGAATGTAAAGTGCCTCATGTATTGAGAGCAATTGACTAGACACTGACGAAAATAAGAAAGAAGAAAGATGAAAGGATCCTAAAGATCACAGATTAAAAGACCCTATAGGTCAACAAAATAACAAGAAAAAAACTTAAAGAACCACTGTCGTTGTCGCCGAAAAACCGTCGTTGTCACTGGAAAACCGAGCACCCCCAAAAACTTGAATCTTTCTGTTTAGACCTCCAATTCTCCGACTCTGTCTCCCATATATAATCTATTAGAATAATCTTCAATGAAGAAAACAGTTTATCATTAGTCATCATCGTCGTCTTCTTCATTTGATGCTGAAGATCTCGAATTTATTCTTCCGGTATGTATTGTATTTGGACATCAATAGTCAATCCTTCTTCATCATGAAGTGAGGCGAACTAATAACGATTAAAATCTGATTAATCGAAATAAAAAACGTCAATAATGTTAGTACGTCAATAATATCTTCATCTTCTTCATTAATAACTTCTTCATCAAATCGGATTAATAAGAAACGGGTCAATAGTCATTTTATTCTGATATAAAGTTGTTTTTCAGAATTAAAAAGGAGAGGCACTCAAAATTAAAAGAAAAAAGGAATTTTTTTTTTATCAAAAAGAGAATTTGTTTTGGAAGAAGAAAATGGAGGTAAACTTCACCCTTACTTGACCGGATGCTTATGGAGAACTCGGGTCAATAGTCATTGACCCGAGTCCATGACATGACCGCCTGCTAACAGCCTTTTGGCCCTGTGCCTTTCGAAGCACAGCTTTGCAATCTGGTTTGCACAGCTTTGCAATCCCGTTTGCATTGCTTTGCAATCTGATTTGCCTTGCAATGACTTTGCACACACTTTGCAATCTGGTTACAGAGCTTTGCAAACTACTTTGCACTACTTTGCAATTTGATTTGTCATGCAAAGCTTTGCAATCTCGTTTGCAAATTGGTTTGCACTCTCGTTTGCAAACTGGTTTGCAATCTGGTTTGCAATAAGGTCAGTTTCGTCTTTTCCTTATATTAGATTATTTACAAAAATGCCACAGGGAGCTGAAGCCTATAAAAAGTTGATAAATCCTTTTTAACCAAAACTCTAATTTTTTAGGGAGTTTTGGCCAAATTTCCCTTTGGAAAAAAAAATGGGCGCTTATAAAATTTTGTTATTTTGATCCACCTGGTAATAGGCCCACCCGCTGATAGCTACTTTGGTAGGTACGTTTAGCAGCGCTTCCCTGTAGATGAATAATTCTTTCTACGACAGTGTGAAGTAAATCCACCATCCACGCCGTTGGTTTAAACCGAGAAGGAGATATAGAGAGAGAGAGATTGCTTGAAGAAGAAGAAGAAGAAGTAGTGGAGGGAAGAATATGAGCGAAGAAGGTCAGAAACTTTATAACACAAAACCTAAAAAATGTAAGTGATTAAACTTCATCAACATTTTGTAATTAAACAAATGAGTTTTTTTATGGAGATTATAAGTAAAAGTTGAATTGAGTAATAATTGTTTTTTATTGTTGGTTATATTTGGAATCGATCAAAAAAACAGCACAGCTAAAGAGTAAGGTCAAATCCATGTCTTCTTCACCAAATCCGATGGATCCACCACCACCACCACCACCACCTCCATCCTCATCGTCAACTCTTCCTCCTCACAAGGAGTCATTTGCCAGACGCTACAAGTTCGTTTGGCCACTTCTCTTAACTGTCAATCTTGCTATCGGAGGTTACTTCTTCTTCCTTTCTCTCTCTCTAGATTTTTTATCTGAATACTTTAGATCTCATCTATTGAACCTCTAGTAGGGGTTGATGTTCTTCCCCAACTCTAGAATGTTAATTGATTATGGGTAACCTAGAATCCTCTCAGCTAAAATAACTCTTTAAACAACAAATGGGTATCATCTTTGTTCATTAACATTTAGGGTTTTTATTTTCTCAATCAAGAAATTTTATTGTAATTCCTTGGTTATAGATATCTAATTCCAGTAACATATCATGCACCCAGAATATGAATATATGGATTTGATGAGAGAAAATGTTGATTAATAGAAATTGAGAAGGCGTATTTCTTCTAAGATAATCCTCTTTTCAAATTACTAGATAAAGCAACTACTGCTAAATGGTTTCAACTACGAAATTCCGTATTAAGGACGGGTTTAGTTCTTAATACGGAATTAGTTCTCTTGTCTAGATGAGCTGTCCACTTTCAGTCTAACCTTATTAGTAGAGGCTTGGCGTGGTATGTAATTTGATACTCGGTTTCATTCTTAATATGGTTTGTTGGGCAGTAAAATTCTGCTCTATTAGTCCCTTTTTTGGAACTCGGTCTAGTCATCATTTTTCACCAGATATTTATCAGGTTCCCAAGAGGTTTAGGGTTCCCTAAATGAATTGTATCAGTCCATCTAATTGCTTGCTTTTCTCCTTCATCAACCAAATAATCGGTATCTATATTAATTGTTGACTGTTCTTGAGTGAAATAGTATGTACCGCTGGCTTAAAAGAATGTTGTACAATTTTGATTCCCTTTAAAGACATCGTAAAATATGGCTGTCAGTCTGAATTATACCAACTCCATAGTTTGTGTAGCTCCTTTGTATGTTTCGTTTTGGTGTTCAGCATAAATGTCAAGAGCACTCATCTTTCTTCATGCGGGAGAAAAGGTGTGGTGTTCAGTGTACTAAATAGTAACACTATAAGATTGTATACAGTTCAATGCATTTTCGTTGTATTTCCTCACTGGCTGCGTTAGTTATATCTTTTCCTTTGAAGGTTAACCATAAAGGACATATATATACACAGAATTCTAGGCTCGGAGTAAGTTATAGGTGAACGGTAATAATTAAAGCTAATGGCAAGTCTATCTAGACGAAGGAAAATCAAATTCCGTTTGCGTAACTAAGGATACTGGTTTACATCTAGACTTCTGATGTAGCAGACACTACAGCATTAGCATTTTATGTTAAGTAGGACACCGACACCCCTTCACTCAAACAGTCGTAACTTTTGCATAGGACCTCCTATTAAGGCTTATAATATATTGAAAGTTGCGTATCCACGAGGCGGTCCCACTCGCATGGAAAATGGACCTGTGGTCCTAATAGTTCGACCCCAAAAAGTGCTTTTAAGATGATATACGGGAGGATTTTCCATTTTTCCTAGTTTTAGCAGTTTCCGAATTTTACTTGTTTTAGAGTTTTGCTATCTTTAGACTTCTATTGTTTTAGGGTTTCGAGCCTCGAAATAGGCCTTTATTTACGTCGTTAAACACAGCTCAGTTATTCAATAAAGTTCTGTTCGATTTAATCATAGAGGAGCGATCTCTATACTTTTTATCTTTGTCCACTACGCGCTGCATCAACTTCCCATGTAGTCGGAGTGATTGTTTTTATCGGTGAGAAATAGCGGGAATCTTTTTCATCATACATGGTGAAATCATCTTGCCATTTTCGCCTAAGATACATTTTTACGACTGAGCCACGTAATCTCTTATGTTCTTGTCTGTGACTGGTAATTTCAATCGTTTCTTCTGCGATAATAAGTTATACATGTTTGCTGACTGTTATTTCTGTAACTTTTGTAGCATATTTGTTTGTGAGGACAAAAAAGAAAGATAAAGGCACTGAGGAGGATGCTGAAGTTGCAGAAGAGATCCCATCTGCTGCTGTTGTTACCACTTCTGTTGTTGAACGATCACCCATTATTTCTCCACCATTACTAGAGCCTGTTAAAGTGAAGAAATCCATCTCCGAAGATCAGCAGCGAGAGCTTTACAAATGGATGTTGGAAGAGAAGAGAAAAATCAAAGCTAAGAATCCAGAGGAGAAGAAAAGACTTGATGAAGAGAAAGCAATTCTCAAACAAGTCATCCGGTCTAAATCCATTCCAACCATTTAACCTTGACAAAACATTTTAATTAGAGAAATACAAACTCTCAAATGTTTAGCTTGTGCTTGGATATTTCTCAATCTGTTCCTCCTTTTTTTGTCTTGTGAATGAATGTGAATCTGTTCTTTTGTGAGATTTCCATCTTTATACTTTTGTTAATGAAACACTTTTTTCTTAGGGTACATGG
>BEHA01013607.1:175446-186932 GCA_002897215.1 Eschscholzia californica subsp. californica | reverse complement strand
ATGCTTTTCAATGTAGTCCAATCGTCGACGAATTTTTTTCCTTGATCAATGAGTCTCCATTGCATCTCGTTGAATTTTTCATAGACTCTTTTAGACAAGTGTTGTTCGACGACAAAAACCTTATCTTCGACATTGACTTCTTGGTTTATAAACCAATCTTCCATCTGCTGAATCCAAAAATCTATATGATATTGATAATCAAACATAGGAATTTTGGAATCGACATTAGTTTTGTTTTGATCTTTTTGATCAACATAGAGTTGTTGTGCATCTCTTAAAGGATCCCAACCTAAACGCGGAAGATTATTCCAACATTCAAGATGAGAAGTATTTAAAAAAAAATTATCTGTTCCCAGATTTAGAGGTCTGAGGGGATAATGTGATGTAGATTGTTGCGGAAGCGTAAAAGTAATGGAATCCACCATTGTTAATAAACTAAACTAACGAAATAAAACTGATAAAATAACGATAAACAATAAACTTGATTAATAACTTGAATAATAATAAACTTGGTTGATAATATTCTCTGATCTGGTTAACAAGGACAGACCTGACTTCCTTTTATAGGAACTTAGAAACTTCTAGATAGACTCAAATTAGGATTCCTAAATATCAAAGATACTCAAATATAGAAACTTCTAAACCTAGACTTAGTAGGAAATACTAAAACATGGAAACTCCTAAACTCTAACCCTAATGGACTCGGCCATGAGGCCCTCTAACTAGTTCGGCCGTGAGGCCCATCTTGATGGTCTCCATCATAATGGATGCTGGAGTTTAAAGGGGAAGAAACACATCAAAAAATGAAGCTCTCAATTGAAAAAATAATTCAAATTATACAATATAAAAGTATTACTACAAAACTTACTAATATTCAATTTTTTTGTTTGTTTTAACCCATATAAAGATATATCTAAGTTTAAGTAAATACATGTCTCGTGGTTTTTCTTAAAATAATTTGTACCATTAAGAGACTTTCATATAAATATTAGTGTCTAGACTGTTATATAGATACACAGTAACGACGTGTGGTAGACGTATATCAAGTTCTTCTTGAACTGCCAGACCGATTAAGTATCCAAAAGTAATTGCATCTATAACAGGAGAATACGTTTCCTCGTAATTTACCCCGAGTTTTTGTAGGAAATCCTGTGTCACAAGTAGTGCCTTATAGCGAACGATTTCACTATTTTCATTGTGTTTTCTTACAAAAAATCATTTAAGTCCATTTGGGTTTACATCCTTAGGTGTGA
Source organism: Eschscholzia californica subsp. californica (assembly GCA_002897215.1). Classification (NCBI taxonomy): domain Eukaryota; kingdom Viridiplantae; phylum Streptophyta; class Magnoliopsida; order Ranunculales; family Papaveraceae; genus Eschscholzia; species Eschscholzia californica. Next base: position 185,679 of record BEHA01013607.1, on the reverse strand, counting down.
AGACAACTTGTCCAAAAACATAACGCTTATTCAGTGAACCTAGTTCTGTCTGAATTGCGTCTTTCCATTTCGACCAATCAGGTAATTGTTGACATTCCTCAATAGAGCTCGACTCAGGATTATCATTCTCTTTTAGAATTACGATTGCCACCGCAAAAGAGAATACCTCATCGACTGTTGTTTCATTTCAATCCGGCACTTCTTTTGAACATTCATAATTTATAAAAATCTCTTCAGTGTTAGGTATCTCTGCCTCATCAAGGCCTTCACCCTCTTCAAGGGTATTTATTCAGAAAGTGTGAGCGTATCATTAATAGTCTCTTCTAGAGAACTATCATTTCGTGATGGTTCTTCCTCTTTCTAGGGATAGTATCTTTGAAACAAAGTTGGCCGCCCACATTTCCGGCGTTCTTTAGACGACTCATTTGCTATATTTCACCTGGTCCTCCACGAATATTAATTCAAGCACGAACATTAGCAACAACTATATATGATTCTGTTACCCTTGTTGTATCATTAAATGCATCTGGTAGTTTATTTGTAATGTCTTGCAAATGTATTATCTTATGTACCATCTCGTTCGGACTGACTAGTGCGAGGGTCTAGATGAGACAGATTTTGTGCATGCTAACACAAATCAATTTATTTACAATCTGTTGTAGACGGATTTTCTCCCTCTAACGGGGATAAAATTGTCTCATCAAAATGTCAGTCCACAAACTGTACGGTAAAAGTATCACCTGTCATAGGTTCGAGATATCTTATGATAGATGGTGAATCAAAACCAACATATATATCCAACCGCCGCTGAGATCCAAATTTAATACATTTGAGAAGTGGAATAGGGATATGCACTGATCACCTAAAAACACATAAATGTGCAATATTTGGTTGCTGACCCAAACATGTTGTATGGCGAACAACCATTCACTCTGGACTGAAGGCGGATCAAAGCTGCTGCATGTAACATTGTAGATCCCATGCAGAAACAAACAACGTTGTTTTCATCAACATTGGTCTTGCAATTAGTTGTGGATGTTTTATGAATTATTCTGCTAGACCGTTCTAGGTATAAACATAGGCTACAAGATGTTCAACACCAATACCGACTGAATGGCAATAAACATCAAAAGTCTTTGACGTAAATTCACCTATTAGAAACTTCTGGTTATGTAATGGATGTCCTTAAGAGTTTTAAATTATTCTACTCATCATGGTATATCCAGGATGTCCCAAACACTCATGCCAAAGTGTCACCACACTAGGTCGTAAAGCTTCTGGTTTACGACAACATAAGATTGAACCATTTTTATCTTTACGAGATATAATCCAGAAGAGAGAATCGGTGGTATCTAGATCACACTTCTCGCCAGAGGCATTGGAAGTAATATATAAATATTCTTCATTATTTTCATCTCTAGTCTCAAAATGATAACCATTTCGACAAATGTCGTTAAAACTTAACAAATATTTCAAAGATTTAGTTGAAAACAGTGCGTCGTCAATGGTTATTTTTGTAACATGTGGTAACCTTATAGTAGCTCTACTAGGACCTTAATGAGACTAGATGAACCAGCGTTTGTTATTACATTAGTCTTGAAGTTATTGCCGACGGCATAAAAGCGTCGGAAGTTTAAAAGAACAGTCGGCAAAAGTAACTCTCAACGGTGAGAAAAACGTCGGCCGATTCGCGACGAACTTCCCGACGACAATAAACCGTTGAAAGAGCTATTGGCGACGGTGTTGGAAAACCCACACCTCGGCAATAGCCAAGTAATTTCCCTTATTTGTTGATTTTGCCGACGAAATAAAACCGTCGGCAATAGTTTACGCATTAAAAAAATATTTCCGCACCCGTTACTGCACCGGCTGACCCCTAATCTGCAGCAACCTAATGAACATAAATTTCATAACAACTTTTTAACATATAAATTAACATATATAAAGCTATAAAATTCAATTAAACACGTCCGGAAACAATGTAAAACTGTCAAATTCATCTAAAAGCATACCCAAATCAACATTCTGGAAATACAAAATTAAATATCAAAATGAATATAGTGAAGATTGACAACCCCATTAAGTGAACAAGCAACATGATGTTCTTTACTTCTGTCCTCAAAGTGCATCCAGACCAGCGATTCAACAAGTAATGGCATCTGCAAGTGATGATATCCCTAGTTCCAGACCAGATATCTTAAGTGCTGAAAAGAGATAATAGATCCAAGTATATTAGTAGATAAAAGTAACAGCAGAGAGGAAACACTTGTGTCGGTTCATGTTTTTCTTCTTTCTTATAAAATTTTACTAGCATTCTGTCTTCTACTTATAGACGTAATTGGTTTACTTCGATGAGAAACCACAGAAATATGGCACTTAAAGAAATATAGTCAGCCTAAAGTATTTTATTTTGGATTTAACAGACTTTCAATTTAGAGGGATGAAAATTAAATACCTTTTGAATATGGGCAACGTTCGCCGCTGCTACCAATTCTTCCAAGTCGATCTCTTTCTCATCTATAAGTTTCTCTACAGACAAAGGGAAGGGAAATACAAGAACACTTATGGCAAAAGACAATGGTCTCTCACCTCATCAACAGATCACCAAAACGAGCAGCAAGAACGTAAGTTGAGCTATCAGAGAATACACATCTTTTCAAAGGTTCCGAGATGATCAATTAGAAAATTAGGAACCCAAAGTTGAGAAGTATTGCCAATCAAAAGAAGATCAAGACATAATCATAAGTTTGTATAAGATAGAGACTGATTTACTGTTTCAGTCGAAGTATTATCACTATCTTGATCAAGAGAATTTAAATAGAAGCGAACAAAGAATATTGATCGAAGATTAATTTGAACAGAAAAACGTAAAAATCTTACAAGTGTTGTTGCACTTAGAAATGCTACTTTGGGTTCTAGTGTACCAGTTTGCATGGGTTTGAGAAGTCCACTCCCGAAAAAATGAAAGATTATTAGCCACTAAAGTACCCTTTTCTTCAAAATTTATTTGTATGATTCACGTTTACTCAAAAGTCTAAATACACAATCACAAAGTAACTTAGTTCCATTTTATGATTTTTAACTTAGTTCCAGCAGCAACACTCTGGAACATATATAGGAAAATCGAACTAAAGCACCATCTAAACTAACTATAAGGAAATTCAATAACAAGATAAATATGATGTATAGCATTCAATTCAATTACAAACCATACCCACTAACCATCATAGCTAAGTGCAGTTCCAATCAGGATTACTACAATTATGTTTCAAACAAAGATTATGATCATATGAATGGATTATGGATGATAGTCTCATTTGACGTAACAGGTTATAATACTATGAAAAGTGTGGTTAGCAGTGGTTGACGGTTTTTGTTAGATTAAGATTTAAAAAGAAATGTTTTTAATTAAGACAGCTTTCACCAAATGAGTTGGAAGTTATTTATGTTTCCGAATTTCAGAGAAAAAAAATGCTCCGCTCCCTTTTTACGGCATTCAAGTTAAAATGATTTTTATGTTATCACCATATTCAATTAGGTCTTTGATATATGTGTTATCACACTTGTGGAACTCTCTACAATATTAAATACTGAAAATCTAAAGCAAAATGGTTCATTTCTAACCCTTGTTTTTTCTAAATTTTGTTGTTGGAAAGAGTATATAAAAAACTGAGAATGACCATTAATTGCTACACATTCATGAAATTCCAGTAGATACCAGACAATAATTCTGTCTATTGAGGGCATATATATTGAAATCCCTAACTAAAAGGGAACAAATAAAACTATGATTCTGATACCAGTTGATAACAACAGAGACTCGAAAGGGTTAAGGGAAGAAAACGAAGCATAATTAAAGTGGATGAATCTTACTACAAGAAAAAATGGGTTCAACGACAAAATCTTTTGTCGCTAAACATTATAATTTTGTTGCGAAAAAGTCTTATCGACGAAAAATATTTTGTCGTCACTTGGTCGCAGTATCACTGTCAGGAAATGTATTTAGTGGTCAAACAAAATTTTATTAAAAAAAATAATTTTTAATGACAAAAGCAAATCGTTTTATCCAAGAGAGAGAAAGAGAGATCGTGATCTAGTTATCCGGCGAAGGGTCTCCCTTCGCCGGATTTTCCTCTTTTTACTTCCCTTTTTCGTTTTCTTTCCTTTTACTCTCTTTTTCGTTGATAAGATCAGGCTGTCATGGTGGATTGAGAGGGGGTTTGGGCGTTAGATCCGGTGGTTTTAGTGGTATTGGTTGAGTGGTTTGGTTTAATGAAAGATATGGTTGATGGGTGTGATTAAAGTGGTGATGGTGGCTGGATCTGGTGGTGTGAAGTGGTGGTTCGTGGCGGTTTATGTGATTCCACCATTGGTGGTACTAGTATCGTTTTCTGCCTTTAAAAACGCTGAAGAGCAACAGTTCAAGGAGCACCAACAATTTCAGAGCAATAATGGTTTAAATTAAGGATAAAAATCAAGAATTACAGTATTTGGGTTTTGGTAGGATTGTTGCTGTCTAGATCTTAATTTGCTTGTCTAGTCTCTACAATTCTGTGTAGAAGAAATCAGGGCCTTTGAGATCTGTGGAGGGTTCTGTTACTAGTATTCTCTATCCTGTTTAGGATAAATTCATGAACGTACCTTACGATCTTCTAGTGGTCCTTGATTTCAAGAGAACGTCTTCATGTACGCATATTTCTGTGATGCCTGAATCTGACTAGTCTAACACAAATAACCGTTATAGATGGTTGTGAATATGGCGCTGCTGGTGGGTTTAGTGGTGATTAAGGTGGTGGTGTGATCTGTGGTGGTTTTTACTATCTACAGTAATATGGCGTCGACGTTTTCCGGTGTCGGCGACAGTTAGCCGGTAACAGACAAGGTGGGCGAGAGGCGTGGGGAGGGAGATGTTAAACATGAAGACACGTGGCAAATGAGGACAGTAAATGTGGTCAATCTTCTTAAAACGGACATTGAGAAAATCCACTGGAACCATATCTACCATTAACAGAAGTGTTTTGATATTGGAGTTGCTTTGGATTGGGTTGATGTGGTGATGCGGAGCAAGAGAAAAGAGAGTGTTATCGTCTTCTATATATTTAGTACAATAAAGGTTATGTTTCTTTGTTGGTCTTTAGGGCCTGTTTTGTTGGTCTTTAGAACCTTTTTGTTATTTTCGTTTTTTTAATCATAGAGTGTCTTAATCATGGACCACTACTGGGAGTTTTCTTCATCAACTTACAACTCTCTCTACCGATGTACCGGAATCAGAGACGCAAACTGGAAATCTGCACGCCGACGGTTGACGGCGAGAAGAGAAGAAGGTGAAAGAAGCATCGGTTATAAAACTACCCTCAGATGGTTAGTGGCGACTGCACCAGAAGTAGTCCACCAGTTAGATCAAGCAGATCTAGAGGCATCCAAAGTGGCATAACTTGTCTTGTTTGTCCGGTTTGGTTATGTCTTTGTTTTTCAACTTCATGATGTAATTCTCATTAGCCTATTGGCCTTTAAATGAAGTTTGATTTCCAAAAAAAAAGCTATTTAGTCATAGAAAATATTTTCAACGACAATACTTAATTGTTGTTGAAAGTATTTTCAGCAACAAAAATTTTTGTCTCGAAAAAATATTTTAACGGGTGAAGATCTAGTCCTCAAAGCATACTTTTGTGACAAAATATTTTGTCTCAATTTCTTTATATTAATAACAAAAATTTATTGTCTAGAAAATATTTTTGTTCAAAAAGTTAGTTTGTCACTGTAAAAGTTTTCAGTGACTAAACAAATTTGTGCAGTATTTATTCAAGTATGAAACAATTTGCACTACAAAGAAAGTGCTCAGTAGGGATTACCGTCCATCGATAATAATAATTGATTTTCGAAAAAAAAAAATTTGATCTCTTTCCAACTTATTGCCAATTAAATTACACAACAATATAAATCAAAATTAAAATTTTCACTACAATTCAACTATGAAGTTAAGCAAAAGGGTCGGTGGGTATATAGACCAAAATAATGTTCAAAAAAGGTTTGCGATCCAATCTTCTCAAAATATGGATATTTAGTCCTTTTACATTATGGACATAAAGACCCTCACTTTCTAAACACATTACCATCAATGTCCCACGCTCAAATTTGCCGTGGAGATTTGTTAGCAAAAATTGTGGAGATTTATTAGCAAAAAATATGGAGATTTATAGAAAAAAAAATGGATAGAAACAAATCATAATTTCTCTCTCCTCTAAACAAATTTGGAAAGCAAATTTTCTCTTTCCTATTATCCGAATCAATCAGAAACAAAAATCCTAACCAAAACGAAACGTCATCACCGCGGATATTTCCAAATCAATTTTCTCTCTCTTCTTTACAGATTTAGAAACCAAATCAATTTTCTCTTTCCTATTATCCGAATCAATCAGAAAAAAAAATCCTAACCAAAACTACTGTAAACTATGTATAATTTATTCACAGGTTTTTTTTGCATGGTTATTTTTCATCATAAAGAAGTTTGTTTCAATGCTATGGTGAGATTTTGGGTTGATTTTTATGGTTTTTTCTGTTGTGACATAGTTTCTGATGTTCAAAGCTTCGTCATAAATCAATTTTTAGAGATCTGTTTGATAAATTATGTCAATTTCTGTCTGGTATAACTTAAACTACTGTAAAGTATGTATAATTTATTCACAAGTATCCGTGATTTACCACAGGATTCGGTAATTTTTGATAAATAACCAATGATAACAGCAAAAATTTAAAAGTTTTTAATTGATCAAACCTTGTAATTTCTGATAGTGGTCATTTATATGAAGGAATTTATATTGTATACTGATATACAATAAGTATGTTTTACAATGGTATTTAATGATGTACAACAAATTCTGATATACTAATGATAAAGTATAATTTTAAACGTTATATACCTAAACTGTAAATACGATATTATGTATAATTTACAATAAATTATGCAAACTTTATGAAAAATAATGGGGCATTTATCACAAATAATGAAATCATGTTTCCTTTCCATGTCTTTCAATATGAACATAGAATCGCATTTCAATGGTGACCATCCATGCACTATCCATTTGCAATCTTCAACAGGACACACAGTAGTAGCACGCTTAGAATCATTCTTTATGAATTTGAAATCATGCCCGGTGTTGATGCTATATTGCCTAAGAGCATATCGAAAAGCTTTTGCACCCCTAGGAAATAACTGTCCTAATTCTGTAAATATCTTATCCCAACCATCTGATTTCAGTTTGATTTCCTTATTTTGATTTGATGATTCTGCTTGGAACTCCATCTGTGATAACAAAGTGAGATAGATTAATTCAAATAAATTATATATACAAGTATATTATTTGCAGTAAATTATATGAACATTTGAATAAATTACATGTACCTTACAGAAAAGTACACAGGATTTACATATGTAAATCAAAGATGTTCTAATAATGAAACGAGAACTGTTTTGATATTAAATCATACATAATGTTCCATAAATTACGTGTGATTTACACAAAATAATATAATGTTAATGTTATTCGTGAAAAATTTGCAGAACCAGAACATATATCATGTTCTCAATTTGATAAACATCACAGGGAAAAGTTTATATAATTTACGTTACATTATGGTAATTTATTCTAAAGTATATATAATGTTAATTCTGTTATGAGTAACCGTGCAAAAGAATCACGTTTCATCAATCTGTACGGAAAAAAATCAGATCTGGAGAAAATTTGAATATCATACTTTGCATAAACTCCAAATCTATTGATAACTGATATGACGATTGATTGCAAACAATAAGTAAACTCGATTTGTAAGATTTAGAAATGAAGTATCAATCTCATGAAGATCGTGATCATTAATACAAACTTTAGAGAGAGAAAGACAATAATAACTTTCTTGATCTGAAACAGAATCATCAAATAAGAAAATTGTTTACCTGATTAACAATTAAGATGATGATTTTGAATAACTCTAATGATAATGAAACAAGTTATTGGAAGATTTTCAATCGAAACATAATCAGAAAACATAAAATTTGGTTTGAGTTTTACCTGAACTTAGAATCTCAGTTTTCTGTTTTAATGGAGGATAGTTTCAGAAGATGAAGATGTAGAGAGAGAGAGAGAAAGATAAGACGAGAAGGTTTCGGTTACAAAGTTTTTTGTTTTAATGGAGGATAGTTTCAGAAGATGAAGATGTAGAGAGAGAAAGATAGGACGAAAAGGTTTCGGTTACAAATTTAAGGAAGATAATGATTTCTTTCTTCCTTTAAGAGTCGGTTATTGGAGAGAGCAACAGGGAGATAAAAAAGGGAAACGAATATTGGTTGATTTGAGCTTAAATTAGATCTTATATATATGGAAGGTTAGTTTAAGTATTATAAATTATTTGGTATTCTAGGGATTTGTGTTTTCTCTCTAGATGACACCAAATGGACTAGATATCCATTTGTATTATTTTTTTGGTTTTGAAACCCTTTATAGGATTAGAGAGGACTAAAAGTCCTATTAGGGTCCGTTTTTTGGATTATAAGCCCAAAAATTCTAAGCAAAATTCAGATTCCAATCTTTTAAGGGATGTCACTCTCGCCTCTGGATATGGGTTATATATATATATATATATATATATATATATATAAATTAATGCATGGGAGGAGCCAACAGCTGGTAGCCCAGCTGGTAAGTGTCTCTACTCTGCAATGCGGAGGTCTCAGGCTCGATGTCATGGAAGCTCACATCCAGGGATATTGAACTTGAGTATAAATAAAGTAGTTTTTATAGGTTTTAGGCCATTTAATTCGTCAAGCAAAACACATCATCTGTAAATACACTATATTCTAACCAATTAATATATTCACTAACTAGCAAAGCAAGATTTTACTTTCGTGTTATTTAATTTTTTAAAAGATTTCGTCCAAAAAATATGTTTTTGAGGTTGACAAAGCCCTTTAAGTAGATACGGTCCTAGAACTTGTCTCTAATTTTAGAATCATAATCTAGAATTCGGATTTAACATCTAAGATCTGCATGAAGGTCTCTAACAAAAATTGTATTATTTGCATTTTGTGAAGAATTTGTTTGTTTCGTTGATGGTAATGGGACCTCAATGTCATCATAATTCTATTCCATATTGTTTTTCGTGTCTTTCTCTGTCAAACTAGTATCGGCCTTCTTAGGTTTTGGCAACGTTTCGCTCGTTTTTTTTTTTTGCTTGAAAGATCTCTCCATGACTTTTGAAAAACCAAGAAACAAAACAAAATTAAATTTTAATTCTCAATTTGCAATCTTAAAATGCAATTTTAATATATCCCATACTTTTATTGTGTGGTTGATGAGTTCAATTAGCTACTAAAATGTCCTCCAAATCGATAAAAAAGTTTTCTTTTTTAATTGTTCAGCTTGTGCCTCGAACCAATGACCTCTAGGTGGAAGATTATGCCTCTTACCACTCCAACCAAGAGTTGTTGGCAATCGATAAAAAAGTTGAAATACACTGAAATAAAAAAAAACTGGTAACATTATTAATTAATATTTTGCATAGTTAGAATTACTATAAACCCGAAGGTATAAGAAAAACTAAATCAATATTACAAAATTAAGAGAGAGAAGTAAAAAAAATTACTTTAATTTGAATTAAAAACTATTCTAAGTGGATTGGAATGGGAAGAGAACCAAAAAAAGAATAAAAGTCTAAAATTCTATATACTCCATCCGTCTCAAAATAAAAGTCCATTATTCCTTTTTGGGTTATCTCAAAATGAAAGTTCAATACCATACACAACTTATAATATTCAATATTTTGGCAAATATATCTTTCTTTAATTCTATCAATAGCAAGTGCATTTATGAGAAAAGATAATACATGTACTAGTTCTGTCCAATAAAATTCATTAGCTTGAATGATAATAAATGCTAGCATTCTTCTTTAATAAGGACAATATGGAAACACACAAAACAAAAATAATCGGACGAATTTCGATAATGGATTATGAATATGAGACAGAGTGAGTATATGAGTTGTCACAAGACAAAGAGACAAGAGTCGCCAAACATAAAAACCTAAAAAACTTCAAGGCTTGGACATATTTACAACTAGATTTTGTGTGAAATGCAAAATTGCGTGATGGGGGTAAAACGGTGAAGTATGGGTTGGGTTATCCAAGTGGGGTTGGGATTAAAAGAGGGGGAGTTTTATGTCAAAGATTGGACTGACACA
>BEHA01013607.1:158363-169180 GCA_002897215.1 Eschscholzia californica subsp. californica | reverse complement strand
TCATTGATGCCGACTGGGGTGGTTGTCCTGATGATAGAAGATCAACTGGTGGTTATGCTGCATTTTTGAAAAATAAATTTTATATCATGGAGCTCTAAAAAACAGAGAACTGTAGCAAAATCTAGTACTAAAGCGGAATATCGGGCAATTGCTTGTCCAACAACCTTATGGTGTGATAATATTGGTGCTACATATTTAACTTCAAATCCAATTTTTCATGCACGTACTAAACACGTCGAAATTGATTTTCACTTTGTTCGAGAAATGATAAGACAAAAGCATCTTTTAGTCAAGCTCATTTCCACTAAAGATCAATTGGCCGATATTTTTACAAAAGGATTATCTACACCTCAGTTTAGGTTACTACGTGACAAGCTCAACGTTCTCCATAGGCCGTTGAACTTGAGGGGGCATATTAGATCAACCCAAGATATCATTGACACCAATCAAGCAACTAATTGATTATGGTAGATATTTGATTGATATTATACCAAATAATATAATATATGCAAGAATATTTTTCTTTCTATTGTATCACAATTTTCTTGTATAGTCCATTGATCTTTGTATTCCTTCCTTATGTAATGAGTGTAATCATCTATAAATTAAAAGAATGTTATTGAGTCTCTCACAGTGAAGAGAACTCAAAAGTTACATCTTATACCTCTCACTAATCTCCCTCTCTCTCTCTGAAGTTAATTTTTCTCTCTTTCGCGGTCTCTCTTCTTTATTGTGACAATAACAAGTCTCTCCTATCATTTTTCTCTCTCTAACCATGATACCTTTGTTTTCTCTCTCTAACCACGAAACCTTTATTATTTTGTTTCTCTACAAAATCTTCATAAGCCAAACTCTTGAATCATGATCTCAATGTTTTTCAACCAAGAGATGATTGTAAAAACATCACAACCGATTAACTATAGAAATCTATTATACCTGCATTAAATCTACAAAAAAAAGTACCTAGGTTAAATAGACACTAATACTTCAAAACTAATTTTCCCTAAAAAAGGATTTTTCATGGAAACTATGTATGTATCTAATTAAGAGACTAAGATGTCAGGCGCCAACAAGTGATTCACACAAACTATACAGCCAAACGAAATCTTATCTTAAAGATATCATATGGATAGAATCAATTCTCCTTAAAACCCTAAAATTCTTTTTGGAAACATAGCAAATTACCCTACAAATCTAAGAGTAAATAAATTTTTTTCTGAAAACAAAAAATATCGAAGATTTCCGATAAGATCCGACTCTTTTAAGAAGAGGAATTATCAGTGCACCAATTAAAAATCAAACCGTTAAAGGATTATGATATTGAAGAGGCTTGAAATTTATAACGAAGTTCTTAGGAGAAGAGAGGAAACAGAAAAGGTGGCAATGATGGTCGGAATGACGGTGGTGGGAAGTTGAGGTGTTGAAGAGGATAAAGAAGATGAAGGTTAGGGGTCAATGTTTGATCTAGTGGGTTTTTTGGACTAATATAAAATATGTCCCCGAGAATGCAAAAAAAAATAAGGATTCCGTAGAGAATTTATTCTCCAGAGATTATTCTTTATTCCCCAAAGCTGCGGCCTGTTACAAAAGAACATGTGACTGAAGCTACTTAAAGTTAAAGAAAAAGTTCTGATATACATTACATATCGGCTCCCCTTCCTTTATAATTGTGACGGCGAGCCTTATTGTCTCCGCTTTTGGTACCTTAGGCTTAAGTTTATAGGTAATGAACTTTGTTTGCGAAGAAGACTCTACGAGCTCACCAAAAAGATCTCGTCACTTATTAATTTGAGCGTACACCTATAGTCTAGGGTCTAGACACTCTTGCGAGCAATATATCGGACTATCACAAGCCATAATATTCACAGATCGCTCGTGAGAGTGCCCAGATTCTAGACTACAGGTGTACCCTCAAACTTAGTAAGTGGCGGAGCCTTTTAGATGGGCTCGTGAAGTCTTCCCTGAGAACAAAACTCTCCTGTACCTTTGGGCTTGGGCCTAAGGTGCCAAAAGCAAGTACAATAATCGCCAAATACTAAGACATGGGGTATCACAATAAATAATCTTGGTTAATGTCTTGTGAACAAAACTAAGTATTTTACGTCGTTCTTTTCACTATAATTTCCTCTATGCTCTTCTAAATTTTACAAATTTGCTTTCATTTACAGGGGTAACACTAATGCCATCAACATTTTACAATATGTGTTCAATATTAAGGAGTTGGGCAAAACGCCCAAAATGGGCCCAAGTATAAGAACCCAACCCGTGTCAGAGAAACAATATGTTGCAGGTCCATAACATCAGGCTTCCAAATCAAAAAATGAGAATGACCTTGGTTTTTTCAATAATCACGAAAATGCCATGAAAAAGAATCTGACGCCACTCCCAACAAAATCTTGTACTTTCCACGAATTCTAGGAATTACCATTGCAAAATTTACCGACTTGCCATTTACAAACTTTCTCTCTCTACTCTTTTACTTTCCCTCTTTATTTTTTACTTCCTCTCTCTAATTCTCTTTCCAGATTTTTCTATACAAACTTGTCATTTACAAACTTTCTCTCTCTACTCTTTTTTTTCTCCCACACATATTTTCTGTCTCCAATCTCAACAGATTTCTTTCTCTTTTTTCACTTTTTTGTCCCAGATTTTCTACTTTGAATTTATACTTTCCTCATTTTTGGTGGTTTCCCATTGATTTGTTTCATGATTACTCCATTGATTTGTTTCTTTGTTTACAATGAACGAAAAATAATCTTTTACACAATTTCACTCTTTTACATAATTTTTAGTGAAATTGTTTCATGATTCTCTCCATATTTCTTTTTCTTTTTACACATATTTTCTCTCTCCAATCTTAACTACTTTCCCTTTCTCAAACATATTTTCTTTTGGCCAGCGTTTTGGGGAAACCAAAATATTTTTCGGGGAGTGAAGACTTGGTCAAAATTGGTGAATTTGATTTGACCAATTTCTTTTGTAAATTATTATGGGGAAATAAATTTAGGGACTTCAAAAAAAATTTCTAATTTTGGATGGTTTAGTAATTAACTATTCCAATAAGCAAACAAAACCTACAAAATCTTCCTAGGGATCAAACAAAAAAGTTGTGTTTTAAAACTTGTAGTCAACTCCATTACACCTCCATTAACTTTTTTTTGTTCATAACTACACTGCATCTTCATCTTTGAACCATTAAACAACTTTATTTTTCTTCAAAAATTTCAGATCAGTTACACTCTCTTAAATCCTAAATATGGCGAAAGAACTTAACAAAGTTGATAATGTTGATGGAAGTAGAGCTCAAGACAGCCTCACTCAAGAAGATTAAGAATTATGGTTGGGTTTAGATGACATTGAAGAGGTAATGGCTTTTTTACTTTATTTATTTCGAATTTTTTAACCCTAAAACCCCAGCTGGTTCAAAACTTCGAAGGAGGTTCGTGAAACAGAAAAAAGCCATTTCGTGGTTGTACGGCTCACGAACCATACCGTAACTGGCAAAGCACGAATCATTTCGTGGGTTATGAAAATACGGAATACTTCGTGTCTACTTAGTCCACGAAATGCATCAGTGACATTTTTCTTCCTTTAGACTTTTTATGTACTTATTTCCTTTTCATTCTTTTCAGTCTTTTAAACTTGATTCAAATGCTTCTCAATGTCCGGAGATGGAGCAACTATTCCAATGTTTGTCGATGTATCACATTTATATCCAAAAGACGTGGTATGTAATTTGTGGAACACCTTGTTACCGTTATTACCGATGTATGAATTGATTCATTCTTGTAAAACATGTAATGTATTTTTTTTATGTGTCGCAGTTGTTTGATTCGAGGGATGCGGCAATAGTTTTGTATAGCGAAACTATTAGAGAAGCTCGATTTGTTATTGTGAAAAAAGGGAGGAAGTCAGTAAACAATGAAGGAAAGGGGTCGTATACCTTTGTTTCGGTGTAGTCGAAGCGGTGTTTTTGATAACCACAAAGGGAAAATTGAGTTTCTAATACGGACCCAAATAAAAGGAGGCATACGGGTTATTCTAAATGTGATTGCCCATTTGGTATAAAGGTCATATATAACGTACCTCGCGACAAGTGGATTATTGAATTACTCGATGGACACCACAACCACCAGCTGGAGAAATGCCTCACGGGTCATGCCTATGCAGCTAGGTATAAAGAAGATGAGCTAAAATAAGTTACTTCATTAGCTAAAAGTGGATCACGCCCCAAAGATATATTGTTGCATATGAAACGAACGAAAAAAGATAACTTTTCTACAATGAAGAATGTGTAAAATGCTCAACGAAAGGTCAAGTGTGAGGAAAGTGAAGGTATGTAAGTAATGCAACAGTTTATGAACTTGTGCATGGATTGTCACTATGTAGTCAAGTATAGATGCTATGAAAGTTTCGAAGCGGTAAAGGACTTGTTTTTTTGCACATCGTAGGATTGTTCAGCTTGCGTTGTGTTTCCCTCAGTTTGTTGTCATTGATTGCACTTATCAAACCAACAAGTTCAAACACCCTTTGCTCCAGGTAGTCTCAGCCACTTCGACTAGGAAGACCTTCACAGTGGCAAACACATTTATAAGCAACGAAAAGACGGAACATTAAACTTGGGTTGTGCAATGTTTGCGACAGTTATATAGTGTTGGTGACTCTCCTACTGACAGGGAAGTCGCGTTGATAAATTCAATTGAGATCGTATTTCCAGATGCGAAACATATACTTTGTATATAGTATATAAACAAGAATGTCCGGGCCAAGGCTGAAAAATACATAGAAATTGTAGATAAGGATAAAAAGATGGATGCAAGTGAGAAGAAACTTGAGAAAGATAAAATTATAGATGAGTTTTTCAATGAATGGCAGCTTGTCATGTGGGCAGATACTAAGAAACTATACAAGACCCGGGTTAATAAGCTCGTAGAGAAATCGAGAAAAGGCTCCCTAGAGTTAGTAAGTTATTGTCAAGATAAATGGTTGTCACTCTACAAAGAGAAATTTGTTAATTTTTGGACAAACCAGATACGACATTACGGCACCACATCAATAAGTAGAGTTGAGGGAGAACACGAGACACTGAAATGTTTCTTGAATAATTCGTTAGAAAATTTTGTTTCATGTTGGGAAGCTGCTCAAAGTGCTTAGATGTTCATTTTATTGGGATCACAGACTTATTTAAGGATAATTTGAGAAAGTGATGCATGCGCATCAAATTAAGCATTTCGACAAATGAAGGAATGTGGTTGCATGACTCGGGTTGATTATTATGGGAGGGAGAATGTTTGCCTTTGTATACTTAGTTGTACACATGGTTTACCATGTAAACATGAGTTGGTTGAGCAACTTGCCAGTAATGTTCCTGTACCACTTGATATCATCGATAGATATTGGAGACAATTGTCATATGATGTCTTGATTGAGGTCGAGGAAGCGAACTATGAAGACCTACCTGAACATATGATAGTCAGAGAAAGGTGGTTAAAAGCCTCACAACCAGAGAGGGGGCAAATGAGAATTGAACTAAGGGCGTTCCTTAAACAAAAAACATGAGAGAACCTCAAGAACCGATTGTTGGAAAAGGTCGACTTTCAAAAAAGCAAAGTCAGAATGATAGGTCGACTAAAAGGAATCCATCTAGCTTTGAGATTTTACAAAAACAGAAAGCATTAACAGAGAAATTAGAGAAGAAGTTAGAAAAAGAAAAAGCATTAGAGGAGAAATTGGATAAAAATACTGCAAAAGATAAAGCCAAAAAAGAAATGGCGGATATGCAAAAAGGAGAAGAAGTGAAGATCAAAATAGAAAAAGATGATGATGTTGTGCAAAGAAAAAGGTATGCAGAGATTATGTCTGATACAAAAAGATCAAATAAGACTAACCACTTTAGCCAAATGAATTAAGAAGAACTGTATCTAAAGGATAAAAAACAAGAGAGTGGTATTTGAAAGACATGAACTCATTCCACAGAGATGCTAGTCGAAAATGATATATCCTCCAATGATAGATTCAATATTTTGAACTAAATCACTAATCACATGAAATCATTTGTCTACAAGATAGTAAATGTCCCGGGGGGTGAGCACTGAACCCACAAAATGGGACTTGGCATATTTCTGAGCACATATAACCACCATTCTTATCTTATTTTGAGCATATAAGCTATGGTCAAGGTGTTTTTCATATAAACTTTTCAAAATACCGAGTCGGGAAATAAATATTTTGATTGAAATAAAAGTCGTCTTACATCAAAACCCCCTTTCAAAATATGACATGTATTCAAAATAATAAAAAGTTTCCTCAACAAGAGCGTCTTCAACTTTCTTAATCTAAAAGCACATCTTCAGTTTCTTTGGCTATCAACTCCGCGATGTGCATCATATTCTCCCTCGTCTTTGGAGAAATAGGCTCGCTTTGACCACCCCCATATGTCCTCAACTTTTTAGCAAATTTTACCAAACGAGATTTCTGAAAAAGAATTTATATAAAATTAAGTTTAGTACTAAAGTTCGGTGATTAATAAAAATTCAACCCCGTAAGTTGTATTACTTACCATTTTTTGAACATGCTTTCATAGTCTATTGGGTCTGGAGGAGGAACTTCTTGAACTCTTACATAAGTTGGGTTACATACTTTAAGGTGAGAAACCGTTGCATACCATGACATGTAATCCTCTACAATTTGTCCGGGAGTAGTGATAGGGAGACGATGTGAATTAGATTTGGTGCGGTCTTATTTGTTTTCTCATTCCCAAGCAGTTGATGGATTGTAATAAGCCACGTACCTCTTGTTCGTCAATACAGACTTCAGTGGATCATGAGAGCGAGGAGGTTTTGGAATAGACTGAACGTATCCGAGCTGACGGAGGGTTCGTTAAGGGTATAATAAGCCAGTGATTTCGAAATATACAATCATCCCATGGTAGTATAACAACTCGTCGGCCTCATAATGATCTCTGTACTTCCCATAAGGATCCCAATCAACCTGTCCCAAACAACTTACATTATAAATATTCATTTTGAAGAAACTGAAACTATTTTACGTATGAAAATTATATGGAGTATATGACTTACTTCTGTAGCTATCAGGTTGCCCAGTTTCTGCCTAAAATCTATAAGTGTTTTCTTTCTAGCTTGGAGATTCCTAGCAGGCTTAGGTAACCATTTCCCAGCCAATGGACAACCGTTCTTGAAATTCCGATTTAACACCCCATTTATTAAGACTAGGAAAATGCTCGTAAATCCAAACCTAAGAAAATGCTTCAGAGATTTAGTAAACTAATTATAAAAATACTTAAAAAAATGATTGAGTACGAAACTCGCACGTACCATAAGAAGGGTAAAGCATCCACCCATTTGTTTCACTTCAAACCTAGGGGCAAATACAAGATCCGACAACTTAAAGTAAATACACCCTCGTCGAATACTCCTTCTTCTGCCTCGATTGATTATTCTTCGACTTTCTAAATTTTTCCTTCAGAAAATCTAATTTCACTGATTTCAAATGCCCGTTCTTTAAAGCTTCCCTCGCCTCATTACGAGCAAGTCCCAGGGTTCTATTCATCAAAGTTAACATTTCTTCCACGTTCATTATACCACTTGTTACATCATTTACCGCATTCCCATCAACAGGGAGATCAACGATGTGTTTCACATCGTTAAGTGTGATCATCATCTCCCCAAACGGTAAATGGAAGGTGTTGGTCTCTGGATAAAACCTCTCTAAGAAAGCACTAACAAGTGTCTCGTCTGGCCTTCGATACACATGATCAATAATTGATTAAAATCCGGATTTTTTAACCGTTTCTTGTACAAAGATGCACTCTTAGTGGAGCTCCCATTTATCAATCCGCCCAGCCATGGGCTTCACGGTCAAAATTCGATCCAGAAACTGGAAACCAACTCATAATTAACGAAAATAAAACAAAATACATAAGAGAAAAGATTAAAATAATTGACCATTCAAATATAAACATATACCGTGTCATGCCATATATGGTTGGCAATGTGCCACCTATAGAACTTAAGTGACGATCGGTCCACAGGGAATCCGTCCTCGTCAGCCAGAGAGGGTTCTTGAACTTGTTTTGCCTCTTCTATTCGCCTTCTTCTCTCGCTTCTTCGCCTCCTTCTCTCACTTATTCGCCTCCTTTTATTGCTTCTTCGCCTGCTTTTATTTGTTCTTCGCCTCCTTCTTCAGACTCCTCATCCGACTCCTCGCCCGATTCGTCGCCCGACTCGTGGCCCGACTCTTCGCCTGAGACGTCGCGTGATTCTTTTGCCTGCTCTTCATTCACGATTTCATCACCCGACTCGTTCGACTCGTCATCCGACAAATTAGGTTGCTGCCTCGTACTTCTCTGAATATTCTGTTTGGTGTGTAACTCCTGACGTCGGACACGTTAAAACATAGTAGGGGGTTTCCTCTACCGCGACAAACCACAACACGTGGGGGGGGACACTTGAGCAAGTTGGTCCACTCTCTGTTTTTTTACGCCTACATAACGTAATATTCCAAATAAGTATGATTCCAATATGTATGGTCTATGAATTAGCCCATACAAAGGCAGTGTAGTAAAGCATCAATGCGAAACAGAACGTGGGTTGTACATTGTCGAAAATTTTCGTGGCTAGTAGAACCACCAAAATTTCGTGGCTTGTAGAACCACGAAAGTTTCGTGAGTTCAAGAACCACGAAACCTCTCGTGAGTCAGAGAATCACGAAAGTTTCGTGAGTTCGAGAACCACGAAATGTTCCTGAGTTCGAGAACCACGAAATGTTCGTGAATCTATGGTTCTCCGAACAGTTCAAGTTCAAGCCACTTTCTTCATAACACGAACAGTTCAACTTAGATTCAAATCCCTAAACCCTAAACACAAACAATTCGTCCAATACCTAAGCCCTAAACAACTAATACATCCTAAACAACAATAGATTCTAAGTTTACAAAATCTAAATCCTAAAACCCTAGGTTACAAAAATCAAAACCATAGGTTTAAGAGATCTTAATGATGAAGAAGGGGAATAATTATTACCTCTCTTGAAGATTATTGTTTGATGAAGAAGCCTTTGATCGCACCATACTTGAAAATGATCCAAATTTTTTGATGGTTTTCTAGGTTTTTCTCTCTCTAAAAATGTTGACTGTTAGTGTTATAAAGAAAGTGGAATAGGAGAGGGCCAAAGAGAAAAGGACCTACCAGAAAAATGTAAAAGTATTTGGACTTGTTATAAAACTTTAATTTTGGATTCCCCGAAAATTTGTTTCTTTGAAAAACTTTCAAAATTTTGCATATTCCCTTTAAAATTTTACATCCCTGAAAATATTTTGATTTCCTCAAAGCGTTGGCCTTTCTTTTTTTTCAATGAAAATTTATAGGACATTTAGTTATTTACGGTACATAATAAAATTTCCGATACACTCCTTCCAAAACTTAAATTATTTCACTGAAAATTCACAAGACATATTGTTATGTACAGGACATTTTTTACGTACTGGCCATTTTGTTATGTGTTGGACACTTTTTGGATAGAAAGTAGGAAATTTTGTTATGTATAGTACATAATAAAATTTCCTATACATTCCTTCCAAAAGGTAAACTATTTCAATGAAGATTTGTACGACATTTTGTTATTTACGGTACATAATAAAATTTCCTATATGTTCCTTCCAAAATGTAACCTATTTCAATGAAGTTCATTAGACGTTATGTTATGTACTGGACACTGTTTGAATAGAAAGTATAGGAAATTAAAGGGAAACTAAATATGATGGACCAGATTTAAAAAGTTAGTAAAAGGTAACAGGTCTAAAAAATTATAGATTTCATTCACACAACTCTTCATTAGATTTCATTCACACGACTCCTAATTAGAACTAAAAAATAATAGATCATAAATCACAAAACTCTTAATTAAGAAATCATAGATCTTGAGTTTAAGATTTTAAGATCCATGAATCCAGAAAAGTCAGATATTTCATTCAGAAATCTCTTAATAAGAACATAACCATACGAAACCGATCATAAATGATTTACGATTCTTGATCTTCTGAACCGTATGAAGTCGATCTTTGATCTTGTTTTAGAGAGAGAAAGAAACCCAAAATATCGATTTTGGATAATAAACATTAAAGGAAATCATTCACCTGAAAAAGAAGAACATAAAACTTTTAGATGTATAAACAAGAAGGAAGAAGGAATTGAAACAAAATAATGGGTGGAATCCAAAAATTTCAGCCAAATTTTCAAAAAATATGGCACCACATATCAAAATTTGAGAGAGAGAAAGAGATGAAGAAGATAAGATCTGAATATTTTAGAGAAAGAAAGAGAAAGAAATATATTCCCCATTTAACAGAATATTTTAGAGAAAGAAAGAGAAGGAATATATTCCCCATTTAACAGGAATTTCTGATTTTTGGGCTCATTTCGAATTTTTTGGATCTGTTCGACTTCAGATTGTTAGAAAAACTGGAAATGTCTCGTCAAAGGGCAAGAGTGGAAGAAAAAAATAAAAATAAATTGCACTTTCCCTGACATACGAACCTGTTACGAATTTTTTGTCTTCCCTATGTTCGAATTTCCTCCCAAAATTTGGACCGTTTACTTATTTTTTTCCGTCCAATATTTGCATAACATACAAACCCCACAAAGTGAATACATGCAAGGGAATTACACACAAGGTAATTTGGTCACCTTCACATGCTTTTGGACTTCCTGAGTAATTTTCTCTTAGTTTTGGACTTCCAGTCCATTAAAGCCGCCATAAATGACTAGGGTTTACCAACCAAATGGGAGAATTATTATATT
>BEHA01013607.1:87405-157885 GCA_002897215.1 Eschscholzia californica subsp. californica | reverse complement strand
ACACAATGAATAAAGAAACTTATGAATTACCTACTGCTTTCTTGGAGGCAGTTTTTGGCAAAACTGTCAAACAGAGGTTTTGATCAACCCTTTTTTCTAGATTCATTTTCTTTTGAATATGTACTGCGATTTACAATAGTAATTACATGATATTAATACATCATTAAGATGTGATAAGCACGATAACCGCCTAAGATAAATTAAGAACGGAAAAGGCCTAAATGCGAACAACATACTAAAGAGACCTAAAGTCCGACAAACTTATTATTTATACCTTTAATAATCATGGACTCTACTTCTTCTGAGAATCAAACCCAAGATCTTCAGAATTTTGGAGTTTATATTAACACTTTTAACCAATCTAGTCAACCTTTATAAATATGCATTTCCAAGTATGGATTAAGAAAGTATTTGATTCAAAAGAAAATTTATGAATCAGTTTACAAAAGAGGACTAAATCTCAGTTAGCCCCCATATTGTGATCATTTTGTTCGTTTAGCCCCATATTTGGACCATTAGACGACTTGATCCCCTAGATGAAGATTAGTATCCCTAGCACTATGAGCTGTTTGACCCCTCAACAGAAGGAAAGCGGAAAGTGATGATAAATTTCTTACCCAATTATTATCAAGTCGAACAGTCTACATATCAAAATAGGAGGTCAAACAGGCGGGTAGGTGTATGAGAAAAACAGATCAAAACATGGTAAACCATGTTTATACTAAGAAAATTTGAAATTTGAAAGAGTTTTAGTTGTGTTATTATGTTAATTGATGTGATCATGAGTTGATTACTCCATTATAAAAATCTAAAAGAAAAAGATTTGATGTAGTTGCTGTTACTTCAAAGATGAGAACTCGACAATTGACGAAGCAGAGGAAGCAGCCCATGAATTATACTGTGAAAGAGCACAAATCAAAGACGGGCAAACAGTTCTTGATATCGGTTGCGGTCAAGGAGGTCTCGTTCTTTATATTGCGGAAAAGTACAAGAACTGTCATGTTACAGGTCTTACTAATTCAAAGGCACAAGCAAACTACATCGAACAACAGGCAGAGTACGTTTCTAGTTGTACTACAATATTTCAAATCATAATAAAGATAAAGCACTTTTTGGAATTCTATGTCGAATCTATGATTTATTTGGGATTTTATTTGTTTACAGGAAGCTTGAGTTGACGAACGTTGACGTAATATTTGCAGATGTTACTAAATTTGACACGGACAAGACATATGATCGGATACTCGTTGTTGAAACTATAGAAGTATATATTTTCTACTTATTTTACTACAACTTAATTTAAGTAGTGTTTGCTTTTTGTCTGATTCAGATTTGAAATCTGATTCCGAATCTGAATGGGTTACAGATACTTTCAGAATAATTATTCTGTAAATTTTGAAGCCAGATTCAGACAATAAGAGAAAAACAAACCTAACCTAAACAAAGAAAAAGAACGAGTAATCAACAAATTAGTAATCAGAAGCTGATTCTGTTTTTCTTCCGCAGCACATGAAGAACATTCAACTGTTCATGAAGAAATTATCAACTTGGATGACAGAAGACAGTCTTCTTTTTGTGGATCACATTAGCCACAAAACTTTCAATCATAACTTTGAGGTCAGATCATTAAGAAGTTGGCCCTAATATGCTTTCATAAGTATTATTCTGAAGTATAACGATTAAATTATGCTTCTCCTAATATCTAAAATTTCTTTTTCGATGTCTATTTGATTCAGGCACTCGACGAAGATGACTGGTACTCAGGTTTCATCTTCCCCAAGGGTTGTGTGACCATACTGTCATCTTCTACTCTTCTCTACTTTCAGGTAAATCATATTGCATTAACTGCAATGAAATTCCGACAGTTTTAGACTGGATTTTCATGGAGGTTTTGATTTTTTGTGTGGTTGTAGGATGATGTTTCAGCTCTCGATCATTGGGTTGTCAACGGAATGCACATGGCTCGTTCAGTGTAAGTAAAGATCAAACATCTATAAGTTTAATTTCTTCAACCCAGAGAAGGAAATGAATCGAATCATTGATGATGAATTCAAATTCACCCCAAGACATAACTAGAAAAAATGATTATGGTCATTGATATTTTCTTGATTGCAGAGAGGCATGGAGGAAGAAACTCGACGAAACCATTGAAGCAGCAAGAGAAATACTTGAACCTGGCCTTGGAAGTAAAGAAGCAGTTAACCAAGTCATTACTCACATAAGGACTTTTTGTATAGGAGGGTATGAACAATTCTCATACAACAATGGAGAAGAATGGATGATAACACAAATTCTTTTCAAGAAGAAATGAATGAAAACTCTTCTTCACCGAATTGCATTTTCATTTTAAGTTCCATCTAATAAATGGGGGTTTTCTTGTGTTAAGAATTGTTTGTAATTTGAGGTTTATTTGGCTTGATGTTTCGTTACCTATTTCTCTTTCGAAATTGTTGAACTAAGATGCT
The DNA here is from genome assembly GCA_002897215.1 of Eschscholzia californica subsp. californica. Taxonomy (NCBI): domain Eukaryota; kingdom Viridiplantae; phylum Streptophyta; class Magnoliopsida; order Ranunculales; family Papaveraceae; genus Eschscholzia; species Eschscholzia californica. Next base: position 155,420 of record BEHA01013607.1, on the reverse strand, counting down.
TCGATTATGTTTGTTTTCTTTTAAGATCTGAACCTGAACTTCAGTTTTATTTCTGTGTAATTTACTTGTATAATTTAATTCTTGTACTTCTCTAGTAAAATCAAGTCTTCGAGCAAGTTCTTTCTCAAATTCGAAACTGTTATTTTTAAGTTAAAAAATCATGCATTGGACACGTACTTGTTTTAAGATCTAATTCCATCGGAATGCAAAATCACGGAAAACAACTAAACTAAGATTACAGAAAAACTATATTCCGGTTTCAGATTATTAAGGTGCTATTTGTTTGTTTTTGTACGTCTTATTGGCTGAATTATTTTGTAAGTTAGATGTTTGTTTTTATTTAAATCTGAATCTTTAGGACTGAATTAACAATTTTACATTTATACCCCTTTTAATATTTTTCACGAAAAACCCCAATTTCTCAAAACCCTATACTTTTTCTCTCTAATAAAAAGAAAAGCAAAACCTTAAATTTCTCGATCCCTCAGTCCGGCGAAATTTGTCTCTCTAGCGGAATCCGTATAGCCCGCGAGATCCCTCTCTCTCGGCGAGATCTCTCTGTGTCTCTGGCGGGTTAATTTCTATCACTGTCTCTCTCAGTTCCTCTCTCTTTCTCTCTCCGTCCCTTCGACGAGATCTCTCTAAATGAAGATCTGGCGGTTTAGTTCTCTATCTCTCTCTACCCCTCAAACCGATCGACGAAGTTAAACCCTCGCCAGATCCGGCGAAGGTTCCGTCTCTGTTTCTCTTTCTCTCAGTTCCCCTCTCTCTAACAAATTGAATCTGGTGGTGTGTGCTTTGGTTTTGGCTAATTTTGTGGTTGTCGGTTTCTGGTGGTGATGGTTGCAATTTCCAGTGGTGGTGGTAGTCCGGTTGTGGTTGTAGTCCGGTGGTGGTGGTGGTCTAGTGGCGTTGATGGTAAAATATTTGAGTATCAAATATTTGTAATTCATGGGGGCATTAGTGTCATTTAACATATTTCAGATATTATGCCTTTATATCAGACTTGTTTTGAAGTCTGAAATTTGAAGGTTATTTTTCAGTCCATTCAGACATGGACTCAATTCAGCCAACATCTCAATTCAGATTTCAGATCTGAAAAAATAAAAAACAAACAACATCGTATTTTGATGTTATTTGAGTTATGAATGGACTTCATCTTACAGATGACCTCAAGCATGTTACAAGTATTTTCATATTCTTCTACCTTACTCTCCCATCTTGTTTTATTTCCCCCAAAGTGTGCTTCATCTCAAGTCCGTAAATTAGATAGGAGGAATTGGAGAGTGGAATTAACTATTAAGTTTGAGGAGGAAGGTGACGAAGTTAATTGTTATGTTTGTCAACTACAATGGATTTATGATTGCTGTCCGAATTTCTTTGGAGGTGATGAAGAAAGGTAACGAGGATCATTTTTCGAATCCAAAATGGGGAACTTGTCTTGCTCTAAAAGAAAAAAAGACAAGGGTAACCTGTGGGTACACTAACAAGGCCTACTACAATTTATTCCTACTTTTATCAGTTTATGCATACATTTCTCTTACGCAACTAATAACCTGAGGGATGAAAATAAAAAACATATTTTTATCTTAGATAATGATTTTACGAATATAAGATGTTTATCCTATATAATCGAGTGAAAGAATTTCTTACATCATGTAGTACTACACTAAAACACTTCAAAATGGAAGACCGAGAATTTTTAATCATGATAAGTAACCTATCTCGGAGCAGCACTACTAATAGTAGGTCTGTTCATTACAACATTTATGAATTGACAGGCTTACCGTTTAATCTAGGAAAAGCATCTTCCTTGCGGAGAACAACCACTTTGCTCTTGTGTGCAAAGTAACCTTTCACGAGGTTCTTGTATATAAGAATCGCCATTATGCATTCCACCTTCAAAAGTGCAATAGTATTCTCCTATCAATTAGTTTGTCTTCAAGAATAAGCGATTTCATTCTGAAGTGTATTTGCAAAGAAAAAGGGGGAAGAGGAAAAGTGCAATATTATTTTCCTATCAATTAGTTTGTTTTCAAGAATAAGCGGTTTGGGGGAAATAGATTAGAATGTCCAATACTAGTTCTAACTTCTAACTCGTTCCAATAGTGGGTCAAATAGGTCTGAACCATTTCTCAAAAAAAAAAAAGGTCTGAACCCTGAGCTCAGGATAGATTCAATATGCAGATTGCCCTTGCAAACCAGGGTTGATTGATGGAGTGGTGGATCCATACTAAGTACCAACCTTGGCTTGTTTAGCCAACAGATTCGAGTTAGAGTTGATTCATAAACTATGGTTCTCTTTACGTCTAGTTTGGATGAACTGATCTATAAATTGAGCTCCAGCAAGCTTGAAGATTTTCTGCGCTCTCTAGCCTCCCCAACTCAAAAAAAAAAAAAAAGTTTGTAGGATAGGTAATAAAGTACCTCATCGACATCCATCTCCATTTCAAGCCATTTTAGGGCTTTAACGATCACTTCCAACTTCACTTGGTGTGCCTTGCTAGGATCCCACTGCTTTTGGATAATGTAGCTGCAATGAAGCAAAAAACAAAGAGTTAGTGAATAAACACTCAAGATGATTGGCAACGGAAAAAAGAGCTATAGGCTCTGCTGGAACTTACATCTTTTTTACTAGTCTTTGATAAACTTGCAACTCGAGCTTCTCCAAGACAAGATACACACCTGAGCGTAAGAATCTGATGATATGGAGATTTAGAAAAATGCGTATCATACCAACTAATAAGCATAGTGCAGCAGTAAGGAGGAAACATACCGGTCTTCATGCTCTTGTAGTGCACTTCGAAGTAGTCGGAGATCACCTTTTTTCAGTGACTCTACAACATTATGGTACTGCAAAAGGAGAACGATTAACTCCTTTATTGATATTAACAAAAAAAAAGCCACAGCTGGAAAAGTGGATCATATGAGTAGTACAGACTGTTCAATTGACCGATATGTGATTAATATTCTGTCATTTTTTGTCTATTTCTTTCGATAATTAAACGTAATAGGAAATATTGACTTTTGATACAATACAGGGGCTAGGGGAATGTGATAGTTGTCTCATATCTTAAGTAACTTTCACGGGTTAACACAGAAATGCTCCAGCTTAGAGTTGTTCTTACTCCATAAGAAAACTCGTCATTCGATTATAAGGTGTTCGTCTATGTTTCTGAGGAATCTAGTTAAGCACGACATTAGCTGTCACTATCTGAAGCTAAAAATTTAACTTAATAAATCAATTAATTGAACACAAGAATTGAGAAAAAGATACTGCGGGAGACCTAGATGTATTTCAGAGCTCTAGTAAAAAGCAATTGCATCGGGGTTTGTTTCCTCGGTGTTCGATCGAATAGTTGGGGAGTTAGCTCTTTGTACATAATGTTTTTCTTAATATATTCATTCAAAAGTAAAGGAACTTGTTACCTTTAGTTCTATATGGATTTTTATTTTTCTTTTTGGGGTTTATCTACATTAATTAATCTACTCCTAGATGTCATACTTATCCCATTTATGAGTGTGTCTTATGAATTCCAGAGATACAAGAAATTGCATAATATTAATTAGTTCAAAAGAAAATTATAGCGAGCAATATTTATGGGACTATTAGATACAAGGACCCACCACCAGGCCCATTAATTCAAGCTTTGGAGAAACAACGTTCGTCTACTGGGATTTTACTCTAAAGCTGGTTTACGAAATAAAGAAAAAGCACAACAATAAATCCATACCTCAACAAGGTTGTATTTCTGCAGAAGCGACTTTTTAGGTAAAATACCTATTGAAAGCTTTACAGGAATGAGGTATTTCAGGATCATTCTGCTCCATTATAAACAGAAGGCAATGAATTACGTTGCCCTTGAATATAGACCCACAAATAGATCATCATGTACATGATATATTTCATGTTAAGACCTAGAAAAGTTTATCATAAATAACCAAAAAAAAAGGGACAACACTTTTGGAAGAATGGAACTTGGATTGAAACCTAGACACCATAAATTGCCAAATCTACTCGAAAGGCAGTACTAATTAACAAGTAAATCGACTTTCCTTATCCTAAACATAAAGAAAAATCACTTTCAAAATTTATAATCAGGCACACAGAAACAAAACCTTATGTTTGCTTCATTTTTAGGGTTGCAATGGTTTAAGGCGTAAGTGAGCTTTTGATCCGCCTGTGGTGAACAAAAAGTAGAACATTTACACTTCAGAGTAGTAATCAAAACTTGCAATGACAAAGCTGTTTTATGCTTTAATAAATAAATGTGATTAACCGACTTTCATTTCATCAGTTCAAGAAACCAAAACGCATAGCAAATACCTATTTTCGTTCAGCTGTAGAAAATTTGTTCTGTTTGTAACCATAGAATTTTCTGTGAATCTGTTTCACATAAAAGGACTGGTAAGCTAGGCACTAGGGTGGGGGATGTTCCAAAAATTCAATACCTAGCCAGCATACCTGCCTAGTACCAGGCAGTCCACGGGCGTCTCAAACCCGTAATGGGATTACCTACACTGCCTCGATTATATTGTAATGGGCCAGGCCGTTACATTCTATGCCCGAGCCATCCCAGTTCGGACAAAAAAGAGAAAAACCAATTTTTCCATGTGTTTCATCTTAATACTTGCTGAATACAAAATATAGCATAAAAATGCAATGAGCACTATCCTCATCAGATGCTCAAAACTGATATCCAACATTACATATTGAAGGGTTAAATAACTTACTGCAACGAAGTTTTCGTTATATACTTCTAAGCGACCTGTATAATACATGTAGGTGACCTGTAGTAAAATAGAAGGGGATAGCAAACAAGTTAGATTATTGTTCAAGCAAAACATGAAAATAAAATCTGATACTAAGCAAATGTTTGTTTGTTACTTAACAAGGTCAATTCTTACCTTGTCTCTTACAGGGAATTCCTCAAAGTCAAAAATCCGAGCAGTTTCAATGCTTCTTATTACGCTTCGACATAGGTGCACTGTCCCAAGCTGAAAATTCGTATTACTAAGACTCCAAAGAGTAACTTAAGCCGTTCTCTCCCTTGAACCAAGTAATACATATATAGGAGCTATACCAGTATAGTATATATATATATTAAGCACAAAATGATCTACAAGAGAAATGAAATAACTTGAGCGAGAGAATACGAGATTAATCAAAAATTACCTTAAAATAAACTTTGAACAACTGGCAGGTAACATATAGAGCTCCTATACGTTTGGGGCCTTTCCCCTACAAAGTAGAATCAATCGATCAGGACATTCCAAAGATATGATAAGAATGAAACTTTAACTAACTACTTAATTAGAGTTCAAATGATACTAAAGGAAAATTACAAACAGAGATAGCTAGAGAGATTCTAGTGGTGAATTTCTTTATGACTAATACCTCGTTGAAGTTGCCGTGTCGGCAACAATTTTGCAATAGTATATTAGTATTACATGAGGATGTAAAACTCAATCGAGCAACAAATTCGCAGAGTTTCTGCATTATTTCTATCTTTTTTGGTAAATATACTAAGACTATCTCAAATGTAAAACTCAAAAAAATCTCTACATGCGCAATGTGTCAAGATTCAAAAGAGGGTTTTAACGCGTGTGTCTCTCCTACTTGGACATATAGAGATACTCTATTAGGAGAACGTCTCCAATGCAATACTCCAAAACTCCAGCTTTTCTTACGTGGTAATGAGGTCTTTCTTTATTAATCCAACTAAATTGTATTGTTTAAAATTATAAATTGTTTGGCACCTTCTATTACAATTTGCAGCATACCGGAACTTATTTCACCCTCCTAAGGATAAAAATGCTTTATAAGTGTCTAATGAAGTCCTCAAATGCTTTGCTTTCGTAGAAAAAGGTATATTCCTTTCCCAATGTTATCTGATCTATAGACTAATCGAACAAAAAAAATTGTCACGAAGATGAAAAATATGACTAATTGTACACATTTTTATTTGAAACCTGTCTCAATCGTCCCATTGTGATATAAAATAATCAAGAATCACTAATTAACAATGAAACCCTGACCTACAATTTATTTTATTTGATAGTAAAAGAACTAATATGTTCATAATAATAAATGACAAAAATAAGTAAAATTCATATAGTAAATAAATCAGTGGAAGTAACCCAAGCAAGAGAAGCAAAACTACAATTATGAAGACGCATAATCAGACCAAATAGGAGTATTCTTGTCCAAGACAGATGGAGAATCAAACAACCATCTCTTCCTACACTGCCATCTCACAACTCAGATTTGGCAATTTTTCTCAAGGAGTTCCAATCTCACATGGATATGTCCTAAAACCATAGAAGACTGCATCAATGAATAGAACAGAACAACCAACCATTTCCAAAGCAAGGAAAACAAGTGTGGAATCTTATACCTCACTCGATCATGTGGACCATTTGAAACGAAACAAATAAATCATGCCATTTTAAATCAGAGAAGATAACATGGCATAGGATCATTTTTGGGGTACAAAACATCCTATACAGTTGGATTAGAGGAGACCCTTGGGCTAATATAATATCCTTCCAAATTTCTAAACTTCCATAGACTCAATATGAAGATCTCTGAAAATAGTGTTTTCTTGAGGATCTCTACAGTAACTACCTTTATGTCATGATGGAGATCCAAATATAATCTTGCCCTAGAGATAGAATAATAACAAAAACTCTAAAAATCCTATATGATACTCAACAATTCTGAGATTGACTGTTGAACTGGGGATGCTCTGACATAAATTTATCTTTTGATTTCACCGACCAATTTTTGTATATCAAATAGCCGTAACATACAATGGTACATAATACTATAGAATAATGGATATCAGATTTAAAGAAGCTTACTGCAAGAGCTCCAAACACTTTCATCAAAAAAGAACCAGCACCCTTCAATTTCTCTGGAGTTTTTCCCAGTGAAGCTAGCTCCCTATCAGCCTGTAAACACATTAGAACCAGCGTCTTTTAGTTTCCTTCCTAATAAAATTCTAATTAATGAAAAGAAAAATGAATACTTGCATTTACCTTCTCAGCAAGAACCCTAATTTCATAAGCAACAGCATATAATGCTTCCATGGCCCATCCAGACTCCCAGTTCCTAAATTCCTGAAGAAACACACTGAAATTCCAACAATTAAAACCCTAATTTTTACACATTATTTCCACAACAACTTCATCAAACACCCAAATAAAATAAAATCAAATGAACTCAATTAGGAATAATGGAATACTTGGCAAATTTCTCGAATGCATTAGAAGCATCAACTAAACGACCGAGTCTATAACTCTGCAAACATCGAAGTAGAGGAGCTATGATTTCACCAAGCTGAGAAAATCTATCTGATTGTTTAATCAATCTGTTTGCATCCTGGCCCAATTAAAAAAAGAGAAAAAGGGATTGAACTAAATAACAACGAGATTACATTAATCAGATTCACTAACAGTGGAAAAAACTTGAACATTAGTTGTAGAGAGAGAAAGAAAAAAAAAGGGAACCTGGGAAACGTTGAGAGCATCAGCGAGAGAGAGGAGAGAAGATGAATTGGATGAGACGGATATTAGGGTTTTTAGAGAAGGACCGTCTTCGTAAGAAACGGAATCTGAGAAGCGGTTTAGGTAATCTGTGATTCGTCTGTGAGCTTCCCCCATGGTTAGGTACGCCATTTTTGTTCTTTGGTTTACTCCCAGAGACACAAAGCAACAGCCTTCGAAAACTTTCTTTGTTCTTCGTGGTCTAGTAAACTTTGGTCAAAAGTCAGGTCAAAGGGGTGACCTTTTTTGCCGTAGAGTGCTTCTAAAGGCGCCCTGTGTTTTTGTCGATTGGTCTACCATTCTATTCGGATCCACGTATATTTTCCCAAGGGAAACCAACATTTTTATGATTCTTTTTTTTTTTTTTTGTTGAACTAGCTATTCATTAATTAATATAAGCGTTATTACAGTATTTATCAACTAAAATACAAGTTACATTCTTCCACTTCTTGCTCATGTTCTTTTTCCTTGCCCATCTCGCTAATTTGTCTGCATTCGAGTTGAGTTCTCTCTTGGTGTAATTGAATTTGATGACCTCGAATTCTTTTCTGCTTTCTTGAATTCTCCTGATATGGATAAGAGATTGCCAATGCACTGTGTGATGTTTGTTGTGAAGATGTTTGATGAGATTAATGTTGTCGCTTTCTATTATGATAGACGTATGTTTCGTTTCTTTCGCCCATTCTATTCCGAATAAGATTGTCATAGCTTCACTTTCTTCACTATTTCTAGCTCTCGCGGATTTTTTACCTGAGCTTCTATAAATTTTGACTCTACATTGTGAGCAATTAAGCTAATTCCCATATTGGATGTTACATTCTTAAACGATACATCAACATTAATCTTAATAAAATTATTGGCAGGAGGTTGCCATTTTTCATTTGTTTTTTGTTTGCTTTTCTCAGGTTTTTTGTTGATTTTCGGAAATTTTTTTATCATTTTGATGATCTTATTAAGATCATTGAGTTCGTGCTGAAAGTAGTGGTCGCATCTTGCTTTCCATAAAATCCACAGAATACTTGTAAAGTGAATATTCTCTTTGGTATAACAAAGATGAGCATTTTCTTCCCACGAGAAGATCCAATCCGAGATGGAAGTAATATTCTCTGAGATGAGATTAAAATTGAACCATATATTTTTAGCTAGAGCACAGTGTAAAAGCGCATGTTCAATAGATTCAATATTCATACGATTTGGGCATGTAGTGTTGTTGTCTATGTATTTTCCAATTCTTTCTCTAACCGGGAGAGCTTTGGTGCAGATTTTCCAGATGGAGATTTTGATTCGCGGAATGGTCGGTAGCGACCAGATGAACTTCCAGTTCTGAGTGCTAGGATTCTGGTTGATTGTATTGGTGCTTAAGTGCTGGTACATTGAAGCAACCGTGAATTTACCCGTATTGGTAAGCTTCCATTTTAGCTGATCTTTACCTTCACTATTCACTGGGATAACTCTGATAAGGTTCTGGGTAGTGGCATCAAAATTGGCGTTGAGGGCTTCGTTATTCCAGTTGTTATTATTGATAAGTTGTGCCACTTTGGTCAGATTGGAGTTGTTGTTGTTCGGCACTGTTCCATTGATATCTGGGATCCAATTATCTGTCCAAATGTTAATATCATTGTCGGAGTGCACCTCCCAAGTGGATAAATCTTCTATGAGGTGATAGTGTTTTCTGATAGTTTTCCAGTTCCAAGAGTGATGAGCCTTCGCTGGGCCCGGGGTATCGGAGTGAGGGAAGTATTTAGCTTTGAGGAGTTTAGCCCACAACGCCTCTAGTTCAGTTTTGAGTCTCCAGGCCATTTTTGAAATTAAAGCGGTGTTGTCTAGATCTGGCATGTGGATCCCTAGACCTCCAATGCTCTTCGGCAAACAAATGTATGACCAGACTTTGGTGCATATACCCTTCGACTTACCCCACCAGAAGTTCCGTTGCAAGGACTTGATGCTTTTGCTAATTCCTTTAGGAATAACAAATGCTATGGCCGAGATGACCACAGTGCGACCAGCTTGGGTTAAAAAAGAGTGATTCCATTTATTCAGCTTATTCTTGATATGGTCGAGGATGTCCTTGAAAACCTTGGTTTTTTCAGCTCCTATGAAGAGTTGGGGCCTCAGGTATTTCTCAGATGTGGAGGCATATTTGACTTTAAGGGCACGCATTATGAGGCATTTGAATTTTGGGTGCGAATTCTTGGAGTAGAAAATATTGGACTTGGTATAGTTAATCATTTGTCCCGAGGTCTCACAGAAGTCTTGAAGAATCTTCTTAAGGTTGTGGATGTTGTCTATAGTGTTCTTGCCAAAGATGATGCAATCGTCTGCAAAAAGGAGATGTGATATCTTAAGATCAGTGTGATTAGTCGGGAAACCCAAAAACCTATCTTGGTTATTATTCGACATCAGCTTACGACTAAGACCTTCCATAGCAAGCGTGAAGAGAGAGGGCGAGAGTGGGTCTCCTTGTCTAATACCCCTAGTAGGATAGCAAGCATTACCTGGCCGACCATTAATGAGCACTTACATGGAGGAGGTCGAGATACAAGTGTGGATCATCCTAATCCAATGATCGACGTAACCTAAACTTCTCATGATGTCTGTAAGAAATTTCCATTCAATTCTGTCGAACGCTTTGGACATGTCTAACTTGAGACCAAAATATCCAGCGGAACCTTTCATCTTCTGGAACGAGTGGATGATTTCCTGACCCATGATAATGTTGTCGGTTATCTGCCTTCCGGGGACATAGGCTGCTTGGAAAGGTGAAATGATAGGGTTTAAAGTATTTTTAAATTTATCGGCCAGCAGCTTGGTGATGATTTTGTAGGTGGTGTTTAAGAGGCTGATTGGACGGTAGTCCGCAGGAGTTTGTGGTGTGGGCGTTTTGGGAATGAGACAGATATGGGTGTGGTTTATCTCAGGGGGGAGGTAGGCAGTATGAAAGAAGTTCTGAACCAAGTCATAAATGTCTGAGCTAATCGTCTCCCAGTTAGACTGAAAAAAAAGGCGGATAACCATCTGGACCCGGGGCCGCCACCTTTTTCAGGCTTTGAATAGCCCAGTCAATCTCATCTTTGCTTGGGATAGCCAGAAGGTCTAGATTTCGGTTATGGGGGATAAAATGGTTGAACAGGTTAAGGGTATTGGGATCCTCCCTAGGGTTGATAGAGGTGCTGATGTTAAGGAGATGGGATGTGAATATATCTTGAATGTCTTTAACGTCTTCCTTCCAATCTCCGTTATTATCTTTGATAACGCTGATCTTTTTGGTTCTATTACGTTGAATAGCTTGGGAGTGAAAGTACTTGGTATTTTTATCTCCCAAGGTGATAAAGTTGTTTCTCGATTTTTCCTTTCATAGGGTCTCTTGCTGGTTATAGAGTTCCTCCAAAGCTAGATTAAGGCGGTTGTACTCCTCTTTGGAATTACTATTCTGAAGATTCTTAGTGATCCTCTTGATGTTATTCTCTATATTACCAAACACCTTTTTGTTCCAATTAGTGAGCTTTTTGCTAAGCTTCTTTAGGTCATGTTGAATATTATTCGGGTCTTGATTGTTTTTTATGTGATTCCAATTATCTGCAATGAAGTTGAAGCAGTCTTTGTTATCCAAGAGGATAGGCAGATGATCTGACCCCACAGCCTCCAGGTGGGTGACTTCGAAAGATTGAAATTGATGAAGCCAAGGAAGATTAGCTATTGCCCTGTCTAGTCTCTCTTGTATCAGGTGTTCTCCGAATTGTTTGTTACTCCAGGTGTATGGATTGCCCCGATAACCCAAGTCTAATAATCCTAGGTCATTAATAATCTCCATAATCCTAGGAGTGTGGGAGTTGGACCCAATTGATCCACCACTTTTCTCCAAGGGGTCAAGAATACAGTTTAGATCTCCTATCACAATCCAAGGGTAGTCCTTGTCCTGATTGAGCTGACTAAGGGTTTTCCACGGTTTTAGCTTGTTTTTGCTGTAGGGGGGCCCATAGAATCCAGTAATCTTAATGGGATTAGGTATCCTGACATTATTCATCTACGCATAAATGATGTTGTTGTCTGAGTACTTAATCTTTATGTCTAGATGGTGCTTCCAGTAAAGGGCAAGTCCTCCTGCTTTGTTAATTGGATCGACATAATGACTAGAGTAGTTTTTGTTGATGGGAATGTTTTTGTTCATGTTATTGGATTTATTTTTTGTTTCCGACAGGAAAATGATGTCCGGCTGATTTTTCATGATAAGATTAAGAATGTGTTTTTTGGTGAGGAACGAGGAAGCTCCCCTCACGTTTCAGCTTAAAATGGATGGATTTTCCATGGTGGGTGTGTTATTATACATATTAATGTAATGAGGCAGGCCTAAGGTCACGGTGACCCAAAGTATAACGGCATTCCCCAGAAACACTGAAGTAAAAACTAAAGAGACTAAACTAGCCAGAATCACTATAGTAAAAAACAGTATGCAACAGATATTTATATATTTATTAATTTATTATTATTATTTTTTGTACTAGTATGAAACAGATATCATTCAGCTAAACTAAATAATACACAAAGAGGTAACTAAGAATTAATAAATTAACCACTATGACACACATAAAGCCTATTGGGTGAACATTAAGCTACTCTAAGAAGGGTACAGAAGGTAGCAAATGGAATCACAAGCAAACTTAGTTTAAACGAGCAGAAATTAGTAAAGTGAGATGAACTAATACTGAAGCTAAGATAAGAACACAAAGAAAGAGAGGAAGGAACCAGAGATCAAAGCAACAAATAAAATCTAAGAAATAAAACAAGAGAATAATAGAGCTAAGATGAGAACACTCATTTCTAACATGCTGAGGCACTAGGAGAACTAGACATAGATAACAAAAACAACTATGCTAATGAAGAACACTAGCTTCGTATCTAAACGGCATGCAAGACTGAAAGATATGAGTTAGGCCCAAAATTCAACAAAACTTACAAACAGGTAATAAAAGCTAGGTACTAACTAATTAACCTTAAAACAAAGATAAACAAGTCTAGATTACTTCCCTGCCTATGTCTAGGTTCGAGAAAACCTATGCTTCTGCTTTGTCGTTGATTCACCGTTGCCTTTGAAGACATGCAAGACTGCCGTCGTCGAGGAACCGAATCTGTCTTCTACCCGATATTGCCCCTTATTGCTTCCTGGATTTGAGCTCCGGTAGTTGATATCCTTAACTTTAGGGTTCCTATTAATATATGATGGTGTTCGGTGGAGATGATTATGGTTAAAGATGGGAGTAGGTTTAGAGTGGTTTGTAAGTCAAAAATGAAGATAGGGTTTTGGATGAAGAGAAATGGATTTTATCAAATACATATCTGTTGTTGAAGTAGTTCAATTGGATTTTGTTTTCTGATCTGGAATGATTTTGAGATTAGGTTTTCAGGTGGGAATAATAATGAAAAATATAACTGTTAATGGTTGAAAATTGATGCTTCTTTTGCACATAGTAGTTGAGATTGAAGAAGTGATTGATCTTTAGGTTGATTTTGAGATGGTTTGGAAAGTTTGAAGGCAAGATTTGTGCTGAGATTGAAGGGGAAAGGGAGAAAGGGAAAAAAACGTCTTGAGTTACCTGACGTAACTCTGGACCCTCTCTCTCCTCAAAAACCAGGATAAGAAGGAAGTTTTATTGATCCATCCCCACTTTTTTATGATGGGAAAGAAAACTAAGTTTTTACATGTGAAATTAGGTTTAAAGTGTTTGATAAGTGCGTAAGAAAAAGAACTTTCTTTAGATAAATATGTACTAACTAGGCTTTATGGAGTGGCTTATTCTCTTCCTCAAATCGCTAAGAGATAGAAATAGAGAGATAAAAAGATTACAGATTTAAGGGGGCAATCAGATTGGATGCTTCTCTGAGAGGGAAGGACTAAAGGCAGCTGCAGACCTGCAGTAATAATTGTAATTTGAATTAGTATTGTGTAAATTGGACGCCTATAGCAATTAGGTTGTGCGCCTTAAGCCCATCCCTCTCCGAACGATTGGTTCTTCTCTTCCCCAAATCACTTCTTTTATTCCCAAATTGCTTGAGAATGTATGCTTCTTCTTTCAAGAGTCATAAAAGATGATGCAATGAAGTGGTTCCAAGTCAAATACGAGGTGTTATCCTTAACAAATCCTCAACAAGTCAAAGATGATTGTTATCCTTTTTGTCTTCAAGGAATTTTGAAATTTAAATATTTAACTGGGAATGGTTGACTACAAAGTTAGATTATTTTATCTTCAAGAGAATCAATTTATTTGTGTTTTGTGTCCTCGATAGCAAAAATTGGTGAAGAAACGTAAGAGGGTTTAGTCTCTTCCCAAATTGATTTGTTCATCCATGAGAACGAAACATCTATTAGAAGAATTAAAGAGAAATGGAGATTGGTTCGTCCATTAATGGGGTTAGAGATTAAGAGGGAGGGTGAGACTAGAGATTGAGAGATAAGTTGATGTTAGAGAGGGATAGAAACGAGGCAGTGAGAGATAAGCACGAGATAAGCAAGAGAGAGTGCGTTTATTTTGAGGGTGGAAAATTTTCTGAACCTATTTTTCCAACGGAAAACAACTTCCTCCCCATTTTAGCCTTACCAAACGGTGGAAAATCGATTTTCTTATGAAAATTGGTTTTTTCGTACGTGACTTTTCCACGTAACAAACGGACCCTTAACGGGAAATTGTGGGGTTTGACAAATTTTTTGGGGTGCAAAATTCTAAAAGGGAAAGAAAACTTCTTCTTCCTCATCTTTTACTTCCAACACTGGCCACTACCACCATTTTTCCCTCTTTTTTTTCTCACTTTCTCCTTCTGGCACCACTACCACCACCTCCATTTATCCTTGTTCTCTCTCTCCTCAATCCTCTCTCCCTATCTAACCCGATGAGTCCTCCCCTTTGCCAGAAAAAAGATATGGTATGGGGTGTTTCTCCCAAACTAGTACACTGGCTGAGGGAAATCCCCAACCAGTTTTGGGTTTTGAAATCCTCCAAACTAAACTGGTTTGGGGATACTATGGTAGTTCCACATCGCTCGCGAGAGTGTCTGAGCTTGTGCTATAGGTGTCTTCTCAAGCTTAGTAAATGTCAAGGTCTTTTGAGTGGGCTCGTGGAGCCCTCGCCAAGAACAAAATTCCGTACATGTAGGCTTTCCCTAGGGCGTCTAAAGGGGGGACAAGATTGATAACTGCTAAGACTTGGGACGTCACAAGCACTATCAGAGCCGATGACGGCTCTTCAATTCGCTGAGGGTGGGGATGGTGATAGTCTCACATCGCTCGCGAGGGTGTTTGCAACATAGATTATAGGTGTATGCTCAAGCTTTGTAAATGTCGATCACTTTTGGGTGGGACATGAAGCCTTCCCCAAGAACAAAACTTCGTACCTCTAGGTTTGGCCCTACGGTGTCTAAAACACTGACAATATTAATAACTGCTAAGACTCAAAAAATCACATATACCCCAAACCAGTGTCGTTTAATTTTTTAGCTAAGGGGATCTTCCCTTTTGTCGTAGCGGCTAGAGAGAGAAGATGAGGGGAAAGAAAGAGGGAGGTGAAGAGAAATAAAGAGGGAGGAAAGAGAGATTAAGAGGAAGGAAGAGAGAAATAATGGTGGTGATGGTGATCGAATGTGGTTGGTGGGGGAAAAGAAAGAGATTCGAAAAACTATTAAAGGTTTCCCGTAATGACAGTTTAAAGGTGACCCTTGCAAGCATGGAGAAGAAATTATCAACCAAAGTTGTTTCCATATAACAATTGGAAAATAAATTGGGGTAGTTGACCAATTTTTGACAAAAAGCGTTGGCATTTACAAACTGAACGCCTCTTCACCGACGACCATTTACATTCTACTTCATCTTATTCCAATTTCAACATGATTTTTCTTCTAAAATCTTTACCATAATTCCTAAATTTGTATTTTGCTTTTTAGAGAAAAAATTGAAGAAAGAGTAAAATTCCATTTCTTCAAAAAGGTCGGTTCTAAAAGCCCTAATTTATTTTAAAAGTTACCATATTTTTAAAATAGTTTTTGAAGTGATTAGACCTTTAAAAAATATTGCCTTATTTAGAAAGCGACCCCCATCTATTTAGCGATAGTAGGCTTGTACTCCTAAAATGAAAATATGTCTAGGGTTGACCTCCATTTTCTATTTTTTCGTCAAATGTTAGTTAAATGGTTCACGTGCCAACCACATGCATGAGTTTTGACAAAGTACCCTTCACAAAATATTTAGAAATTGTTTAGACATCGAACCCCAACTATTGTGTGATATTAGGACACACCCACAATAAAAATATGTCTGGACTTGACCTTCATTCTCGACATTTCTATCAAATATCAGTTAAGTGGTCACGTGCTAACCACATCATCAGAGTCATGGTAAAAGATCGAGTCTTATGTTACTTTAAGGGAGAGTAAATTGTTTCTACCAAAACGAGCAGACTAAAAAAGATGTGCTTCGTAGGATTGAGTTACTCTCCCTGGGAGATCAATGGAAATCCTAATAGGATCCTACTACTTCGAATATAATAAGTTTGACGCTCCAAAGGCGATTACGCTCTTCCCACTTTAAAAATAGGGAAGGTCTCCTACATGCAAGGGGTTCCAAAACTATCATTCGAAATCCCTAATGCTCAGTCTCCGATTAGCATACCAGAAATCTTCATTGTTGGGTTGTGGAGTCTCCTAGTGTTTTAAGCGGAATCTCAGAAGTTAATACTAATTCTCAAGGTCTCATGCATAAACTAATAATAAACTAGTTAAGGATAAGATTATACCTTAATCACTTTCCCATGGACTGAATTGAATGCTTTTATCCTGAAGATTCAGAGCTTCAATTATAGCTCATCTACTTGAGACACCCAAGAAATCGACTTAATCTTCTACTTTTATGTTAGCTAGAACTCTAATAAGCAGTTAAATGAAGAACTCATTCTTCTTAGACTCGATAGATAGTTGTGATCTTCTCACTTTCTGCTTGATGTGATGTGAAAACATCATATTTAGGTCACTTAACTTAGATGAATTCATCCATTTTATGTTTCAATTCTAATAAGTTATGTTTATTTTCATGACAAGGTACCATAAAAGAACTATGCAAGGAAATGAATTAAGGAGATCCCTAGAAGAGTCAAGGACGCTTAAAAAAATCTAAGAAGAGGTCCTTAGAGCCTGAGGAGCAAAAAGGAGACAAGGGGAGAGAAAATATCACGAAGGGTATTTTGGTCATTTTATACTTAAGAGGGTAAAAATATAGTTTAAGAAAGTCTAGGGAGCATGATGATCACTCTGGTGAAGACTAGAGATGAAAGGATAAAAAATGACCAACTTAGGAGACAAGGGAAAATTGCCATTTTGACCCTTTGGTCAAGCTAGAGATTCCATTAGTCAAGTTAGAACTAAATGGAGTCATATAAGAAGTCAAAATAGCTTGAAGAATTAACTATACAAAGGAGTGGCTATAACTATTAAGGAAGGGTAAAGTGGTCTTTTGGGTAGGAAATATAAATTAATGCCCTTACTTGGTCTCTACACTTCATCATCTTCCTTATGGCTGAACTTTAGAGAGAAAATGACAATGGAGGCTAGGGTTTATGGAGATTTGAGGATCTAAAGAGAAACGAGCAAGAAGGAGGGTAAAAGGCAGAGGAAGGAGCATCAAAGGCTCGGCCATGAGTGGAGTAAGGGTCGGATCATCAAGAAGAAGCATGGGTTGCCTCCCTTATGGCCAGAGCTGACCGGACAACAGCTTGCAAGGCCGAGCCACCCCTTTGCAAGGCTTGGCTAGGTCAAAATCTTGGTCCTCTTGATGTTTTTTTGTTTGTACCTTCTTCCCCTTTAAGTTTCTAAGGTTTTCAAGTTATTCTTAGGTTTATATTTGGATACTTAATTAGACTTGTTTGTGATAAATTCTAGAGAGAGAAAGTATTTTTTATGAGTGATATAGGTTATCATGCTTAGATTTTATTATGTTTGTGAATAACTACTCTCATGCTTGATTCAAAGTTAACAAATAATCAATCTAGAGTTAATTACATTTGCTAAATAAATCCTATGTATAGAGAAATTAGAAATCAAGATAGTATGCTTATGTATTCCATGACATTTATGATCTTAATCACTCTCCCATTTGGGCTTAAATGCAATAACCCCTCTATGTCTAGCTAAGCCTTCTGTTGAGGATTAAGATGAAATCTTGATATGCTTATATATGTGTTTGTATTGGTTAAATGAGTATGTTTGATGTCTCTCCCATGTGCGGTTAATCGTTTAATCTTGTTTCATGTCTTATATCAAGCATTTGTCATAATTACTGTTTAATCGATCTTTTCAATTTTAGACTCGACGCCAATGAAATATGATGACCTTTTGACTAGTTATGACCACTAGGTATATCTAGCACTTAAAGCATCTAATTTAGAGTCGAGAAGAGTCAAACTCAAGAGTCGACCTAAACAAGCATTTATATAAGTATATCTCGATGGATTCCCGAATCCCCAACATTTCTCATACTTAGAATAGTACCCTAAGCCTCCGGTTGAGCCCTTACTTAATTTAAGTTTAATAATTTCACTTTAGTTTCTTTTGGTTCGTGCCTAATCTACAAAACCCTTTCTCTTTGCTTGTTACATTAGTTAGGTGTTTAGGTGTAGTTTCTTTTATTATTTTAGTGACGAAATTAACACTTGATCTCTAAGCTAGTTTGAGCTATCCCTGTGGATCGACCTCGGTTTTACCGAGTTACTACTTGATACCTCTACTTGGGTTTGCAACTTTTTGGGCGCATCGCCCTGCTCAATGTAGCAGAGAGAGAGAGAGAAAAATCCTCTTGAGAAAAATCCTCTTGAGAAAAATCTACACCTGTTTATGTTCTAATGAGGTCCTTCTATAGAACTCTTGAAGTCAGAATCTCATTCGGACTAGGATTCATTATTGACCACAAAGCAGATTTCTAAGTCGCACTTAGAATGGGATTCCCAGATGGGATGTTTATCCCATCTTGGACATCCACAAGTATGGCTGGCCAGATTTGCTCTTAATGGGTTAGGCCTGACCCACTAGTATGGGCAGTCATGCCATGACCGACCCTCCCATGGGTCGGGCCTTATATCTGGCCCATTCCCTTTCGGTTCGGGCTTGTGTTATCTTTCTCTAGGCTTCTCACTAGACGTTTTGGGCCATATTTATGGATCTAATTCATACCCATATGGCATATCCCTTTAGTCTTATATCCCGTTCGAGTCGATACTCTTTAGTGTAACCCGTTGTAGGATCTGATCGTATTTAGTCGCGAATCACCTATGTTATCCGCTAATCTAGTTGGTTTGTAGCTAAACATTACAATCTCTAGAAAACCGGGCTCGATGATCTTCGTTACCATTTGTCCTATTCAACAAATTGAGCGCATTGCTAGCTTGTTCGAAGGACATCTCCTTCATTCATTTACTCTGATCATCTCTCGCTAGCTAGCCATACAAAAAGGTCCTGGCTACAAGTCATCTACTCCGCTTTGTTAGATTTCGCTAGACGCCCTATATTCCTCAATTTCCACTAGTCTACTCTACCAAAGTCCTTTAAGTTTACTCTAACGATCTACTTCGTCGACTCAGTAGACTACAAATCTGTCTTGACATGTTACTTCATAGAACTGAGCTCCGACTACTCAACAAGGTGATCCACACTTCGACGCCATAACTACATTGATATTACAAATAACATTACTACTACTTATAATCTCTTTTTTGTTATCCTAGATTGCTGACTTAAACTTTAAAGCGTCGGCACTATCTCGTAACTTTGGATTCACGGTTTTGTTTGAATTGTGCAGGTATACCTGTACTACCTCTTACACAAACATTTGCCTACCCTGCTACCTAATTACCAAGAGCCGTCTTTTGTCCGCTTACCTGTCCACTTGGAAGTTTGACACTTAAGTTGTTGGTGCCTACCCAACACCTTTTTGACCATGTAATTTTTTACCGCCCACACCGAGTAGTAATATTGTTTTCTAAATGACAGCTTCGTAGAAAAAGAAACCCCATAATATCCACAACGTCTCGATCACTACTGTGGCACTAGGACCCTGTGCCTCATTTTAATTAGGTTGGGTATCCCAATCATCCCTGACCATGTTTTTTTAGTCCTTATATTCAATTCTCCAATGGAGATTTTTTTTAGGCAATGCCCAAAATTGTTAAATCATCTCCCTAAAGGCAATGCCTAGTTTGGTTATTCCTTCTCCTGCCACTCTCTAATCTCTCTCTACTTTTTCTCCTTAAACTCTCCTGCAAAGGGGAGCCCCTTTGCCGGAGAGTTTGGAAATAGAGTGGAGATAGCAAAAATGAGGAGAAGAATAAGAAGTCCGACCCGTGACTTTTTTACGGGATAAAAAAGTGGGTGATAAACAATCTCAACTATAATTATACTTAGTCAACTTGTATTGACCAAGTCTTGGATAAAAACATTTGGTAGCCCAAGTGGTGGATAATGTTTACATGAACTTCAAAATCCTTGGAGGTCCCAGAGTCGATTGTCAAAAGAGGCAGATTTCATGATTTATTGAACTGGAGCTATTAAGGTATAAATAATGTAGTTGGGTTTTAGGTCATAGTTTAGTTAGACTATTGACCCGTTCTTGTAAGAGTTTGGATTAGGCGGTATTCGTGCTTATCACATCTTTGATGTATCAATGCCATTGTAATGACTATCGTAGATCGTGATCAATTTTCAAAAAAACAAAGTTGTGGCTAAAAAGCATATTAGCTTTAACAAGTTGGAATTACCTATTAATAAATTTAAAATTTAAAATTTAAAATTTTAAAAAATTAAACTTAATAATTTAAAAAATTTAATTAAAATTTAAAATTATTAAAATTTTAATTTTTAAAAAAATTAAAATTATTAAAAAAATTAAAATTATTAAAAAAAATTATTTAAATAAATTAAAAATAAATTTAGTAAAAAAAAATTTAAAAATAAAAAATAAAAAAAATTATTTAAAAAAATTAAAAAAAGTAAAAGTTTAAAATAAATAAAATTAATTAAAATAAAAAAATTAAATTTAAAAAATTATTAAAAAAATTAATTTAAATATTTTTAATTTTTTTAAATTTTAAATTAATTAATTAATTTTAAATTTTTTATAATTTTTTAAAAATTTTATAATTTTTTTAAGAATTTTATAATTTTCAAACTCCATATTCCCATGTAATATTCATTGAATTTATAAAATAAATGGAATTACAAAAAATTAATGGAAAGAAATCACCAAGAATGTTCAAACTCCATATTCCCATGTATCTCTATTTTGATATCCAAAACTAGCTCCAAATGTCTCAAGAATATTACCCAAACTCCAAATAATAGCTTATTAGAAGATAAAAGAAGAGAAATTTAGAAGAGATTTTAGAGAAGAAGGTATGGAGAAATTAGAAGGTTAGAAGAAGAAGTTAGAAGTGGAAAGAAAATGTAGAGAAGAGATGAAGGTGGTAGAGAAAGTAGAAGAAAAGAATGGGGGGCTAGGTTTTTTAGTTTAGAAGAGGTAGAGAGAAAAGGAGGAGGGGAAAGGAAGGCTTAGGGTTTTACAACTATAAGGAGGAAAGAGGGGCTAAGAAGGGAGAGGTTGGTTGGTCTTCTAAAAGTGTTTATATAGGATTAGGGTTGAGTTGGGGTTAAAATTGGTAAAAAATGGAAAGCTGAGGGCTAAAAGGGTAATAAGAGGGTTTAAAAGGGCAAAACCCTAGTTAGGCTGGCGGCTAGGGTTTAATGTTGGATTTCGGTTTGATTTGGTGTGGCCGGAATCATGGTGTTAAGTTGCACAAGGAACACCAGTCGTCGATTCTCACGCGCACGGATCTGGAGTGACGATACAAGGCCACGTGTCTCGGAGCACGGTACTTAAACTGCATCGGTTACACGGGATAATCAATAAAACACGGGATGCACAGGAGCCGTCCGATCTTGATGACGCGGGAGGTTGCGGCCAAGATTATAACGTGGGGGAGGGACTACTGGAGTAAGCTGCGACGCGCTACACTGAATCAGCCTTATAAGGGCCACTTCGATGTCCAGCAAAAACACGGGATTTCGATGCTCCGACCTCCGAACTACGACACGTGTCCCTAAGCATACCGCGGGCCAGAAACTTGCCCGACATTGTACCGAATGCTGACCAAATGTTGACCTGACTTTGACTTTGGTTTATTCCTTCGTCCGGACTCCGATTTGACTTCCGTTTTCTCCTACGGACTCATCTCGACCTCTACTTTTCACCCATGCACTGAACTTGGCCAAATTACCAAAATATCCTCGACTCTAAATGACCAAAATACCCTTTGTATCCTTTTCTAACCGGTTTCACACCTAACTCTGCAAAAGACACTTAATCAAAAAAATCAACCTTTTTATTAAAATAAAGACTCGAAACGAACTAACTCGACTAATTTAAACGACTCTGATGGGACATTTTCATGACCCATCACCTAGTTTAACAAAAAAAAAAGTTGGACATTACCTATAAAAATTCCCACCATCCAAACGTTGTTTCAATCGGGTGACTAATCTATGGTGGCCAATACATGGACAACCGTTTTTCTTGTATGGACAACTATCTTATGTGGACAACCAAAATAATTAATTTTTTTATATGGACACCAGTTTCCAAGGGGACAACTCTCTATTATTTTCACTCAAGTCCTCTTAGAATTAGATGTATTATTTTAACACCTCCCTCTTTTCCCATAAACCCTAAGTAAGTTTGGTCTTCTACTACTTCATCTTCATCATCAACCCAAAATTCTAAAGAGAGAATTTTTTGGAGAAGATTATGACATCAAACGAAGGATATTCCTAACCAGAAAGATCAGATCTAAAAACCCTAAAACCCGTTAAACTTTTAAAACCTAGAAATCAAAAATTCAAAACCCTAGATTTTTTACAAACAAGTAGAGTTGCTCGTACTTCATGGAAAATCGACAAAACACGAGAGATCTTAATTTCTGAGTTTCTGTAAAAAAAAAAATCTGACTTGCCAATTTCGTAGATTTTCTACAGAATTTGGCAAGACAGAAGGAAACCTGCCACGAAAATCTAGCATATTTTCGTGGATTTCCCACGAAATTCTGGGAATTTCTTCTTTACTTTGATTTTTTGCCTTGAAATTGTTTTGTATTCTTTCAAACTACCCAAACGAAAATACAAAATAAAATTAAAAAAGTTAGAGTTTTACCTCATCAATGTAGGGTTTGATTAAAACCCATCTAGAGTTTGATAAAAAACAAAGGGAAGTAGAAACTATAGTTCACTAAAAAACAAAGAGAAGTGGTAGAAACTATAGTTTACTAAAAAACAAGGGAAGTGGAGATTGATAAGTTTTATCTTCTTCATTCATCTAGGGTTTGATAAAAAACAAAAGGAAGTGGTAGAAACTATAGTTTACTTTTAATAGCAGTACAAGAATAAGAATAAGACTAAGAAGAAGGAAGAAGAAGAAGATGATGAAGAAGAAGACAACTTAGGTTTTCAATTTTGAACTATTATTTTGTTAATGGTCCGCAAGTTAGTAACTGTTAGTATTTAACGACTTTATGGAGTTGTTTTCTTATTAAATCAAAGTCAACTAAGTCAAGACCCAAAAATAGTTGTCCATATAAAAAAACAGTTGTCCACGTATTGGCTACCTAATCTATAATGCCTCATTTCTATCGATCTTACTTGCCAACCTTTTCTTGTTCAACAAGACCTATTCTTCTCTCTGCAAAGAAATCCCCAGATACCTCGATTTTTCCTATAGCTCCCTTACCCTCTTTTCCTGAGGAACCGGAAGATATGGAAGGTAAATACTTCATGTTCTACTTGCTCCTCTAATTAGGTGTTTCTTTAGGTAATCTGAGTGAAGTTTGTTAACCCTGTTAGAGTAATGGATATGGCGGCCACCCGATCCATATGCCACACACGACCGACCCGGTCGGATCAAGGAAACCGGCCCCACCGGTTATACCATGTAGAAGATTCCAGAAGACCAACTGTATTTTAGATTGATATCTTAGATATACATCACTTGTACGTAATCTTTATCCAAAGATTTACCCTGATTGTATTATAGTAGGCTATAAATACTTGTAATCATTGTTGATAATAAACACAAGAGAACAATTAATCTTTATTTCTTCTCTTCTAATTCAGCATCTCTCTCTCTTTGTTTCTCACGTTCTATCTCCATCGAACTATCAAAGTGATAGTTCTCACATGGTATAAGAGCCATAATTTTTTTTTAACTTACCTTTTTCTCTCATTTAACCATGACTACTGATGCTGGTTCTGACTACACTCCTGGTACTCCACCAAACTCCTCTGCTATGTTTGGTATTCACCATTCTGATTCACCTACAACCATTCTGATTACCCCTCTGTTAAGTGGAGATAACTATGCCTCCTGGTCTCGAGGGATGAAAATGGCTTTACGAGCAAAAGATAAGCTCGGCTTTGTTGACGGTTCTATTAAAAAACCAACAACTCCCGTTGACTTACATGCATGGGAGAGATGTAATGACCTTGTGTCAAGCTGGCTCGTCAACTCGGTCAATCCCGACATCCGTCAGTCCATTCTTTACGATGAATCAGCTGCAGAAATCTGGCAAAATCTTTATGAAAGATTTCATCAAACAAACGCGCCAAAGATTTTTCAACTTAAGCGCGCTATTTCCACCTTGAAACAGGAAGGTTCGGATGTTTCAAATTATTTTACTCTTCTCAAATCACATCAGGATGAGCTTTAATCTCTCTTTGCCATTGAACCATGTTTATGTGGTCACGGAAAAGCTCTTATTGATCGATCCAATCAAGATTGAGCTATAGAGTTCCTTCAAGAACTCCATGATCGATTTGCCGCTATTCGGAGTCAAATACTCCTGATGGATCCTTTCCATCGGTCCTCAAAATTCATAGCATGGTCAAGCAGGAGGAGATTCAACAAAACTTAACGAACTCGGATCTCGCAAGCTCAGAAGCTGCCACCCTTGCTGTCGGACAGCAGTCCTTGGGCGGACGGTTTGATCCGGTCGTCCAGACCGAATCTGACCAAAGCGAACCTGACCCTACTGTGACAACTGTCATCAGCATCGTCACCTCCAGGCCACGTGTTACAAACTACATGGCTACCCGCCACGTCAGCGTCCAACTCAGCTAGCCGGTTAGGTAGTTAGCGGTTCGGTTTATGAACTGTCACAACATGGGGCGCCTTCAGCAACTTCCATGACCAAAAGGCAATACCATCACCTTGTTCGTTTATATGAACAAGGCAATGCTGCTGGAGGCACCTCGGTTATGGGCACCACTGACCCGTTAGTCAACCTCGCAGGTATTTCTTCTTATTCATTACCATGGGTCATCGACTGGGGCGCTGCTAAGAATATTTGTGCGACCCTATCATCTTTTTCTTCATATACTAAAGCACCTCCACATTACTATGTTCGATTACCGGACGGATCCCGTTCTCATGTCCTTCACATTGGATCCGTCCCGTTTAGTAAAGATTTCCTTCTACTTAATGTATTACATATACCATCGTTTAAGTTCAATCTTATTTCTGTTTCTGAAGTTACCAAAGCTCTTGATTGTAGTGTTACATTTGACACTGGGGTCTTGGCCATCCATCTTTAGATCGTTTTAATTTTATTGTTTCTGAAAATCCATGTATTAAGAGTGGATTTATGAATAAAATTCCGTGTGATGTTTGTCCGATCTCTAAACAACCGCGTCTCTCTTTTTCTACTAGTACTTCGATTTCATCTCGACCTTTTGAATTAGTTCATGTAGATTTATGGGGACCATTTAATATTACTTCAAATTCTGGTTGTCGATATTTCATCACCATAGTTGATGATTACTTAAGATGTACTTGGGTTTATTTATTGCATTCTAAATCGGAAACCTTTACTATTCTTTCCAATTTTATCAAGTACACAATCACTCAATTTCGTTCTAATATTTCAAACGTTTATTCCGGTAATGGTGAGTCTCTTTTTCCCCAATTACAAACAATATGCTCCGACAATGGTTCGGAATTTCTTTCTCGTGAACTCCAACTATTATTTCACAACAAAGGAATCGTTCACCAACGAAGTTGCGTCTACACACCTCAACAAAATGGTGTGGTAGAACGCAAACACCGCCATATACTTGATGTGGCTAGGGCACTACGTTTTCAAGCCCACTTATCTCTCAAGTTTTGGGGGGAATGTGTTCTTACGGCTATATACTTAATCAACAAAATTCCGACACCCATTCTTAAAGGGAAATCCCCTCATGAAGTCCTTCTCGGTTCTCCGCCGTCCCTTGACCATCTTTGGGTGTTCGGTTGTTTATGCTATGCGCATAACATGAATATTCGACACAAATTTGATCCTCGCGCTTCACGTGGAATGTTTATCGGTTATCCTAACGGACAAAAGGGATATCGTGTCTATGACTTGACTAGCCATAAGAATTTTACCTCTCGTAACGTCACCTTCCAAGAAGATCGGTTCCCGATGCAACAATTTAATCGACCGATCTCATCACCATCAGCCCCTTTCCTGTCCATTCAGGACGATGGTTCATTCGACTACTCTACTGACCACGAGATAGTCCTCTGCCGGCACCGCGATCTCCTGGCCTACTGGGCTCTGATCAGCCCACTGCACCGATGTCACTCCTTGCCGGCAACCCCTCGGTTCTTTCCCAGGGGGAGCCCCTAACAACTCCACGTCCATCTCTGGACCGTTCTGCCTCTATGGACAATATTACAGGCACCTCCATTTCTACCTCCTCTAGAGCCACTCCTCCCTCTACAAACACTCCGGCTTCTGTCGACACACCCGCTGGCCTTGATCTTACAGGCACCCCTGTGCTTCCAAGTACTCCTGTCACTGTGGACCCTCCTTCCGTCACGAGCACTCCTATGGGTCCTCCTCCTCCTCCTACAGACACCCCTGGTAACATCACCCCCGATAAATTGAATGATTCTATGACAAGTCGACCAGTTCGCCATCGCCGACCTCCGGCTTATATCGCGGATTACGACTGTAACAACATTTCCCTGCCTTTTTCGAATTTAAAATCAGATACCCCTTATCCTCTCATTGATTTTTTGTCCGTCGACTCTTTTTCCCCTTCTCACAAAATCTTCTTAACATCGGTTCTCTCTCATTCCGAACCAACCTCTTTCACTCAGGCCATGACCTCACCTCATTGGAGAGAAGCAATGACTACTGAGATTAGAGCTCTCGAATCCAATAAAACTTGGACTCTTACTCATCTTCCAACTGGTAAGAAACCCATTGGCTGTAAATGGGTCTATAAAATCAAATTCCGAGCCGATGGGTCCATTGAACGCTACAAAGCTCGTCTGGTCGTAAAGGGGTACACTCAAGTCGAAGGTCTTGACTACAATGTCACTTTTGCTCCAGTCGCAAAATTAGTCACCGTCCGAGTACTTCTTTCCATCGCAGCTGTCAAAGGTTGGTCCCTTCATCAACTCGACGTCAATAATGCTTTCCTCCAGGGAGACCTGGATGAAGAAGTGTTCATGAAACTGCCACCCGGATTTTCTCCTAAGGGAGAGACAAGGGTATGTCGACTGAACAAGTCATTTTACGGACTCAAACAAGCATCCCGTCAATGGTTTTCCAAATTTTCATCCGTTCTTCTCAAACGAGGTTTTGTTCAGTCACTCTCTGACTACTCACTTTTCACTTATCGCAAATCCTCCACCTCCTTATATGTTCTGGTCTACATTTACGATATCATCATTACTGGCAATAATGATGTTGCCATTTCCTCTCTCAAGAAATTTCTACGCTCGCATTCTCCCTCAAAGATCTTGGCCGCCTTCAATACTTTTTGGGTATTGAGGTCTCTCGGTCCTCCAAGGGAATATTTATCTGTCAACGAAAATATATTGTCGACATCCTCAAAGATTCTGGCCTCACGACCTCCAAGATTTCTCCATTTCCCATGGATCAGAAATCGAAGCTTGGACCCACCGACGGTCATCCACTCTAGGATCCTTCGGTGTAACGTCGCCTTATTGGTCGTCTTATTTACTTAATAGTTACTCGTCCTGATATCACATATGCTGTAAATAGTCTTAGTCAGTTCATGCAGGACCCACGCTCCGCTCACTTAGATGTCGCTTACCGCGTCCTTCGCTACCTTAAAGGCCATATAGGGAAAGGAATTCTTTTGTCTTCCTTTAGCAAGTTACTTATTTGAGGGTTTTGTGACTCTGATTGGGTTGGATGCCCGACAACCCGTCGTTCTACTACGGGCTATGTGACCGTGCTTGGTTCAAGTCCGCTTTCTTGGAAATCTAAAAAGCAGCACACGATTGCCCGATCTTCTGCAGAAGCCGAATATCAGGCTCTCGCCACTCTCACTTGTGAGCTTCAATGGCTCAAATTACTTCTTCTTGATCTTGGCATTAATCATTCATCTCCTATGCCAGTACATTGTGACAATCAAGCTGCAATTCACATTGCAGAAAATCCAGTTTTCCATGAACCAATATCTATAGTTCTATTCTTGGCAATGATGTGTTAAGTTTGTGGTCATCCAATTCGAAACCAATTGGCTATGAGGGCAAAGGACCTAAACATTATATTCTTAGTTGCTGTCATTCTTTCATGGGGACTATTCTCAGATGCCCCTCACCTATGGGGTTCTTTGAGCCTAGCTACAACTGAAACCAATTGGCTATGAGTGGAGAGGACCTAGACATTATATTCTTGTCACTAGATGGTCATTCTCCCATGTGCGACTATTTTCACGTGATGATGCTTTACTTTGGCGTCTCTTTACTATTTTTCCTAGTAAGACTTGTTTCTTTAATTTGTGTTTTTCTACATTTTGATGTCACATTCTAATAGAATAATGAAAATAGATAGTCACACCGGTTGTTTATACCAATGTACCATGTTGAATTTTCGACCTTTTGTTTCTTTTTTCGTCCTCAAGTTTAGTGAAGTCTTCAGTAACCAATTTGAATTTTTTTCCCTATCCACTAATCTATTACCTTATTCAGATGTTTGTTTTAGACATTAATCGTTCCTTCGAGAAAAAAGAATATAACCTTTACAAGATGATCGTCTTTCTTAGGTACTTCATCCAATTGAATAACATTTTAATTTAGTACTACTCATTAACTGGTGTATAAATTACTAAAAGTACAGTTGATCCATAACTATTTATGGTCGTTATAAGATTATACAGAAAAACTAGTCGTTATAACGTTATTTAATGTAGTGTAGAAAATCGCTCAAAATGGCTATAGCAATAGACACAGCTATAATCCTTGATGAAAATTTTCTAGTTAATCAGTTAGATAGGATGTTTTGAATGTATTTTTGGACAATTTTTCGTTTCGGCATTTATCTTTTTGTGGATTTATCACATCTCGTCCTGGTTATTATGTTGTACAAACTGCTGGCAGAACCTTTGATCTCTTCCCTCTAATGGACGCTGTAGTGTCAGGGAAGGTACCTCCACCTTCAACATGATCTTCGATTGAACCATCAATTAATACATTTATAGGGTAAGTCACCATATGAATACCATCCATATCTACTACTTCTTCTCCACTGTATATATTCCACATCTCGTCCCCTATTGCTCGAATTCTCTTCACACAATCCAAACTTTCGGGCTCTAGGAAACTCTTGTCGATCTGTCTGGTGTGCTCGAACCAAAGTGACATTCGGTATGCATGAATGTCCCCATCATTCATTTTCTTACTTAGAAATTTAGACTGGTAGCAACCCATTGCAATCTCTGTATCTCGTCCTCCATCCATTGATCGTTGGTTGATGTTAGCAGATCCAATTAAGATGTACATATCGTCAACTGGAAATTAGACAACAGTTTGTCAGATATAGCAACAAATATGCAAGTTTCAATAATAGTTGAAATCACGGCCGTGCAAATCGGGGGCCCCGTGCCAAATTTGAGTTGAGGCCCCTTATCTAATCAAAAGTTAAAACACCGTACTTTAAAAGTAAAATAACAAACAAACTCAAGATAATTTGACAATAGCTATGTAAGAGTTTGTAAATTGGAGAAAATTATTGAATCTTTTTTCTTTCAAAATTGACTATGATAGTTATTAGAATGACATTGATACATCAAATAAGATGTGATAAACACATAACTATTAATTGTTGGCGGAGACTATTCAATTTCAAGATTGAGAAAACTATTTGATATATAATAAACTTAAACTTTTTTTCTCACAAGAAGGAATAAAGATTTTTCGTCAAAACAAAATAAGTTGGATATAGCAGGGAGAGAAATAAAAAATGAGAGTTTTAATGTTTAAGGAAAATATTAACTTAGAGAGAAACAAATAGAAAGTAGAGAGAGAATGAAATCAAATGAAATTTTAGATTTTTTAAAGTAAGAGAGAGAATCCTTCGTAAAAAAAAAAGTAAGAGAGAGAAAATAGTTTTTTGAACACGTGGCCACGTGGGTCAACATTACCGGGCAGTTATAGAAATTTAAATTTGTAACCTCCTCCTTCACTGTTAGGGTAATATCACCCCATTTGAAACTACTTTGACTGTCACGAATCTTTATTAATTAATTATACGTGTGTTGTGGGCCCCACTAGTTGGGGGGGCCAGTGCGGGCGCCCTGCCTGCACTGGGTCATGCACGGCCCTGGTTGAAATTTAAACTACGTTGGTTATTTTTTGTATGAATCTGATTTACTTGAGTCAGGCGCATAATTTTGATTTCTAGTTATTTCCGGACAATGGATCCAAAATCAGCTTGAGTTAGACAAAAAAACGAAGTCTAAAATCTGACTCGAGTCATTTAGATCTCAAGTCGTATTCATGTCTGAATTTAGAAAAGGAGAATCAAAGACTGCCTAAAAAGATGAAGAAAGAGTGTTGTTTCTGTACCTATCATGAGCTTGGAATGGACGTATACCATGAATCTTCGGTGAACCTGGGCATTCCAATACTGGGTTTCATGTCGCGGCGAATGCGGAGGAACAAACTCTTCTCTACCTTTCTTCTCTCTGTTTGCAAGGCAAAAGAAGTTCAAATAATCCCTCGGGTGAACCGACTCACCACTTTCTCGGATACCCTCTCCAATCAATCTATACATCATCGACATTGTCTGTCTGGTCCAGTGAAGTATTTCCTGAACAGGTTCACTATCCGGTAATCCTTCTGGCCACATTGGTATCACTATATATACTGAAAATCTCTCCTTTGCTTTAATCTTGTTTACCACCTTAAGAGCAATCTCAACAGGAATCAAGTTACTGCAGCAAGAATTCCTATCTTTCTCCCACATATGGCAACCTCCAATAAAATATTGATTTTCGATATAAATAAACCTTTCTGCAAGTCGAATTGCTTTTACGTATGCATCATGGATGCTGCATTCTACTGAGACATTATCCGCCAAAGAAGACACTGAAACCCGATCAATCGATCTAAAGATTTGGACGTTCCAGTCTCCAACTTGAGGTCGGAAAGCTTTGTTGCATAAATTTGGAATCTTGCTTACAGGAAGAAGTAAAGAAGGATTGCATTGTTTGGTCCATCGTTGCTCGAAATTGCTTAAGACGTCCCAAGCCGCTTCACCAGTGATGCAAGCATGAGTGTCATGCCATGGTTCCCTTGGCCCCCCTTTGTCAAGACAGGCTCCTGGTAAGTTGATTTGGTAGAAATCTTGAAAATGGGATTCACTATTGAGTGTTCTGAACAACGAATGCTCCTCTGTGTCGTAACGTCCATCACAGAGGTCCAATCCCCCGAGGAAACTCATAATATCTCTACTACTATTACTATTACTAGAGCTCGCTAACATAGATTTTGCTTGTGTATCGACAGTAATGGTCTTCTGGTGATGAGCGAAAACCGTGGGGAACTTATGATGTAATCTTGGGCATAATCTACACACCACTTTAGAGTTCTTGAAGTAAGTGAAAGCATCTTCGTCATGGGTTCTCATTACTCCTTTGTTCTTGATGATCGGTAAGGATGTTTCGTCATCCCAAAGGATTATTCTCACAGCCACTCCATCTTCCGCCTTTTGTTTTAATAGTTCACCAATCATTACTCCTCTTGCTTGTGGAATATCAGTTTCTCGATCTCGAACCTGCTCAAAAACACATTAAGTTATCCAAGAATATGTTTGGCAAATGAAATAAGAAACGGGTAACAAGTATGAATACCAACTTACCAGAACCAATTTCGGATTGAAAGACCATCCTGCTATATATATCAAATACTTAGCACCATTAATGGCTTTATAAACATCCTCCCACAGTTTTCTTGGGCTTCCTCCATGAATATTCACAGGTGGTTGGAAAGTAGAATGATGATGAGCATCTTGATAAAGTATAACGTTACAGTTTGATCTTTGTGGAAATGTTACGTTTTTTAGTCCGATAGATTCACCATGATGGAATACTTTCTCCCAACTTGGTTCACAATTTGCAGGTTTAAACCATAACATGAATTGAAGCTTGAGCTCCGGGTTTGGCTTTCCTTTGTCTGTGAAGGTAGGAAAAAATCCTTCAATTAGAGTCGAGTCTTCTATCAATCGTCTTGCCGGGATATGAATCTTTCCCAAGATAGAGCATTTCGTCTTCATCGTTAAGGTGATACTTGAATCTGCAGGATGAGCGCAGAAAATTTGAAAGGTATGATTCCAAACTCGATTTTGTTCGTGATTTGTCTCTGCTACTTTCTTCTCGTTTATCTTTATAGTTACATAGGTTTCTTTTTCACTCAGACATACACACTGTGAACACAATTGAATTCCATAGTTTTAGTTTGAGAAAATCATAAACTATCAAGTAAATGAAATAGTGAGCAAACCCAAATTAGAATCTTATGTCAAAACATTTTAACGAAAACAATAATTACTTCTTCTCGATTCGCAAACTATAGAGTATAGACTATAGTATTCTTCTTCAATTCATAAGATAATAAAATTAATGTGTTAATATATGATAAAGAAATTGTGAAGTTTGATTTATATAAGATCGCGTGCTTGTTATATATATGTACTTACATTGAAGGGAAAAGTTGGTTTATAGGGAGTTGCATGGAAGATGGTAGCTTCAAGTGTTCCATGGAAGAACTTGTTCTGCCTAGCTTCCATCGAAAACAAATTCGTTAAAATCAAATCTTTGAGAAGAAAGTTATTGAATTTAAGTTCTGCAACTTGTGTCTATATATATATATATATATATATATATATATATATATGTAACTGCAGACTTGGAAGCTAATTTAGGAAAAAAAAGTGTTTAATGCTACATGTCTTAGAGGCGACCTTCAAGTGTGTCATAAGTTACAATTTGTTTATTAGACATTTTGATTTATATCTTGCTTTCTCAATTTGTCTGTGTTTTAATTTTTTATATAATATTTTTTTGATTAAAATTTTGTAGTTGCTTTCGAAACCAATTTAATTTTGTTTTATTAAAAATCATTTTTGGCGTCTTTAACTTCTAAGTTTAGGGTTGTCTGAGTTGATAAACAGATAAGCTAATGTGACGAGATGTTCTTGGAGTGAAGGAACAAAATTTCGTTCAACATAAGAAAATTGAATCGGGTGAATTATATTAAATATTGGTAGATGAATTGATTGTACCCACTTATATAAAATTGTGTTCTCAACTGTATTCAAGAATAAATGAGATTTTATTTGTAGCAATGGGGATATATTCTTTTAAAGTGACTGAGTAAACCTCCTGAATTTTTCTATGTAATTTATAGATATATGTAAAATAAACCGAAGATTATCATAATAATCAAGAGTTATCTTAACCCGTATATGTTCTTATTTTATCCGTATAATGTGGAGTACAAAGTTACGATTTAATGAACTATCCTACTATTGATTCTCTCAAGACGGGGTTCAAAATTGGTCCTACTATTGATTCTCTTAAGACGGGGTTCAAAATTGGGTTATCCATAATTCTTTTATTGGGTTATTTCCCTAATACACCCCAACTTTGTGACCGGTTTCCTGCCTAGCTCCTTTTATCAAAAATACCCAGATGACCCTCTTTTTCAGATTCTGTTATAGCACTGTTAACTAGTCATCATCTCTCTCTCCTCCATCTCATCTTCTCTCTCTACCACCTCATCTCTCGCCACCTCATCATCTTCGCCGGCGAAGGTCGCTGGCCGTCCAATTTTTAGACTGACGACTTCAAACATTAAAAAAAATAAAAAAAATTTCTCTCTCCTCTCTCTCTCTGGAAAAAAGATTTTGTTTTGAAAAGACCTAGATCTGGTATGTTCTTCACGAATAGACCTTTCATGGTCTGTTCGTGAGGAACAGACCAGATCTTTGTCTTTTCTTCACGAACAAACCTTCGTCTTTTAAAAGAAAATGTTTTTTTAGAGAGATAGAGGAGAGAGAAAATAAAATTTTTTTCAGGAAATTGGGTCGGAGGCCCAATTTCTTGTATTTTTTTGTTAAAAAGACAACCTATCTTTTTAACTAGCTAGGCCCCAAGTAAGTTATAAAAATAGGCTTGAAGGACATTTTTAAAGGCACCAACTTTTTAAGAGTCAAAAATACCCTTCATTCAATTAGAAATACCTAGTAATAATCTAACTAATAAATCAGGAACTTAAGTTTTTCTCATGAACGAACCAAGTTGGATTGTCAACGCCGATTAAAATTTCTAGGGTTTGAATCGATTTTGGCTATAAGATAGGTTGATGTTTTTAGGTTTTGGTGATGTAATCTATTTGCTTGTTGTTTGAAGAGGCTTTTAAGGGGTTTGATTTAGTTTTTGGTTCTAAATTCTAGAGAGAGAAAGTTTTATATACTTTCAATTGAAGGAGAATTTGATAG
The DNA here is from genome assembly GCA_002897215.1 of Eschscholzia californica subsp. californica. NCBI lineage: Eukaryota > Viridiplantae > Streptophyta > Magnoliopsida > Ranunculales > Papaveraceae > Eschscholzia > Eschscholzia californica. The sequence continues at coordinate 121,005 of BEHA01013607.1, read as the reverse complement.
TGTTTCAAGGTATAATCCAACTTCTTCATTGCTTTATTTTCATTGAGTTATGAATGATGGATGACAATTTGTTAGTTTTGATGTTTATGTTCAAACTTATTTGTTGGATTTATATGGAAGTTGTGAAAGTATAGTTGATGTAAGCAATGTGTTTGATAAAATGTTTGAAAGAGATGTTGTTGCTTGGAATGCAACGTTAGTTGGTTATACAAGACGTAGGTTGGTTGAAATAGCTATAAAGTTGTTAGATGAAATGCCTGTGAGAAATATTTTTTTCTTGGACAATCATGATTGGTATTATGTTCAAATTGAGAATTTCATGAAAACTTTGGAAGTTTTTCGAAGAAAAGTAAAATGATGGTGCTAGAGCTTATAAAATGACTATTATGAATTTGTACGGGTTTTAGCTAGTTTTTCGATACAACATTCTACTAGACAAAATATAATAATTTATAACAAATTTTATGTTAAATCAATTCAAAAACTAATTTGCAAACCATTTGCATGGCATTGCAAGGTGTTTGCAAGGTTCTGCAAAGTGTTTGCAAGGCTCTGCAAGGTATTTGCAAAGCTCTGCAAGGTGTTCGCAAGGTTGTGCAAGGTATTTGCAAAAGTCATGCAAGGTGTTCGCAAGGCTCTGCAAAGTTTTTGCAAGGCTCTGCAAGGTGTTCGCAAGGCTCTGCAATTTGTTTGCAAGGCAGTGCAAGGTGTTTGCAAGGCAGTGCAAGGTGTTTGCAAGGTATTTTCTTAGACTAGGGTTAAGTTGGTCTTTTGACTGAAATTGAAAATTACATAATTGCCATCAGGGAGGTGAAGCCTAAAAAACTTTGATGAATCCTTTTTAACCAAAATCATAATTTCTTAGGGAGTTTTGGTCAAATTCCCCTTTTTTTTTAACGTTTGAAGGGACGAAGGTCGCCGGCGGGCAACCTTCATCGATGAAGATGATGAGGTGACGAGAAGATGAGGTGGCTAGAAGATGAGGTGGCGAGAAAATGAGGTGGCAGAGAGAGGAGAGAGAGATGATGACTAGTTAACGGTGTTATAACGGAATCTGAAAAAAGGAGCCATCTGGATATTTTCGATAAAGTAGGGGACTAGACAAGAAACCGGTCACAAAGTTGGGAGCTATTAGGGAAATAACCTTTTTTATTTTATTTTGGTGCTGTACTTAGTAGAAAACGTATAAGTAAAGCAATGTGTTATGTTAAACGAGGGAGTAGTCTGTGAAAGCAATGTTGGTCTCGTCGTCCTTAAGGCAAGCTATGGAAAATAATGTGAAGATGTAATCATCATCATTACGTCAAACAACAATTGGATGAAAATCACATCAAGGGTTATCCAACTCCACTATAAGGCTGGAAGCTTTATACTCCTCTTCCAAAAAAAAAAAAAAGCTTTATACTCCATTAACTGTACTATTTGGTTGCTCTTATACTCACTCATTGATGAGTATTTTGTGAATATCTTCTTGAATTTTGACTTACCTTTTTTTTCAAATTTGAGTGGTATTTTCGAATGTTTATTTGAGTCAGACGATTAAGATAAAATAGAACCAAATTCACACAATGAGAAAAGGCCGCGGCTTTGGGGAATAAAGAAAATTCTCCGGGGAATAAATTCTCGAGGGAATCCAGATTTTTTTGAAAATTTTCCAGGAAATAAATTTTTATGGAGAATACAGAATACATTTTTTTGAAAGTTCTCCTCCATCTCATCTGTTCTCTCTGCCACTTCATCTTCTCGCCACCTCATCACCTTCAAACATAAATTTTTTTCTCTCTCCCTCTCTCTCTCTCTAACACTCCGGCGAAGGGAGACCTTCGCCGGAGGTCTGGTCTGTCCATGAACAGACCAGATCCGGTATGTCCAAGGTCTGTCCACGAACAGACCGGATCTGGTCTGTCCACGAACAGACTAGACCTCCGGCGAAGGTCTCCCTTCGCCAGAGTGTTAGAGAGAGAGAGGAAGAGAAAAAGAAAATATTTTTGAAGGTCACCGGCCGACGACCTTCGCCGGAGAAGATGATGAGGTGGTAGAGAGAGGTGATGAGATGGAGGAGCCTTCTAAAATTTGTTTTATTTTGAACTCCCAAAATTAGAAGCCCCTTAGCAATAAAAAGAAACATAAAAGACAATCTTATTTGACTAATTTTAAGAAAAGTCTTTATTCCTCGGAGAATTTTCTTTATACCCCAAAGTCGCACCCTGAGAAAAATGTTCGAAATTTACCAATTGTTGTTAGAAGTGCAAAGCGAAGGATTGCTTAACTGTGAGTGCAACAAAAACAGTTGTGAGTATATGTGAAAAAATGTCGTATTAAGCTGCATAGAGTAAATGCCACAAAAATGAGGTAAAAAAAGTTAGAAAAAGTATAGTTAAACAAGAAGGTAAAATTATTGTTAAAATTGAGTCAACACACACCAAAAATGTCAATAAAAGTCGTCAAAATAACCTCTAAAGTGTCGCATAATATCTTGTCGGAAATAAGAAACATTGCCAAACCAGAAATGCATCCCAATGTGGTTAAAAAGATTAACGGACGTGCCTTCTAGTGTTGCCATAAAAGCATGTGTCGTACAATCAAACCCCATCTTTAGTTACGTTTAATCAAACCCCATCCTTCCTTCAACATTCCACATCATTATCTTTCCCGTTACTTTCCCTCTTGCCAAAGCTTAAACGTCACTTAATACGTCATTAACAGTGATTTAGATATATACTATTTCGATGTAACTTACCATCCTCACCACACCATAAGAACGTGGATAATCACGAAACAATGATCTTCTTTATATGTTAGTTTCAATAGAAAACGATTCACTATTAAAATTAGTATTTCATGAATTGTTAAAAAAAAATTATATGTGGTTCAAACTAATGATCTTTATATGTTGTAATAATACTCTCAACTAATTAAACTACGACTAACATTGATTTGCGTTCACTAAAATCTAAATATAAATAATTAAGGGAAAATGGTTGTTTAGGTGAAAATAGTATTCATAATAACTAAAAAAAAAACAAGTAACTTTTTCTATTAACCAAAAGTTGTCTACAATATTATTTGAGCGAAAACAATGTTTAAAGGAAATTGAGTGAATCAAGTCACTAAAATGGTGGATTTCTTCAATAATGGGCCTGATTCTCCAAGGAGGAATCTCCCTCTTATCCGAGCAAGCCTTAATAATTGTAGAAGCATCTCCTTCTATATCCACTACTTGGTGTCGAAAGCCTTGTGCCAACTCTATGGCTAGTAATGCTGCCCTAGCCTCAGATTCCATTGCTGATGTAGTTTGTATAAATCTTGATTTGGCCGAGAGAAGAACTCCTTCATGGTTCCTACAAACTGCCGCAATTGCTGCCTTGCCATCCTTAAATGAGCCGTCAAAATTAATTTTTACAGAACCTGATAATGGTGGTTCCCACACTTTTGATGGAGCTGCCTCTTCATTTTGTAAGTTCATACTGTTATTTTGTGCTCCACCATGGAATTCTTCATGCATGGCTAACGCTTCTTCAGTAATACTCATACTATTTGGTTGTGTACCCTAAAAAACAAGTTTGTTTCGAGCTTTCCACATGAACCAAGCAATATATAGTGTTAGCCGAACCTCCTCACTATCAGGTGTATTGTTTATCCACTCACAAATCATCTCAACAAAACACACATTATTATCTAACCTCAACCCTAACGGCGACTTGAACCAAGTTTCTTTTGCAAGCCGACACCCCTTGAAAATATGTTCAATATCTTCTTCATGTTCCTGACATAGTGAGCACACTTTTGACAAGTGGCTATTGAAGCGTAAGGCTCGACTCTTAGTAGGCAACGCACCTTGAAGTAACCGCCATATGAAGAATTTGACCCTTGGGGCAACAACAACATTTTTCCAGAAATTATGCCAGTTAATGTTATGGTTTACTGCATCTATTGATGATGTTGATGATGAACTTAACTCCAAAGATCGATAAAGTGACTTGGTCGTGAAGTTGCCTTTTGTTGTATGTACCCATATATATTTGTCTTTATAAGCCCTTTTGGAGATGGGTATCTGTACGATTGCTGCGGCGGACAGCCTATCGAAGATAGTATTAATTAGAGGACGGTTCCATTGGCCATCGTTTTGTATAAGTTCATTTACGTACCTTGCTCACCATCGGTTCCTCTTATACTTCCTCCTTCTTGCCTGGCTTAAACCCTCTAATATTAGGGACCCATGGGTCTTCCCAAATTCGCATATCCCGACCATTGCCTATCGAATAACACATTCCCTCTTCAACATAATTGCGCATTTTCAGAATACTGCGCCAAGTATTTGTGATTCCGGCTTTGATCTTATGAGTCCAAAAGTTATCATTCTTCAAGTATTTAGCTCGTAACAATTGTACCCATAAACTATCTGGTTCCGTCTGAAACCTCCATACTAGTTTTCCCACCAAGGCTTTGTTCACTAATCCCATATTACGAATCCCTAACCCTCCTTCTTTATGATTTTTTGAAGCTTTGCCCAATTAATGTAATGCATTTTGGTTGTATTTGTATCATATCCCCACCAAAAATTTCTTTGGTGTCGTTCAATGTCTACCACTACACTGTTGGGAACTATATTAATGGATAGAAAGTAGAGAGGTATGGAGGCTAACTCACTTTTTAATAAGACCGTCCGTCCTGCGTGGGATAGGGTGCTCCTTTTCCAACCTGTTAGTTTCTTTGATATCTTCTGTATAATAAACTCATAAGATGATTTTTTGTGTTTTGCTTTCAGTAAATAAATTCCCAAATATACATCATCTAACTGCATTTCTTTAACACCTAAGATACTCATCACCGACCTTTTTTATCCTCTCTACACTTAGCATTGAAGTGAATAGAAGATTTGTTGTAATTTATATGTTGGTCCGAGCAACCAGCATACACATCAAGAAGACCCTTCAAACGGAGAATATTTAATTCAGAAGCATTACCGAAGAAAAACAAATCATCGGCGAACATAAGGTGACTCACACTAGGTGCACCTCTATTCACTTTCAATCCACTATAAATCCCATTCCTCTCGGCCTGTACCACTAACTTCGTGAGGACTTCAGAGCATAATATGAATAAATACGGACTTAGAGGACAACCCTGTCTAAGCCCTCTTTCGCTATGAAAATATCCCCTTGGTCTGCCATTTATCAATATTGAAAAAGATGCCGTAGAAATGCAATTCATAATAAGAGAATGTGATTTATCAATAATTCCAAACCTCTTCATCACCTCATCTAGAAATTTCCAATCTACTCGATCATAAGCTTTTGCCATGTCGACTTTCAAAGCAAACGCCCCTTCTTTCGCTGTAGTTAATTTGAGAGAGTGCATAATTTCTTGTGCTACTATAACATTATCAAATATTTGCCTTTCTGGCACAAAGGCATTCTGAACTTGAGATATTAACTTGCAGAGTAGTGGACTGAGTCTCTGAGTTAAGATTTTTGTAATAACCCGATAAAGAACGTTGCAAAGAGCAATAGGTCTATAATCAATTGGTTTCTCAGGAGCTTGAATTTTCGGTACAAGGGCAATAAAAGTATGATTCAGGTTACTTGGGAGTTGCCTGTTGAGAAAACTGTTTGAATCTCGCTTGTTACCGCATCTCCTATTATATCCCAACATTTTTTGTAAAACAACACTGAGAATCCATCCGGTCCAGGTGTTTTTGATGATTTCATTCCCTTAAGAGCGTTCCATATCTCCTCTTTTGATGGTGGTGCACTCAGCATGTTATTTTCCTCCTCTACTAAAGGGCAATTGGTCAGTTGAAGCTCCATTGGAAAATCCGATATTGGTTCTGATCTAGAAGCCCTGTAAAAATGATTAACAAAAGTGTTAGAAATCTTTTTAGGGTCAGCTGACCAAGTATTGTCATCTACCCTTATAGCATGGATTGTATTTTTCCTCCTTCTATTAAGCACAGATAGATGATAAAATTTAGACTATCAGTTGAATAATGCTTGGCAAGGGCCACAACCCCCAAGTTGTATATCAGTTGAATTGGGTATAGATAAACCCAATATTGTTCATGAAGTTATTCTCCAATAAAATATAGACTATAAGTCTACCTTCATTAAAAAAAAAAACCAAAAGTTGTATATCAGTTGAATTGGGTATAGATAAACCCAATATTGTTCATGAAGTTATTCTCCAATAAAATATAGACTATAAGTCTACCTTCATTAAAAAAAAAAAAAAAAGTTGTCAAAATATTATGGGTATCGATACATAAGGTTTAAAATATTATGAGAAATTATTAATCAGGTCATTTTTCAATATTTTGGTTCCAAAAACACCGCTACCCACAAAAGTTCATTTTCTCTCTAAAAATTCCAGAAACTTTTAGGGTTTTTCCTTCTTCTACATCTTCTCTAATTCTTCTTCTGTTCGTCATCTTTGATTCTTCTTCTTCACTTATTCTTCTTATTCAATTCATATGAAGACGAACAAAGCAACCAACAAATTTAGAATGAAGTTTATATGAAAAAAAAAGTTGGTCTGGATATTTTCAGATCTGGATTTGATTTGATTTTTCGGACAAATAATGGCGACGAAGAAGTTTCCTTCAAATTCATTACCTTCAACCGCTTTGAGATTTAGTATTAGTAATTTGTAGCAATACATAGCTTGAATGAACATGTGGGGAAATTGAACATGCCCAGAAACTGTGTGATGAATTGTCTCATAAGGATCCTCTTTCTTGGACTGCTTACTATGTATATATGGACGATTTGGTTAAATGGTTAAATTGAATCAACCAACTTAACACTCGATAAATATACTCTTCCATGGTAGTTAATGTTGAAACATCCACAATGATTGTAAATCGCTTTGTGGTCCACTCGAAGAAGTGAGAGTGCTAGCATTGGCAAAATGACTCATTAGTGTTACAACCACAAGAGTCATTACAACTGAAATTAGCAAGACGGAGTTAATCTTGTCTGCTAACATGACTAGATTATGTGTAAAGGATATGGAGGTTCTATATGTTAAAGCATTATGTATGTCAATGTCATCAACAACAATTTTGAAGGTTTGATCTTAAAGTCGACCACACAATTTCTTCATGAGTTTTATATGATGAATGATGAGATCAATTTCAAACTCAAGATTTCGTAGACAATACTTTTAGTTTATATTCTCGATTTGCAAATCGAGTTTGCGAGATATGCAACTCAAGATTATATTCTGCAAAGCTTGCAAATCATGTTTGCAATCTATATTTTGCAAACACAATTTGTAGTTTACATTATGCAAATACATGTTTGCAGAACAGATTGTTACAAAAACATGTTGCAGAACTTGTTTGTAGAACAGATTGTTGCAAACACATGTTTGCAGAAAAATGTAAGGAAAAAAATGCCATTTTTTCTAGGTTTTTCTTTTTGAAACAAAGTATTGAAAGTGGATTTTGTTAGAAAGCTAATGAAAAATCATTTCTAGATATATAATTTTTATAGAAATCCGACATCTCAAACAAAAGTTATACCGATTTAAAGTTTAAAGAAAACTAAAAGAATTTACTTACACAAAATGACAAAAAAGATATTTTAGTATTTGTATACTTTTTTATCTGAATAATAATTTTCTAATGTTATGTGTTTTTCTAGTTATTTTCAATACTATTTTGACCTTTTTAGTTATTGTTCCAATAATTAATGTACATGGTTAAATTATATGGGGAGATTTGCTGTTTGGACTTCCTTTCGTATAATTGACCTACTGGACTCCCTTTTGACGGAATCACCCAAGAATATTCCGTCTCTAAAGTTATACTTTAAAAAATCCCCACTTTACCCTTATATAATTAATATTGCATTTTTAACTCCCTAATTTATTTAACTCATCTTCTTCTTTCTTAACTCATCTTATTTCTTACAAATCCTAATCACTTGATCTCTAAAATATCAATGTTAGAAGGAGTTAATTTGATTTGAGTGCCCTTTTTTTGTAGAAGAATGAGGAATTGATTTTGATTAGAGAAAGAAAGAAGGAGATTGACGCTTTAGGGATAGTTGGATGTTAATTTGAAGTTAGTTGTTGAGTAGCGAGAGTTTAATGGTGTGTGCAAAACTTCTTTAGGCTTTGAATAAAATCGAGATCATGAAAAATAAATAGGATGTATCATGTATGAGTGGTACCTTTTAACACTCTGTTTGATCACCACAATATTCTCGTTCTCACTGTCATGCTTGCAACAAAAAAATATTAATGATCAATCACATAAAAGACCTCCACTTACAGGTAATTAATTCTCTAATGGGTGGTATTGCTTTTAATTGGAATTCATCACTGTTTAGTATTTGAATCTTATTTAGTATTTATGTTAATTTATAGAAATCTTGATCCACTAAATCAATGGAAGTTTCAACATTGATGATCACCACGGTTAGAGAGTCAATTCCACTCTGTCACAACCGAGTGGGTCGGTCTCCATTAAGTCCTAATTCTATTAGGATTACTAGTCCTAGTTCTATTAGGATTACACTAGATAAAGATAGAGTTTAGTTTTTCGATTTTACAAGACTCCTAAGTTGTAAACCTATAAATATGTATCTCTATAGACAATGTAATCATCAAGTTGTAAGTGTTAATAAACAAGGTATTTACCTATCTCTCTCTCTCACTATCAACTCTCTATCATCTTCATCTCTCGGTTCACTCAAGCCTCACCATCATCATCTCTCTCGGTCATAACCGAGAGACGCCATCATCAACTCTCGGTCATACCTGAGAGCCTCAAGCAGTCAAGCTCGGTCATAGCCGAGAGCTTGTCGTCATCTTCCTCCTCGGGTTTCAATCGAGAGCTTACTCAATCACTTCATCTCTCTCGGTTTCCACCCGAGTGCTTCCTCCATACCTCGGCTTCATCCGAGCTATCACACATAGGTATTTATCGTTTCACATGGTATAAGAGCCTTCAATTTTTTTTTTCTCTTGAATCATGACTACTCCCGAAGTCTCCGAAACTTCTCAAATTCATGCAATCACTAATAGTGGACCGTTTGAAGTTCATCACTCGGATTCTCCCACTACTATTATCATCACACCGCTTTTAACCGGTGATAACTATTCCTCATGGTCACGAGGAATGTCAAAAGCCTTACGAGCTAAAGGCAAACTCGGTTTTGTTGATGGAAGTATCGATAAACCTACCGATCCTATCGAACTAGAACAATGGGGACGATGTAACGACCTTGTTTCTAGTTGGCTTATTAATTCGGTTGATCCACCTCTTCGATCATCAATATTATATGATGAGACGGCCTATGATATATGGCATAATCTCTATGACCGTTTTCATCAACGGAATGCTCCAAAGATTTTCCAACTCAAGAGAGCAATTTCTTGTCTTAAACAAGACAATTTCGATGTTTCCACATACTTTACCAAACTCAAGGCTCTTCAAGATGAACTCAACTCTTTGCTACTTACCGAGCCTTGTACATGTGGTCATGGTCGCTCCTTCGTTGAACGAACAAATCAAGATAGAGCTATGGAGTTTCTCCAAGGTCTTAATGACCGATTCTCCTCAATTCGGAGTCAAATTTTGTTGATTGAAATATCCCTTCTATTCTTCGAATTCATTCTCTTATTAAACAAGAAGAGGTTCAACAAAACATTGTTTCTCCTATGAATATAGATAACAATGCTGCTGCCCTAGCCGTTGGTTCCAATGAATATAATCAAAATCGGTCTTATGGTTCCGATAAACAAAGACCCAAACGACAACGACCGTTTTGTGATCATTGTAAACTCCATGGCCATGATATTTCCACATGCTACAAGCTCCATGGTTATCCACCAAACTACGGTCAACGTGGAAGACCACGTTCTAGGCAAGATTCGGCCACCAACTCGGTCACACATCAAAACGATGTGGGGGTGCCTACAGCAACATCTCTCACCCCGGAACAATATCAATCGGTTTTGGCATTGTTAGATCAACACAAACAGCCCACAACCTCTATCCGTCTCAACAAAGATCCACTCGTTAATCTCACCGGTAAGTATACTTCTTCTTCTTACCCTCCTTGGGTTATTGATTCCGGTGCCGCTAAACATATATGTTCGGTTTTATCCCGATTTTCTTCCTATTCTCTTGCTCCTCCGGATTTATTTGTTAGATTACCCGATGGATCAAGAGTTAAAGTACACCATATTGGTTCGGTCTATTTTTCAAATAGATTTTATTTACAAGATGTGCTTCATATTCCATCTTTTCAATTTAATCTCATATCTATATCTCAAATTTCTAAATCCCTTCGTTGTACCGTCTTATTTGACAATGACTTATGTCTTTTTCAGGACCGAACAACGAAGATGGAGATTGGGCATGGTAGTCTTCATGACGACCTTTACTTCCTTCGCACGGAGCGTCAAATTTTTTCCGTTTCAAATTTAGTCCAAGATAAATCTAGTCATGAGTCTTTTTCTTTATGGCATTGCCGTTTAGGCCATCCATCTTTTTCTCGTTTTCAATTTTTTAATTCAAGACTTCTATGTATGAATTTTAATTTTTTATCAAATAAAGTGTCGTGCGATATTTGTCCACTTTCTAAGCAATGTCGATTGCCTTTTCCTACTAGCACTACTTCTTCCACTCATATATTTGAGTTAGTTCATGCCGATATATGGGGTCCTTTTCCGGTTCCCTCCACCTCCGGGTGTCGTTATTTTTTGACCCTTGTTGACGATTTTTCTCGTTGTACTTGGATATTTCTTCTAAATTCCAAATCGGATTCTACCACTCAAATTAGGAATTTTTCTAATTATGTTCACACACAATTTAATTGTGTGATAAAAACGATTAGATCGGACAATGGTTCCGAGTTCATAAATCATTCTCTCCAAAGTTGGTTTCTTGAAAAAGGGATTATCCACCAACGAAGTTGTACTTATACCCCTCAACAAAACGGTGTTGTAGAGCGAAAACATCGCCATATTCTTGAAGTCGCTAGATCTTTACGACTTCAAGCTCACCTCCCTCTTTCGTTTTGGGGAGAATGCGTTCTAACCGCCGTCTATCTCATTAATAAATTACCCACACCAATCCTTGATGGGAAATCCCCTCATGAAATCCTCATGGGTGCTCCTCCGAATCTTTCACACTTACGTGTATTCGGATGCCTTTGCTATGCCCGTATCCCTTTGGTCAAAACCAAGATGGACGCCCGGTCCTCCGCCGGCATTTTTCTTGGCTACCCAAGTGGACAAAAGGGTTACCGTATCTACGACATCTCTACTCAACGTATTTTCATCTCACGAGACGTTACATTCTTCGAAAGCCGCTTTCCAATGGCTTCTCCACCTCCGGCACAAGCTCCTCTCGCCGACCCGTCTCCATCCCTCTCTATTGATGATGACGGAACTTTTGATTTTCCGGTGAATACCGAGCCTCCTCCCGATTCACCATCCGACAACAGCAGGTTCACCGAAGAACCCACTGTCCCTGTCGTCCCGGTTTTGGATTCTGTTTCAGGGGTGCCTCCAGACACCCCTGGTAACACACCTTCGGGGGTGCCGACAGAAAACCCTACTTTCCCTTCGGGGGTGCCGACAGATATTTATACCGAGCTCCCTGGTTCAGGGGTGCCGACAGATTATTCTGACACACACCCCGCTTCAGGGGTGCCGACAGAACCCCCTGTCACCACTCCCGGTTCAGTCTCTTCTCTTCCACCGCCCGCGACCGGTGTTCCCACTTCCGGCGCTCCCGTCGTTGACTCCGGCAGACCGGTTCGGTCTCGTCAACCTCCTAGTCATCTCAAAGACTATGTTTGCTCCAACACCACTACCGTCAAGTACCCACTTGAAAACTATTTTTCTATAAATTCCTTTTCAACTTCTCATCAACAATTTCTTTCCTCGGTCTTGTCCTCGACCGAACCCACTTCCTTCACCCAAGCAATGAAATCTTCTCATTGGAAGGAGGCCATGGCTAAGGAAATTTCGGCCTTGGAAGAAAACAAAACATGGACTCTCATTAACTTACCACCCGGCAAGAAGCCTATTGGTTGTAAGTGGGTGTATAAAATAAAGTTCAAGTCCGATGGCTCCATAGAACGCTATAAAGCTCGCTTAGTGGCTAAAGGCTATACTCAAATAGAGGGGTTGGACTACAATGATACTTTTGCTCCGGTTGCTAAACTAGTAACCGTTCGAGTTCTTCTCTCTCTCGCCGCCATTAAAGGCTGGTCTCTCCATCAGTTGGACGTTAACAATGCCTTCCTCCAAGGCGACCTCCATGAGGAGGTTTACATGAAACTTCCCCCCGGATTTTCATCTAAGGGGGAGTCTAAAGTATGCCGCCTTCATAAATCTCTTTATGGTCTAAAACAAGCATCCCGTCAGTGGTTTTCCAAATTTTCCTCCGTTCTAATTGAACGTGGTTTCTCTCAATCTAAGAGTGATTATTCGCTTTTTACCTTTCGTTCCTCCTCCACTCAGATTTATGTTCTAGTCTATGTGGATGACATCATTATCACAGGAAATAATGATCATGCTATTTCCAAGTTAAAATCATTCCTAAATAATGCTTTCTCGCTAAAGGATTTAGGACGTCTCCAGTACTTTCTTGGTATTGAAGTTTCTCGTTCGTCACAAGGCATTTTTTTATGTCAAAGAAAATATGCACTTGATATTTTAAAAGATTCTGGACTGACCGCTGCACGTCCCTCTGAATTCCCTATGGAACAGAAACTTCGACTTAGTCCCACTGACGGTACACCATTGACAGATCCGTCAGTTTACCGTCGCCTAATTGGCCGGCTTCTCTACTTAACAGTTACACGGTCAGATATCGCTTTTGCTGTGAATAACCTCAGTCAATTCATGCAAACACCCAGTCAAGTACACCTAGACGCCGCCCATCGCGTACTACGATACTTGAAAGGTACCCTTGATAAAGGAGTATTTTTATCCGCAAACAGCTCTCTCCATATTACAGGCTACTGTGATTCAGATTGGGCTGGTTGTCCTTCGACCCGTAGATCAACTACAGGATATTTTACAGTGTTGGGATCTAGTCCACTTTCATGGAAATCAAAGAAGCAACCCACCGTTGCCAAGTCTTCGGCAGAAGCAGAATATCGAGCTTTAGCCATCCTCACATGCGAATTACAATGGCTCAAGTATTTATTACTTGACTTTGGAATTGATCACTCAGATCCGATGACAGTTTATTGCGACAACAAAGCCGCTCTCCACATTGCTGATAATCCAGTATTTCACGAACGTACCAAACACATTGAGATAGATTGCCACATCGTTCGTGAGAAGATCAAAGATAACGTCATTGCCACGCGCTTTACAAGTTCAGACTCTCAGCTTGCAGATATCTTCACCAAACCACTCGGGGCAGAACCGTTCAAAAACATTATTGGCAAGTTAGGCGTTACTTCCATTCCCGCTCTAACTTGAGGGGGAGTGTTAGAGAGTCAATTCCACTCCGTCACAACCGAGTGGGTCGGTCTCCATTAAGTCCTAATTCTATTAGGATTACTAGTCCTAGTTCTATTAGGATTACACTAGATAAAGATAGAGTTTAGTTTTTCGATTTTACAAGACTCCTAAGTTGTAAACCTATAAATATGTATCTCTATAGACAATGTAATCATCAAGTTGTAAGTGTTAATAAACAAGGTATTTACCTATCTCTCTCTCACTATCAACTCTCTATCATCTTCATCTCTCGGTTCACTCAAGCCTCACCATCATCATCTCTCTCGGTCATAACCGAGAGACGCCATCATCAACTCTCGGTCATACCTGAGAGCCTCAAGCAGTCAAGCTCGGTCATAGCCGAGAGCTTGTCGTCATCTTCCTCCTCGGGTTTCAACCGAGAGCTTACTCAATCACTTCATCTCTCTCGGTTTCCACCCGAGTGCTTCCTCCATACCTCGGCTTCATCCGAGCTATCACACATAGGTATTTATCGTTTCACAACCACCACCACCACCATAAGTGGTGACTCCACCCATTGTAACAACTCTCCTACTAAAAAAAAAGTGCAAAATAGTATTTTCGCCTCTTGCATAGTTACTAGGTTCCCACAGCGTCCTACGGACGCGGTAGATCCTTTTTGGCTGCGCCATCGTGTTAAGAATATTGTAACAGTTGAATAGCCATTTTACATTTAGAGAAAATAATAATTATATATTAAACAACCAAGAGGAGCAATCAAATACTAAACTATTTACATTTAATAAAAGAGAATTACATTTAAAAAAGAAAAATAATATTTCATTGAAGCCTGAACTATAAATAGATGTGAGAGATTGTTTTTTTCTTACAGTGAAAAGATATCAGTCTGGCAAGAGTCTTATTTATATATTTTTCGAAGTAGTTACTTTGGGAAGTTTTTCATAAAAAAACCGATCAAGAATGTGGAAGAGAGATTTTCTCCCCACTTATTTCTCATCCTCTCACGTTTTTCTACTCAACAGAAAAAAATAGAGAAATATATGGGTAGTAGTTACTCTAACTAATTTTAGTTGATTTACATAGATACCCTTCTTTTTGTAGTCTATTTACATAAAAAAATTTATATCATCCGTCGGATGTGTTCCCAACCAAATCTCTAAAATAAAATGGACAGTCAGATTTATCCCCTGAATAACCGACTGACCTGTTTTAATATAATAGGTATTAATTTTTTTTTTGAAAAAGAGAGTACAAAATGCAACACCGGAAAAAGGGAATCCAAACAGCAAGTCAATTATACGAAAGGAGGTCCAAACAGCAAATCTCCCAATCATATGAAAACTAGGGTTATTTTCCGATTGACCACCTAAAGTGTAATCGTATTCCCGTGTGGCCCCCTAAAATAGGAGGTATACCGAGATTTCTCCCTTTTGTCTTTTTTCAATAAACTGACTAAAAGTCAGATTTTATTTTGTCTTTTTCTTCTCTTATTTTTGTTTTAGTCTCTAATATTTATCTCCCTTCACTTTCATCTTCATCAAATTCTTCATTTGTATCTCTAAGGGGTACCTCCATTAACGGAGATCTTTGTTGTGGCGACAACCAAGGGCAGAACTATGAAGAGGGTAAACCGGGCAACTGTCTGGTGGCAATTTTGTAATTTTTGAACGAAGGAGGACTAGTTTAGTATCTTCTATTCATTGTCTAATTATTATGGGTTAGAGAGTTACGAGACTTGTTTGAAGAGAATTGCCGAATAGCCGAATAGGGATAGACGAATACACTTAATCATGGAAAATCTTCATTGTTAATGCTTCAAATTTTAGGAACCAATCTTTGATATTCAATACAATTGAAAAGTTAGTATTTTGGTTGAAAATATAACCTAGTTCTTACATATTTGAACAATATTTTGAAAGTTTTTATGAATTTTACTTTCGTTTGGTCAAGTACATATAATCTTGGGTTGTTGATTTCAAGTTCAAATTCAAAAAATTGGGGGTTTCAACTTCAAATAGTAGTTATCACTTCATCCTATTTATTTTTTAAGCTTGATTTATTTGTATAGTTTGCTGATTTTATGTTCAAATTTGAAGAGTTATTAAGGGTTTCATATTCAAAATCAAATTACTTACTAAGCTGACAAGATTGTTACTTACTAATCGTATATAAATTTGAATGTTGTTTATTTATTATACTTTTCTGTATAAAGAATTGGGTTTAGGTATTCAGATTCATTTAATAATTTGGTCAATTTACTTCTGCACATGAAGTGTTTGACAAAATGTCCGATAGACATCTACCATGCATAACTAATTTTGTTCATTTTATTGCTTATAGTTTTGACTATATTTGTATGTCTAGATTCCTTTTGGTTTCTTTTGATATGTCATATGTTGATATGTAGAAGATAAATTCATAATAATTTTTTATGGAAAAAATCTGCTAACTTCAACACAGAAGTCAGTCCCCCTAAGATTAAAATCCTGGTTCCACCCTTGCGATACCTTCCAGTAACCATCATAGCAAAACTTAGATTCATTGCTTTACTTAAATGCTAGTAATATTATATTAGTTTTAGCTTAAATGTATCAAAATCAAATCAAAACCCATGAATATTCAGAATTTCAAAACTAATTCAAATACAAAAAGAAGAAAAACCAGAGAGAAAATGATCATAAATACTAACCACGTTAGATTCATCAAGTTTTGATTCTTCAACATTACAAAACTTATGTAATCACATATTTAGAATTTGATTTTTTTTTTTCTTTTTAGAAGAATTTTCATTAATGGAGGTCTCTCTTAGAAAGAGAAAGTAAAAGAAAAATAAATATTAGGGATTAAACCACAAACAGGACCATCTTGGAAAGTCGAAATCTGATTTTTTTTTAATCAATGCATAGAAAAACCAAAAGGGGGTAAACAAAAAAATAAAAACCAAAAGGGGGCCATCTCGGTATTTCTCCTACGTTACGGGGTCAAGCGGGAATCCTGTCACACTTTAGGGGGTCAATCAAGAAATAACCTAAAAACTAATATGTATGAATATGTTAATAAAATGACTTTTTATCTTAAAAAGGAACCATCTATATACTAAAACAGGTGGAAGAATGCTGGCTAGGACAAACAAAAACATAAATCAAGTCGTCCGCCTCTTTTGATCTCAAATATTGGTCATTTGATCTTTCACCTTCCCTCATTAACGTCCCAATTCACTTAATGTGAACTGTCTCCCCAAATTTGAAACGCTACATCTCACCCTTATCATTCTCCAACCGTTACATTCTATGAATCTCCTACAAAGATCCTTCAATTTCTGGCCTTACTTGCCGAAAGAAAAGGAAGAAGAGAAAAGGGTTGATTCTTATGTTACATAAGTAAGAAGAACGGTATATATAATTTCCGTCTTGAACACTTTTTCTTTTCTGCTATTATAATACACTGATTTGTGCATTTTTGTTGATTTGTAGGCTCAATGGATTCGAATAAAATCTTTTTCTTCAATTCGATTTGAGGGTATTTGGTTAAGTAATCTGAGAATGAGTTTACGTAGTACCTATACTTATTATGATTTTTCTGTAGTTTAAGGCCACATATATTCATAAATTACATCTATTTAAAGTTTTCTTTGTTCTTCTTTACCATTCGATTTAGGTTGGTAAGTTAATTATGAATTGGATACTCCTGATTAGGAACATCTTGGGTTTTTAATAGTTTGGTTTTGTAATAGCTTAATACACATGACTTAATGTTCTGTAAAATACCTAGCTGAACCCTTTATCTTTAATAAGTTGCCACATTGATTGTTTTACTTCATATTGTTTTATGTTCCATTAAGAAATTCGCAAAAATGTCAATATGAAGCCACTTGCTGAGTATGAAATGATTTGTTCATCTCGAATGTGAGTGGTCGGTACAAAGAGGTAAAGTTTTGAAGTGGGCTTCAACAGGACAAAGAGTGTCGAACTTAGCTTGATCTCATGATAAAATGCATCACTTATACTAGAAGCATCGCTGAGAAAGATCTCCCAACGCATTAAGACATTGCTGAATATGAGGCCTCAGTGGAACGAAACGTAGCAGAATAAGCGTCCTCGGTGTAATGAGACGAGAAATGTGGTCACTAGTGCACTGAGACGCTGAAATGTGTTCACCAACGTAATGAGAAGCTAGAGAGAAGTGGCCTCCAACGCAAAAAAAATTATTTTTCAATTAAAACTATGACATAAGTCATTAAGTCTTATATATGATATGTGATACATAATAAATGGTATAGTAAATATATTAACTTTATTATTAGAGTTATTTCCTTTTTGGCCCCCTACTTTGTGACCAACTTCCTTCTTGGCCCCCTAGTTTTCATAAATTGAAATTTGACCTCCTATTTTCAAGTAAATGTCATAACTACCCTTCCTAATTTCAAAATAAAATATTAAAAAAGGAGTTATTTCCACCTCACCTATTTTCAAGTAAATGCCATAACTACTCGGAAAATTTTCTCCCTTTTTCTGAATATTTTTAATATTTTGTTGATATTTTTATTTTGAAATTAGGAAGGGTATTTATGACATTTACTTGAAAATAGGAGGCCAAATTTGAATTTATAAAAAATAGGGGGCCAAGAAGGAAACTGGTCACAAAGTAGGGGACCAAAAAGAAAATAACTCTTATTATTATTATTTATTAACTTAAGTACGTTTTCTTTTTATCTTTAACTTAATCCCTTCGCTAGTGGAGTTATGGACAGATAAGAACTTATATCAATAAACTAATAAAACAGAAAATAAAATTATGTACCTCCTCTTGACATACGCTAGTGGGGCTAGACAGTGTCGTGAAGACGTGAAAAACAGTACAGACGGATTTAGGGCCTTGTTAACCGCCATCTTGTTACTGATCTTCATGATAGAATGTAACACTTGTACTAAAATCATCGCTGAGAAAGAGTCTCTCAATTCATTAAGATATTGCTGAATAGGAGGCATCAGTGGAACGAGACATTGCGGAATAAGCGTCCTGCAATGAGAAGCTAGAGAAAAGTGTCCCTCAACGCAAAAAAATTATTTTTCACTCAAAACTATGGCATAAGTCTTATATATGATATGTCATATAAAATATGGTAAGCTAAGTTAACAGAAGTTTTTCACGAAATTTTTGACTGAATGACTGACACGCTCATATGGCATGGAGTTTGAAAATTTTACCATGATCTTTACCGCTGGTAAATGAACAATCAGATTAAACTTAACTATCTCATGACCCATTTCTAAGTTGCATAGTGAGATCACTCAAAGAATTCATACTTTTTGGGTTTTATGATCTTGATGAAGAGTCTGTTTTTTGTTGGCCATACAAAGATCAATAAATATTCTTATTTACCCTCAACTCAGTTTTAGTTATTTGTTCATATGCAGATGTAGGGTATGAGAGAGTTTTAGGGGAGAGAAGCACCGAGAGAGTTTTGGAGAGAGAAAGTAACCTGAGAATTTGAGAGCGTCGGAAGAGAGAGTTTTATACGAGATATGTTAGGATTTAATAGGAGTCAGTCGTTTTCGAACGACCAAGATCAAGGTCAAATATTCAAACTCCATGCCCCGTGGGCGCGTGAGTCATTACATAAAAATTTTTGTAACAAATCTTCGTCAACGTAGCATTACCCTTTATAATATATGATATATTAAATATATTAACTTTATTATTGTTATTATTTATTAATATAAGTGTCGTTTATTTATATGTTTAACATAATCCCTTCGATAGTAGGGCTAAAGATAGATAAGAACTTATATCAATTAACTAGTAAAACAAAAAAGAAATGGGTTTAGGCCTCCATTGACCGCCACCTTGTTACTGATGTGCATGATATACTGCAACACTTGTACTAGAATCATCGCTAAGAAAGAGCCTCTCAATTCATTAAGACATTGTTGAATAGGAGGAATCAGTGGAATGAACATTGCAGAATAAGCGTCCTCATTATAACGAGACAATCAAGAAATGTGGTCACCAGTGCACTGAGACAATGCAGAAATGTGCGAACCAGCGCAATGAGAAGTTGGAGAAAGGTGGCTCCAACGTAAAAAAATTATTTTTTCACTTAAAACTATCAAATAAGTCTGATATGTGATATATAATATATGATATATTAAATATATTAACTTTATTATTATTATTTATTTAAGTACGGTTTCTTTATATCGTTAACTTAATCTCTTCATTAATGGGTCTATAGACATAAAAAAAAACTTATATCAATAAACTAGTAAAACAGAAAGAAAATTATTTACCACTCCTCGATATACGCTAGTGGAGCTATAGCAGGGACGGAAGCAGGATAAAAGATGAAGGGGCGCCAATGTAGAGTAATCAATAACCTTGGAAGTCTTGAAACACATAAAATAAAAAAAATACGCTATCAAGTGGGGTCGAACACATGCCACTTGAGTTATAACCACAAAGTCTTACCAAGAAGCTGCAAAGAGTTTATGTTATTTAGTAAGTATTATATGTGGTAATTCTTGTGAATCACGGCTATTGTGAATTATAGTGGATGTCACTACGCCTAGGTCGAGGGGGGCCATGGCCCCCTTCGGCCTAGCTGTAGTTCCGCCCCTGGCTATAGACAATGTCGCGAAGACTTGTCTATAGAAAATCAGTACAAATGGGTTTAGGGCCCTGTCGACGACCACCGTAATACTGATCTGCATGATAGAATGCTCTTGTACTAGAATCATCACTGAGTAAGAACCTCTCAATTCATTAAGATATTGTTGAATAAGAGGCATCAGTGGAACGAGACATTGTAGAATAAGCATTTTCAGTGTAATGAGACGATCCAGAAATGTGGTCACCAATGCACTGAGACGCTGCAGAAATGTGGTCACCGGCGTAATGAGAAGCTGGAGAAAGGTGGCCCCCTGCGCAAAAAGATTAATTTTCACTTAAAACTATTAAATAGTCTTATATGTGGTATGTGATATATAATATATGATATATTAAATACATTAACTTTATTATTACTATTTATTAAGTTAAGTATGGTTTCTTTCTATCTTTAACTTAACGGAAATGTTAAGTTCCAAAAAAATTTAACAAATTTTTTGCAGAAATGATGTGGCAAGTCTCTTTTGAAAGTTTGATTGAATCCTGATAAAGAGAATGGTTCAGATTGAATCAAACTTTGAAAGGAATCTTACAACGTCATTTCGGAAATTTTTTTTTATGAACCTAGCATCTCGTTTAAAATAAGCCATTCCCTAGTAGAACTATAGACAAGAAACGAACTTATAACAATAAACTAGTATACGCTAGTGGGGTTATAGATAGTGTCGCGAAGACCTGTCTATAGAAAAACAGTACATATGGGTTTAGGCCCCTGTCGACCGCCACCTTGTCATTGATCTACACGATAGAATGCAACACTTGTACTAGAACCATCGCTGAAAAAGGGTCTCCCAATGTATTAGGTCATTGATGAATAGGAGACATCTGTGCAACGAGACATTGTACAATGAGCGTCCTCAGGGTAATGAGACGATCCAGAAATGTGGTTACCAATGCACTAAGACGCTAAAATGTGGTCACCAGCGAAATGACAAGTTAGAGACACTACAAAAATCGGGAATATTACCGACGCCAGGAAACTGTCGGTAAGTTAAAATTTTCGTCGGCAGAAGTATTTACCGACGACATGTAAGCGGTCGGCAGAAAATGCGTCGAGAAATAACCTCCCAACGAACTTCTCGACGAAGATAGCGCGTCGGTAGATATTTTGCCGACGGTTCTGTTAAACCTATTTCCATCGATAGTAAGAAAATTAATTTCCTGAGAATCCCATTTCCCGCGAATTTATTGCCCTCTGTCGACGGCTTGGGTTTACAAAAACCGTCGGCGACTATTTGTTTGGCAGACGGTTTGGACTCCGTCGCCAATAGTTAACAATTTTTTTTAAATCTATTTTTTTGTACCCGTTGTTGCACCCGTTAATTCATGAAGTGCAAAAACATCATGAACAATAACCTGCATAACTATAAAAATTTGTAATACACATCTAAGAACAAGTCATTATTTTCATAACACATGGTCTAAAAAAAAGAAAACCATGAAAGGTTTGAAAATTTAAAATTGCGAAAGGTTCATAACACACATTGTGTAACGAAAGAAACCAACAAGTATCTTATCATTTCTTCTTCTCTAAAACACCAACAAACCTGCACAAAGAACAATCGAGTAATTAGTAGAGAGTTCTAACGGAATTAGTGATATTAATTGAGTGAATAGATTTCAAAACAATTAAATAGCATTCAAACTGATAAACTTCCTACTCTAAACGGATAAACCCATAAAACCCTTAGATATGTGAGTGACTTTTATTAAAAAGTAAGTTTGAACTAGAACAGTTAGACGAAATAAATAGAGTTAACACTGATAAATGCCAGTCAGTAGATCTGTTCACTGATAGGACCCATTGATCACGTGGTAAGTAGGGAAAATGTCAAAAATTAAGGTAAATAACTTCAGAAAAAAGTGTCAATATAATATGACCAAATTCAGAGCCACTTGTGTTGCCTTGCTTAATCGCTTACATAAGATGTATCATGCCTAATATTAATATACCCTTTTACCAAAAAAATCTCTAATAACCTCAGGATCATTGATTTATAAAAGGAAACGACAATCTCTAACAATTTATAACCAAAAGCCATATCCATGCAATATTTTCCTCTAATGGACATCTAGATTTCATTTTAGCAGTATGACTCAATCTCCAAGTTTGGTAATTCTCAGTCCATGTACATAAACAGAAATCGTAATCATCGACTCAGGTTACCTAACACTATTTGTTGCTAATGTAATGATCCGCAAATAAAAAAAAACAACGATAAAATAACAAGATAAATCATTAAAACAAGTGGAAAGCCATGACTCTATGAGTTTGATCTAGTGGCTAGAGAAGTCTAGCCTATCCATAGTCTTAGCTAAACACACTCATTCAATACGATCGAAGGCTTTAGACATGTCTAGATTTAGACCAAAATAGTGTTTAGCTCCTCGCTGCTTTTTGAATGATTGTATAAATTCCTGGCTTAAAATGATGTTATCTGTGATTTGGTGGCAAGGAACATAAGCCGCTTGTAAGGGGGAAATCCGCGAGGGAAGCATCAGTTTGAGTCTATTGGTCATGATTTTGGTGCTGGTTTTGTAGGTGGTATTGAGCAAGCTGATGGGTCTGAAATCTGTCAGAGTTTGAGGAGTTTTAGTTCTGGAGATAAGACAGATGTGAGTGTGGTTGGAGTGCGCCGGGAGGCGTGCAGTTTGAAAGAAAGGTTAAACCATGTTTGTTATATCCGAATTGACTGTATCCCAGTTTGTCTGATAGAAGAAAGGGGGGTATCCATCAGGTCCTGGTGCCGCATCCGATTTAAGACTAAAGGCGGCTACCCTAATTTCTTCAACTGAGGGAAGAGCCGTGAGAGACTGTTTTTGAGTAGTGGATATGTGGGGCTGAAAGAGGTTGAGAAACTCATCTGAGATATGGGTTTCGACGGAGGAGGAGATGCTGAGAAGGTGGTTAGTGAAAATGTTGGCAATATCGACCTCATTCAAAATCCAGTTACCCTCATTGCTTTTGATAGAGGAAATGTTATGTTTCCTGTTCCTATGACAACAAGAGAGTGTAAGTATTTAGTATTCTGGTTTTCTAATGTAATGGAGGCGTTACGTGATTTCTCCTTCTAAAGACTCTCTTGTTTATGATAGAGATCCTTTAGTTGTTTTTACATAAAATTATAAGAATTTCTATCATTTGTATATTGGAGCCTATGAGTGAGGTTTCTGATTTGCGTGTCAATGTGACCAAAGACCTCTTTGTTCCATTTGGCTAATTTGATGGCCAGGAAGTTAAGCTTACTTATACAGAATCTGAATAGGGGGTTTTGCCCAGTTACTGCTTACGAATTGTGGACACTCCGGGTGAGACATCCAAGTGTGGATGAACTTGAAACGCTTAGGGGTTTGATTAGTGCGAGTTTTGGTGGTGAGGAGGATGGCGTTATGGTCTAAACCTAGTCCAGGCAAGCGGGAAATCATCGAGTGAGGGAAGGCAAGAAGCCACTGATTGTTGGCTAGGGCGTGGTCGAGTCTCTCTTAGATGTGGGTGTCTTATAACTGTTTGTTGGACCGAAGAGCCCGAATAGCCAAGATCTTTGAGGCCATCTCCGTAGTGAGGTTTTTTTTTGCTGATATGGATGGGAGCGCCTCCTTGCTTTCTGGTTTTCACTAGGGTGAAAAATGCAGTTGAGATCCCCAATGATGGTCCAAGGTTCTGAGATAGGACGACCCAGACTTTCCAGCTTTTTCCATGGTCCAATTTTGTTATGTTTATAAGGGCATCCATAGAATCCCGTGAAGTAGATAGAGTATTTGTGATGAGTAAGTGCATTTTGTGAGGATCATATTGTGGTCTGAGTGAAGAATATCAATATGTAAGGCCTTGTTCCAAAAGAAGGAAAGACAACCTGCCTTATTGAGCGGCTCTACCGTGAAATGTTCAAACTAATGGTGGAGGTTTAGGATTTTTCTAAGGTTGGTGTTGATACTCTTGATTTCTGAGCAAAAAAATCATATCGGGATTCTTGTCCTTGATAAGAAACCAAAGATGTTTACGGTTAACAAAGTTACCACAACCTCTGACATTCCAGGAGAGGACAGTGAGGTCAGAGAGGTTATGAAGGAGGTTGTCCATAAAGAATAGGGCAACAGAGTGAACCGAAAAAAAAAACCTAAAGAAGATAAGAAAAAACCAAGCAATGGAAGTACAACAGAGTAATTTACTACTAACAATAAGAACACTAAGAAAGGCAAGAAAGTAATACAAACCTAGCCCAGATGGCTAATATAATGGAACTTCAGAAGGAGGCGTGCAAAGCAGGCCTAGCAAGGATGAACACTAAATAAACAGTTAGACAAAACAAGCCTCTTTTGCACAAAGTTAGGCTATAGACAAAGTACATAGATAGAAACCAGGGACTGAAAAAAACAAAAAATAGTTTAAAAGGAAAAGCTTTAGTCTTTTAATATAAAACTAGTAGGGAAAGGTTAAGGGTCAGGGGGGTCATGGTCCCTCCTGGCCCTTACCTTTTTTTGAATTGTTCAACGTGTGCCTCGAACCCTTGACTTCTAGGTGAAAGATTATACCTCTTACCACTCCAACCAAGAGTTGTTGGCAGAGCGAACTATCCTAGCCCTTACCTAGATATGTCACTGGTGCTAACCTCCTCCGTGCACGACTAATCACCAACTCATCCGGCCAAGTATTCTTTCTGTTAAGTTATTGCAGTTACTTTTATTGTAAGTAATAAAGGCCTGAAAAAATTCATTTTATATCCATTTTTATTTGGGGCACTTGCCTCCATAGGCCCTAAGAGCATGTCCAGCCCCAGCCGACTGAGGCCATAATTTCAAAATTATGGCCTCAGCCACCCGCTCCAAGCCCAGCCGCTTGGAGCGGAGGCTGGGGCTCCTCATTCAGTCGCCCCTAACATTAGGGGCGACTGAATGGAGGCCCCAAGTGACCGTTGGATTTGCTCTAACGGCTAGAAATGGATCCAACCCCTATAAATAGGGGTTGGATCCATTCTCATCTCTCACCCTCTTCTCATCACTTTCTTTCAATTTTTTTTTAATCTTTTCATTTGTTCACCCATGGATCCATTAGACATCAACGAATTCGATAACCAAAGTTATATAGAAATGTTGTCGCCTAATTCTACTTACCCGTCGGCTCAATTAGGAGTTGATGATTATGAAGCATGTGAGGATTCTTGTGTGCAAGGAGGGACGACTTCGACAAAGATAACTAAACGGGAACCGTATAAGCCGGATGAAGATATTTTACTTACTAATTGTTATTTGAAAATCACATTTGATGCGGTTGTCGGAAATAGCCAAAAATATAAAGTATTTTGGCAAAAAAATATCGGATGAATATAATGCGAGTGCAAAGTTTCAACGCACACTTAGAAGTTGTAAATCTCGTTTCAGTGAGATAAGCTCGGAATGTCAAAGTTTTATATCGACTTTGAGGATAATAAATAAAGTTCCAAAAAGCGGAGAAAACGATTGAGAAATTTCAAATTCAAATTTTCGGCCTCAAGAGAGGCTGGGACTGGAGCTGAATTTTAGAGGCTGAGCTGAGGCCAATAATTTTAGGTGAAAAAGTGGTTTTTTCGGCCTAAGACAGGCTGGGATTGGACTTGCTCTAACATGGGTCCGCCCCTGAAATGGCTGAACCAATTTCAGCATCAGTATTCAAGGTTCAAACTTTGAAATTCCTGAAGGAAGTGCAAATTTTGCTAAGTTCTAGCGAACTTGAGATGTAAGTTTTTATTCATTTTCCAAGGAAAAATACTGCAAAATCATAATTTTGTTGATAGTGTTGTAGATAATAAATCCAAGTAGGAATTATTTAATATCCTCCTTAACAGCAAAACTAGGGCTTTGGAATCTAGTAATATGACCAACATTTTGTGTTTTACAGTGGTAACTATCCTACAAGCCCTAAAAGACATCATATAGCAGGAAGATACTCTCTACTCTTTAACAAAAAAGAAAAAGAAAAAGGAAGATACTCTCTACTATGTCTATGCTCTAAGCATTAACGAAAACAAATTTAGCAAGTATGGATGGGCTACGCAACTTTTTGCAACGAAAAAGCATCAGCAAGAGAAAAGTTAACTATTTCATCGAACATTATTAGTACGCCTTTTTCGTAGTCCATTAGCGAGGTGAAAAAGTTCTTTCAATAAATTGATTACTTCAACTTTACATGAAACTTTAGTCTATAGAAACTTCTTCCTTCTAAAAAGTTCTTGCTATCCTGACTCTGCATTGTTTGACATTATATTAAGTGTTTTCTTGTGTGGACACCAAAGTTATCTAAATTACTACTTTCAATGGAATGTTGAGAAAAAAGTTGAATTGGAGATGGAGGTATTATCCATTTTTAATTTTCTACTTTTAATATCAAAAGAGCTTTCAAGTTAGTCTCTTTTCTTTATCTTCCTCCACATGTTAAATAGCTAAAACGAATATGAAAAAACAAAATGGAATCTCTCAATCGCTACACTTTAAACAAAATTGTAGTTCAGCATTAGCTCCAAACTAATAGTTCTCTTTTGTCGATAGGCACGACTATGTATGCTTTGATGTCCGAGTTGAATGGTAGCTAGGACAGTATGATGCTTCATCCGAAAAGCTTTACATTGGATCACAAGATCCGATATGTCGCCTTCGTTTGTTGTATGACGAAGCTTTGTCGATCATCTTTATGAATGCTCGTTGTTCAGAATTTAAGCAAGGTTGCCTCTGCACCTTTTCCCCTCAACATCTAGGTGATGATGTCCCGTTTTCGACCTAACCATTAGCCGCTTACCCCTTCTTCAATTACATGCCATGAACTCTGTGGCAAAATCGACATCCTAGTTAACTAACTATGAATCAAGTAAAAAAGTTCACATTTTTATCATAATATATCATTAAAATTTGAATCATTACACAATGGCATTTATATTTCATCAGAGAGAGAGAGAGAGAGAGAGGGTTTCAATTGAATCATAAACTTCAATTACTTTCTTCCAATTAAATCTTGACAAATGATAAAAACCGTGACAAATTATTAACACAAATTCAACACCACCACCACTACCCTTTCCTACTCACATTTTTCTCACAATTATAAACTCGAAATTCACATTTTGGAGCAATGACTTGAAGAAGTAACCTAGCTATACTTTCCTGTCTAACAGCAACTCCTTCCTTCTCCACCAATACTCCGGCAACAATCTCTTCATACCCACCACCACCTCCACCGGCAACAAACCCTACCAACGCCGCCTGTACTGGACCCATACTTGGATTAAACGCCGCCGATTCTGCATACAACCCTTTATAGATTTTCCCTTTAGAATCCATTAAAGCCACTCCTGATGGACACCCACTATAAGGAGCATGAGAATTGTTAGCTGCTTCAAGAGCTTCATTCTTAAGACCTAGAAATTTCTCATAATCGTTATCATGATCTGAATTTATTCCATTGGAATT
Organism: Eschscholzia californica subsp. californica; assembly: GCA_002897215.1. Taxonomy (NCBI): domain Eukaryota; kingdom Viridiplantae; phylum Streptophyta; class Magnoliopsida; order Ranunculales; family Papaveraceae; genus Eschscholzia; species Eschscholzia californica. Next base: position 93,444 of record BEHA01013607.1, on the reverse strand, counting down.
GATTCCATTAATTGGATCGTTGATTTGATGATTGAGAATCAACCCATTGTTTCTTGATTCCAAAAGTAAAGGAACATTTTTATCCAAAAGATCATCAGGTCCAAATGGATGAGTAAGAAAATAAGAAATTGGGCGAAAAATTAGGTCTTTTTGTTCATCTCCAGTTTCAGTGGAAGTAATTAAGATTTTGAGTTGATTAGCTCCTCGAATTTCTTGCATAAATTGACGACAATGTCCACATGGTGCAGCTGAAACAGCGATGAATTGAAGATCAGTAGCACCGTTGATAACAGCGTTAGTAATTAAAAATTGTTCAGCATGAACGGATTGATGAAGAGGAAGACCAGGGAATTCAAGATTTACACCGAAAAAGATTCGACCGTCAGATCCTAATCCAACGGCTCCAACATGGTATTTAGAAATTGGGGGTCTAGCTAATTTTTGTGCAGATTTAACCAATAAAGGAAGGAGTTCAAGAACTGATAACCCTAATTCTTTTGCCATTGATTCAGCCTCGGCTGCTTCAATTACAAATCTATCTCTTTCCATCTTAAGAAATCAAAATTTGGTTGGGTTTGATTTTATTTTGGGGAGGAGAGGCGCAAAACAGAGTTCTGTTTTATCACTGTGAATGAGGAGAGAGAGAGAGAGAGAGAGAGAGGGTGTGGAAAGGGATCGAGTAAAATACAAATTGAGTAGACAGAAAGAAGGGTTTGTTAATGGAGTTTAAATAGTAGAGATAAGGGGTGGGTGGGTAGAAGAAACTTCGTGTGTATGATTTTGAGGGGAGGATTCATGATTGAGATGGATAGGTGAAGTGGGTGATGTGATTCAGTGGTCAACCATGTCCATTGGGAAACTTACTGGTGTTACATGGGTCAGCCCGACTTGGACTGAACCCGATTACTTTTTGTAACATATCATGTATGTGAGCAAATTAGGGACCAATAAGTGTTTGACCAGTTGGATGTTCATCTATTCTGAAAATTTGGAGGTCAAAGATTCAATTCACGAAGGAAGTAGAATCCATCTTTTCCGTCTAATATTGATAGGTATAAATAAAGTGAATGTAGAAATAAACTTTCATGTCCTGCTAGTTTTAAGGGCTTTTATATGGCCTTTAGGACCTAAGATGTATGATAGTACTTATAAAAGCTTATCCATGACATATTGTAAAGAGGCTGAGACCCAAAATTCAAATTTTGGGCCTCAACCCCTCACTGCAATCCCAGACTCTTGGAGTTGAGCCTTCAAGACAACCCTCAGTCGACTTTACTTGTAGAGTCGACTGAGGGCCTTCCCCACATAACCGTAATCTAGTCGTTGCATTTAACTCCAAGAGTCAAATTTAGAAAATTTGGCTGTTGGAGTTAAGTCCAACGTCCCCAATTGGGTTGGTTCCCTATTTATAAGGAACCAACCCATAATTCTTCAAAAACAATTGAATTTCAAAAAAGCAAATATGAATTCCAAAAAGAAAAAACTAAAAGTAATTCACCCACGTGTTTCGCACATACACAAGATCACACACGTTTGTCGCACACCTACAAAAATATTCACACACGTGTTTCTCGCATGCACATATTTTGAGCCAAAGCCCCTCTTGGGTTGGAGTTAGGGGTGGGAATCGGGTGGATATGGGTACCCACGGATAACTTGGTTTCAGACTCGGAAGGGTCGGGTACTTAGGCTCTTTGACCACTCGGGAAGATCGGGCGGCCAAATGTTAATATTCCCATGATCAAAGCCCGCCCATGCCCATTTACATAGCCGGGCAAATCGGGCATCAGGTAAAAATATGAACGGTAAGTCCTAATGTTAATTTCAACAAAAAAATAGTCCTAATGTTAAAGTCTTGACAGTAGGCTTTTGAAAGTTACAATGACTTTACATGATATTACGGCAATTCCACTAAACTAACAAAAATAACTCTCCCTGTCCTCTTTCAAAGATTTTTCTCTCCTAACTTTCTCTATTTTTCCATTATCTCTTTCAGGGGCGGACACACGTAGGGGCCTGTGGGGGCTCGTGCCCCCAAGCCCCAAAATTAAAATCTAATTTCCTAAAAAAAAATATCTTTGTCAACAAAAAAAAACAAATAGAAGTTGTTATATAAAACTGAATACAATTTTGTGACAAGCAATATAGTTTGGTGGGACGGTTTGAGCTTGAGTTGTCTGTGCATAATACCCTGGCTCGACACCCACCCTCATCATTTTTCCTTTCTCTCATTTTCATTAAGTTTCTTTGGTTAATGTTAATTGGATGTTTACCTTTTTTTACTTCAACCCCTACTTATAAATCACTTATTCATTAAGTTTTCTTTTTCTCAATGTTAATGGGATATTGACTCCCATCAAATTTGTTAAAGTCATCTTTCTATATACTATAAGTATCTTTCTTTCACTTTCATTAAGTTTCTTTGGTTAATGTTAATTGGATGTTTACCTTTTTTACTTCAACGCCTACTTATAAATCACTAATTCATTAAGTTTTCTTTTTCTGAATGTTAATGGGATGTTGACTCCCATTAAATTTGTTAAAGTCATTTTTCTATATACTATTACGTATCTTTTTTTTTTATTCACGATATATATATATATATATATATATATATATATATATATATATATATATATTTTGACTATTTTTTCTAAACTCCGTTTACTGTCTCTTTTTTTATGGTGATCATTTTTCAATACATAAAAAGTTATATCTCATTTGAAATAAAATTTACACATTATATATATTTTTTTTAAATTCGAATGTATACAAAATTAATTGTATATTGAGATAGTGAATGCAACTGGCAAGTTAGTAGTAGTCGAGTAGGTCAGAGGCATTGGTATAAGATATAAAAAAGCTCGCTTGAACATTACATCTAGGTTCTTAGATGATTTAAACTTAATCTATTATAATTAAAAGTGCCCCCACAGTATAAAATTCCTGGGTCGCCACTGATATTTTTTCTCCTAATTTTTCCCGGGAGGGTCTGTTTGATAGCCACTTTTCCCAGGGAAAAGAGAAAAATTTACCCTAAAAGATAAATTTTCCTTACGTTTGATTGACAATTAGGAGAAAAAGCAAAGCCCTATCACGTGATCTTTTTACCCAACTTTTTCTTCTAAACACGGGAATGTTTTACCCAGCTTTTATAAGAGAAACTTTTTCTCTAACCTATTGAAAAAAAAAATACACAGGAAAGTACTACCCACTTTGTCCAACTGTTGAAGTGTTAAAGTTAATTTAGTCCTCACCACCACTTCTCACCTCTAATTTTCTTCTTTATTTTCAGTTATTATCACTCTAGATTATTCACTCTTTTCAACATCTAATTGTGATTTTTAACTACTGCTAATAATTTTGTAAAGAGGGCATAGTAAACTTTCTCTAGATTATTCACTCACTCTAATGAAATCTTAAAACTCTTGTCTATAAGTTTGTGAAGAGGGCATAGTAAACTTGAATACTTGATTGTGCAGGAACACTTTTCTACCCTGCTTACCAAATTTACCCAAAAGTTATAATACTAAAAGTTCATCATCAACAAGAATGAGTGATATAGGTGTTGGAGATTATAGAGAAATGATTAGAGCTGCTTCTCAAAGAGGATTAAAGAATAAGATCAATATCAATGCTGAATTCCCATCTACTAATACGAATTCAATTAATCATCATTATGATAATCCTCACATACCCAGAAGTTTAATTTACAGTTGGAATTGGGAGAATTGATAAAGATAAAGCTTTTGATTTTGATGAAAATATTCAAGTGAATACAGAATCAATCTACCCAAGAAGCACAAGTTATGCAGTTTCATCTAAAAAATCTACTAATACTTTCTTCTCCTAGAGAGAGAAAATACTTCATGGCAAAGGATAAAGGTGATGAAGATCAATTCCTCTCTCTCTAATGAAATCTTAAAACTCTAATTTTCTTACTTATTTTCAGTTATTAACCTTTAATGATACCATGAGGTCCATGACTAAGATAACTTGTATCATTACATTGGCAATGAAGTCTTAACCTTTAATGATACTTCTCTCTCTATCAGTCTTCTTCCTGCTTTGGAAGACATCCATACTTTTCTTCTATAGAGAGAGAGAGAAGAAGAATCCATCATTTAATGACCATCATTGATGTTCTTGTTCTTCTCATGATAGTTGATGTTTTTCCTCTCTAACAAAAATTTTTTGAAGCTCTTTCATAAGCTTTTGATGTTGCTTTTGCAATTTCAAAAGTACCAGATCAAACTCTAACACCATATATTAATTTCCTTTCTTCATCTTCAGAAGAGGAATCGGTTGTGTCTGGGTCGTTGCAGATAATTCAGATAATTTTAGACCGTTTCTCTTGCCGAACCAAACAGTGGAAAATATGAAAAGATTTACGGAGAAAATTATTCCCAGAGAAAAAATTTCTCTGAGTAAAATTTACCCTATTTTTTTTCTTTCCCCAGAGAAAAAATTCCCATCTGACTCTCTCCGAACTTTCTTTCTACTGTTTTCTAACAAAAATTTCTCTCCTAACTTCAAAGTCCTGTGACTTAAAGTTCTAGAAGTGCAATATTTTAGAATTCTACAACTTAAAAGTCATTCTCTTTTTTTTTTTTTTGAGACACTTAAAAAGTCTTTCTATAAATTCGAGAACTTTAATATCCTTGCAGTTTGAAATTCTACTATAAAGTTATAATCAATAACAGACCCTTGATGTTAAACTCAGCTTTCTATTTCACTATATTTCAAGAGATTCTAGTTTTGATTCTCATTCGTTTGGCTTGCTTTGTGGAGAACTTTAACCTACCCATTATATAAATAATATAAAAATGATCATGTATGTTTAGCTTATTTAAATACTGTATTTCTCATCCCGTTCTACGAATTCCAACCAAAATTATTACAAATTTTCAACAAAAATTATTATAAAATTTATAATTTTGTGATCATTATTGGTGGTCTAAGACTTTACAACAATGTACTATTCATCTGTTTCCTAATTGAGTAACCTACACAGTGTTGTTATTTCTCTTTCATGGAGAAAGATAATGTATTGTGTCTAGATCCAAAGGAAATGAGAAGGAAAACTCCTAATGAAAGTATTCCTCGTAATAATGTGCAAACAGCTTAGTCAACTATGTATTCATCATTGTTGTCATATTATGCTTCTTAAATTATGATCATCTTTCGTCTCCTTCTTCATGTTCAAAACTTCTATAGCTTTTCTGTTTCTTTTTCGAAGGTTATCAAATTTAAACGGGTCTAAATCAGATCTGGGAGTAAACTATTGAGAAAGAGAATATCAATAGTGGTTTTAATTCGCTAAAGTAATTGTTTGATTTGGTTAGAACAATGATGAAAAAAAACACTAAAAGAAGACTGCAAAATAGTTTATTAGATCTGTAAGAACTAGTGTTTGAGAGAACCAGATGAAATGAAAATAGGGCAAGACATTTTCTTTTATACAGTCAACTCTAGTCAAATGGTCAATACAGACTAGGGTTGTGGTCCAAGTCCAAGTCAAGCAGTCCAAGTCAAAATAGTCCATGAAGTCTGGTGTGATGGTCAAGCACAACAAGAAACTTCTATAGGCACCTGTAGCAAATAAAGAATTAGTTAGGAAAACTAACTAATTAGGATTTCTGTTAAGATTGTAACTAACTTTAGTTTTCTTCTAAACTCTACCTATAAATGGAGATTAAAATTGTACTTAAGATTGATTGAAATAAAACAGAATTCTTACCAAGGAAATCTAACATGGTATCAGTCTCAGATTAGGTCCAAAATTAGGGTTTCCTTCTCTTGAATTCAATAGCAATCAATTCAACACCTCGTAAAATCAAACACAAAGCAAAAAGATGATTAAAACTCAGTAAAATTCATCATCAGTTCTTAGTTCTATAGATAAATTTGAAGAAAGAAGAAGAAATCTAATCAAGTTTTCAAGGAAATCTTACTGTTTCTTCAGACTTGTCTTCAAGCACGCTTCCACATTCAATCATGGCTTCAGCAAATCTTGGTAACCTTCCTCTTATATCTTCT
>BEHA01013607.1:67291-85442 GCA_002897215.1 Eschscholzia californica subsp. californica | reverse complement strand
AGAAAACATAAATGATACAAATCAGACAGAGGATGATATTATTATAAATGAAGAGTGTCATGTTCTCACCTCATCACATAAGACAGATATTAAAGATCAAGCTTGGCTAGCTGACACTGGTGCCAGCAGCCATATGACACATTCAGCTGCAAATCTCAAGTCTATTCAGCCATATAATGGAACAGAGGCTGTCATGGTGGGTAGTGGTAATCTTCTCTCCATCTCTAGTATTGGAAATTCTCAATTATCCACATCAAGTCATGATTTTACTCTAAATAAAGTACTTTGTGTTCCTACCCTAAAAAGAAACTTGCTGTCCATATCCAAGTTTACAAAAGAGAATTCATGTTCTGTTGAATTCTCACCATGGGATTACAATATTAAAGATATTTGGTCACAAAAAGTTCTAGCAGAAGGTCCTGTTAAGAACAATCTTTACCCTATAGAGGTTCATTCACATAATCTACATTCTGATCAGGCTCATGTGGCATCTGTTGTTACTAGTTTTGACTTTTGGCATGCCAGACTAGGACATTCTCATAATGGGATCATTAAGCAACTACATAAGGAGAATAAGATTGTTGTTTCTAACACCACAAGTAAGGTTTTCTGCAAGTCTTGTGAATTGGGTAAAAGCAAGTGTCAACCATTTGAGACTTCTTCATCCACAACTAATACATCTTTATATCTAGTTCATTGTGACATTTGGGGATGAAGGAGTTGAAGGAGATGTCCTTCGACCAAGGTGACAATGCGAACAATTTTTCGGATAGGACAATTGATGTGGAAGATCATCAAGTCCGATTGATTTAGGGATCGTAGAGTTGTAGCTAGAGACCAACTACGATCGTCGAATTACGGAGTAATTCGCGGCTAACTTCGATCGGATCCTACAACGGGTTACACATAAGAGTGACAAATTGATCTAGGATATGACTAGTGGGAGTGAGATATAATCATGGGAGTGTCCCATAAACATATCTCATAGGCCTAAAAGGGAATTAGGCAAAGATAGTACAAAAGGGCCAAAAACAGGGTTTTTGGGCCTAGACCGGTTCGGGTACTTCTAGGACTCGGATTGGGCTGAATTTTGGAGGGTTAGTTGCTGATATAATAAACATTATATCAGAAAATTTTCGTGGTGTTTGGGCACCTCCTCCTTAGGGAATTGAGAAAATACCAATAGTTGCTATTTTCGACTATTTCCCTAAATCTTATTCTAAAGGGTGTTTTAGGAAACCTAAAAGGAGGTGGATTCTTATTAGGGTTCTATATAAACACTCTTAGGGCAGAGAATAAGGTGTGGAATTTCTCTCTAAGCTTTCTTACTCTACCACATCAAGTAGAGAGGAGAAAGTGAGCTAATTCCCATTAACTATCTATCTAGTCAAGAAGAAAGGAGTTCTTCTTCCAACCACCATTGGTGTGCTAGCTATACAACAAGGTGGGAGATCAAATTTGTTTGCTCGTGTCCCAAGTAGAGGAGCTACACTTGAAGCTCTTGGTCTTCTCATAAGCAATTGGAAAGGTTCGAGGGAAAACTAGCGAACAAGGTATTTATCTTTCTAGTTTTAATTAATGATTATCATAGGTTTATGCATGTGATCCTGGGAATACTAGTGTAGACATTAGATGTCTTAATTCCGCTATAAACACTAGTAGAAGGGTGTAAAACCCAACAGGGGACCAGCCCCTGTGTGCACTCCTAATGGGGCAAGATATTATATACTTTTCTTAGATGACTATAGCAAATATAGTTGGATATACCCAATGAAGCTCAGGTCAGACAGTATAAAGTGCTTTACTCACTTTAAGGCAACAAGTGAAAACTTACTCAAGACAAAAATTGTGGACAAAGGGTATCTACTCACAATGGTGAAATTCTCTCCAATCCAACTGAATACAGAAGTCTAGTTGGGGCTCTGCAATATTTGACATTAACCAGACCAGACATTTCTTTTGCTGTAAACAACACAGCTCAGTTCATGCATAGTCCTACTTCAACCCATCTAATTTTGGTCAAGAAGATTCTCAGGTATTTAAAGGGCTCAGTTGGTTCTGGAGTTCGATTATCTCCAAGTGATCTAACAACAATAACAGCTTTCTCAAACTCAGACTGGGCAGGATGTCCTGACTCCAGAAAGTCTACTGCTGGGTACTGTGTCTTCTTAGGGTCAAACATCATATCTTGGAGCTCAAAGAAACAAGTGACAGTAGCAAAGTCCTCTACAGAGGCAGAATATAAAGCCTTATCAACAATGGCAACTGAAGTCGTATGGATTTCATACCTGATGGCCGAGCTTCGGTTTCCTTTATAGAAACCATTTAAGCTTTACTGCGACAACATAAGTGCGAAATACCTAGCCTCCAATCCAGTCTTTCACGCGAGAACGAAGCATATTGAAGTCGACTTTCATTATGTAAGGGATCTGGTTTCGGAAGGGTTGGTTGTTGTTCTTCATATTCCCACAAAAGATCAAGTAGCGGACATCTTTACAAAGGGTTTAGCTTTTGATCTGTTTCAGAAGTTGAGATCCAAACTAATGGTTCATCGTCTCTCTCTTCCCCATTCGTTTGAGGGGGGCTGTAAGAACTAGGGTTTGAGAGAACCAGATGAAATGAAAATAGGGCAAGACATTTTCTTTTATACAGTCAACTCTAGTCAAATGGTCAATACAGACTAGGGTTGTGGTCCAAGTCCAAGTCAAGCAGTCCAAGTCAAAATAGTCCATGAAGTCTGGTGTGATGGTCAAGCACAACAAAAAACTTCTATAGGCACCTGTAGCAAATAAAGAATTAGTTAGGAAAACTAACTAATTAGGATTTCTGTTAAGATTGTAACTAACTTTAGTTTTCTTCTAAACTCTACCTATAAATGGAGATTAGAATTGTACTTAAGATTGATTGAAATAAAACAGAATTCTTACCAAGGAAATCTAACAAGATCAAAAGGACAACATCTTATTCACTTAACAACCTCTGTTTTTCCTCTCTCATAAAAAAAAAAACCTCTGTTTTTTCCATCGCTCCTACACATTGGCGGATGAAACAAGGGATCAGGGGGTCTATAGCCCATCCTCAATTTATATAAACAATTATATGACTTTTAATTAAGAGAAAAAAAAAGAGATTAAGAAAGAGAGTACTGCCAATATAACTAAAAGTGCGTTATTTTTAAAACAATAGATCTTGTTGGCTTGTTGGTATAAGTCTTGCATTATTATCTTTGAGGTCACGGATTCGACTTCACCTTTTTTACATTTTCAAATGTTTAATTGTGTTGGACGTATGTAGACAAATAAGTACTCAACGTAATAACATATTTTCGTTTTGGTCTCCAATTTGTTACCAACTCACCGTTTTGGCCCCTAATTTGTGATTAACTCACCGTTTTGACCCCCAATTTGTGATTAACTCACCTTTTTGGCCATCAATTTGTGACCAACTCACCGTTTTGGCTCCCATAAGTGTCCGACAGTTCGATTTGGCCCCCAAGGACCAATTTTTTTTACCAAAATATCCTCGGGGGCCAAAATAGAATTATTTTCTTAAAAATGTTAAAGGCATAAAAGCCACATCACCTCTTTCGATCTCCTCAACTTCACCTTATCTATCCTCCAACACACCACCTCTTCTCCATCTCACCTTTCTTCTCCAGCGAATGGTCACCGGTTGGAATGAAAAATTCTGGAGCCACCTTTAACCTAAAAAAAATTCTTCTTCCTTTTTCTCCATCTCCTTCTTCCTTTATCTCTCTTCTTTTCTTTCTCTCTCATTTCTCTCGCTCTCCTTTCTCTTATTTCTCTCTCTAAAACCTCTGGCGATGTAAACCCCTTTGTCGGAGGTTGTAGAGAGAGAAATGAGAGAGAGAAAAGGGAAATAAGAAGAAAGACGAGGGAGAAAGAGAGAGAAAAAGGAAAAAGAATATTTTATTTTAATTAAAGGCGGCCATCCGCCGGAGAAGAAAGGTGAGGTGGAGAGGAGGTGGTGTGGTGGAGGAGAAAGAAAGAGGTGATATGACTTTTATGCCTTTAACCTTTTTTAAAAAAATAATTCCATTTTGACCCCCGAAGATAATTACGTTAAAAATTTGGCCTTTGGGGGTTAAATCGATCTGTCAGAGACTTGTGGAGGCCAAAACCGTGAGTCAGTCACAAATTGAGGGCTAAAACAGAATTAACCCTTCTTTTTTGGTGGATTCGTTAAAGCTTGTTTTGAGCTTGGATTGACTGTGGTCACAGGATCAAATCCTTTAGTGGGGGTTATTCGTCGGAGCTCTTGTGAGATCTTAAGATTTTTGAAGTTTGTTGTTATTGATTTGAACCTTTTTTAAGATCTTTGGAGATCCGTGTTATTGGTTCAGGTCTTTTCTTAAGGACTTTGAATTTTAGCGTTATTAGTTCAGACCTTTTTTTGTGAACTTCGAAATTTATTGTTATTGGTTTGGACTTTTTTTAAGAACTTTAAAATTTCATTTTTTATAAAAAAAATTAAGAACTTTTAGCGTAAGATCCGACCCAAGCACTTTTGGAGACAGATTTATAGCAAATTTGTCAAATCCAAAGTTTCACCAGTTTAGGTGGATCTTTGAAATTCTTTCTACCAAGGGTGTACATGAAAATATTGGGTTAAAATAGCCAAAAAAAAAACTTCTCTCTCTTTAATTTATATAAATAACGACCAGACCATGTGAAACCCTATTTTTTCTTCTCCGACGGTTGTATCTCCACTTTTTCCTTCATGTCTCTCTCCTTGCTAATCTCAAGGTAAGAATTGCTCAGGCAGTACATTGATTTAATTTATTGCTTTCTATATTGTACATTTAAACTTTTTTTTTTTGATGAGGGAACATTGCATTAAAGAAAAAACGAGCGTACAAAATACAAACAATACAACTAAAGTAGAACCGAAACAAAAGAAGGTACAGAATTCCACACTTTTCGATCCTCATTTCTTCTTCCCCATTTTGCAAGCGCATCTGCTGGAGCATTACAATCTCTAGGTACACAGGTGAACATGATGCCCTCAAATTTGTACATTTAAACTTTATTGCTAAAATTTATTGCTAGAAACTTTACTGTTAAGCAAAGATGAATCATACCTACTAACTTTAACTAGTACTACATTGATTTAACTTAACTTTCATGTACTTGATGATGTCATCGACTTCTAACTATGATTGTAGGACTTTATATGGGAAAATTACACCTGATGGTGTCGCTTTACAAAATTCCTTTTCCATTAACTATTGTGGTGAGTTGTACTTTCCCTTTATACATTTAGACTGTTGAGTTCCAACTTTGATATTCATATGACATTTTCGTATGGGAAAATTGCAGAAATATTCTATGCTATGTGTTCGTTGTTTGAAGAAATACATAGTTAGAAGAAGTAAAACCTCACCAAGTAATTATGGGAACTTATGATTTAATGGAAGGCATCATCTTTCATTGCACCATATTGATATGTTAGTGGGAAGATCAGAGAGGAAAAGAGAGAAAGATAGAGGTAAAGGAGGGATTAAGTGTTGAATGATTGTCTCATTTTCATTGATTAAGAGCATCTTTTATAATGCTACTTTACAACCATACTAGCAGTTAAAATAAATATGTCTTAGTGTTGATCATGCACTTAACCCACTATCTTAAACATGGACAATGGAAACTAACTACTAGACAATAGAAGCTAACTACTACATAACATGAACTAAACACTAGGAACATGAAACTAAATAACCACATACCATTCCTTCCCGCCCAGAATGTCCATGTCCTCAAGGACAAAGTCAGAATACGTCTTTGAGAAGCGCCATTTATTCTCCCATGTAGCATATTGTGGTGGTGCACCTTTCCACTTTACTAATATCTCGGTTTTCGGGCGATAAGTTCCTTTACGAATGATCCGGCTGCTGAGAATAGATTTCGACTGAGGCAAGAGCTCTGTCGTGTCTGAAACCGATGGTAGGACTTGAGAGAGTGGCGAAGTTGGACCGAGTTTCTTCTTTAAGAAGCTGACATGGAAGACATCATGGATTTTTGATTCAGCAGGCAATTCTAATTTATAGGCAACTGGCCCAATACGCTCTAAGACTCGATAAGGACCAAAAAAACGTGGAGATAGTTTCATTGAACTTCGGAAAGCCACTGTAGTTTGACGATATGGTTGAGGCTTGAGAAATACCATGTCTCCGACCTCAAATTCCATTTTACGTCATTTCTGATCGACCTTGGACTTCATACGCTCTTGGGCAAATTTTAAATTAGTGCGTAATTCTTTCAAAATTTCTTCACGAGACTTTAAGTGTTCATCGACAACTTGAACCTTTGTAGTACCCGAAACATAAGATAACATGGTTGGCGGAGGAACTCCATAAACTGCTTCAAAGGGTGACATTATGGAAGCTGAATGTACAACAGTACTATAACTATACTCAGCCCATGCTAACCACTCCACCCACTTCTTTGGCTCATTATGGGTAAAACAACGAAGATATTGTTTAAGTGTTCTGTTGGTAACTTCGGTTTGTCCATCAGATTGGGGGTGATAACTTGAGCTCATACATAACTCAGTACCCTGTAATTGAAATAAAGATCGCCAAAAAGAACTTAAAAAAATCTTATCACGATCACTTACAATGGAAGTTGGAACGCCGTGATGACGCACGACTTGATCTATAAAGGCCTGAGCTACTATGACTGATGTGGATGTCTTAAGGGAACAAAATGAGCATATTTTGTTTATCTGTCTACTACCACCATTATGACAGATTTTCCTTTGGAATTTGGGAGCCCTTCAATAAAATTCATTGATACCTCAGACCATACCTTAATTGGAATTGGAAGTGGTTGAAGAAGTCCAGATGGTACCAAACAGTCAGTTTTGCATCGTTGATATGTATCACAATTTCGTATGAACTACTTTACACTTTCCTGAAATTTGGGCAAAAAGAAACACGATTTGATACGTGCAAGGGTCTTATGGTATCCAAAATGTCCTCCAACTGGTGTGGAATGGTGTTCTGCTAGAATAACTGGAATTAGAGATGAAGTAGGACTTACTACAACTTTTCCTTGACGAAACCATACACCATCACGTTCAAAGTATTTTTGTGGGCTCATTTGATATGATTCCCCTAATATTTTAAGTAAAACGAATCATTTTTTACCTCATTCTGCAATTAAGCCCACCAACTCGAGATTGGGATAGAGATTGCAGACAACTCCAACTCTGCTCTTCGAGAAAGATCATCAGCACCTTGACTTTCCTTCCCTTTTTTATATTGAACCACGTAGTCATACCCTAAAATCTTAGGTAGCCAACGTGTTTGCGTTGGAGTTGTGATTCTCTATTCTAATAAAAAATTTAGACTTCTTTGATCAGTGCGAACAATGAAAGGCTTCCCTAACAAGTAAGGGCGCCACTTTCTGATTGCTTTTACAATTGCCAGCATTTCCTTTTCATATATAGACATTGATAAAGCCGAAGTCTTCAAAGACTCACAAAAATAGGCTATAGGTCTGTCATCTTGCATCAGAATAGCACCAATACCTACACCACAAGCGTCACTTTCAATTACAAAGGGCCGTGAAAAGTCAAGTAACTTCAAAACTGGCGGAGATGTAAGGGTGTGCTTTATGTTCCGAAATGTTGCTTCCGCTTCAGAAGTCCAATGATACCTATCCTTTGTAAGGAGACGGTAAAATGGTGCAGCTATGCTTCCAAAACAGCGAAAAAAGCGATAATATCCTGCTAATCCAAGGAAACCATGCAATGATTTAAGAGTTATCGGTGTTGGCCTTTCCAAAATAGTCTTAATTTTTTATGGATCAGCAGCAATTCCTTCCTCTGAAATTAAATGGCCAAGGTATTCCACATGCAAAACTCCAAATTGATACTTCGACAATTTAACATAGAGTTTGTTGCTTAACAGAATTTCCAATACTGTCTCTAAATGGTGTAGGTGTTCCTCCCAGCTTTTGCTATAAATTAAGATATCATCGAAGGATACCAAAATAAATTGTCGAAGATGTGGTCGAAACAAGTCATTCATGAGGCTCTGGAAGGTGGAAGGAGCATTTGTTAACCCAAAGCATAACCATAAACTCGTAGTGGCCCTCGTGAGTACGAAATGCCGTCTTGTGGAGTCTGCATCTTTAATCCTGATTTGGTGTAACTCATCCAACAGTTCATCTATTGCGGGAATAGGGTATTTGTCTTTCACGGTGATAGCATTAAGAGCACGATAATCTACATAGAAACGCCATCCTCCATCTGCCTTACGAACCAATATACTGGAGAGGAGAAAGGACTAGAGCTTGGACGTATCAAGCCAGAAACGGGTAGCTGCTTGACAATTTTTTCAATCTCTGCTTTTTGGTAAATATGGGTATCGATAAGGTCGTACGCTTACCGGTCCAGAATTAGCCTCCAAAGGAATGTTATGACCATGGTCACGTTGTGGCGGTAAGTCAGTAGGCTCAATGAAGACATCGGTATATTTCTGCAACAACTCGTCTATGTCACTTCCATTCTTAGTCGTGGTTTCAGATACATTACATAGCATGATTTGTAAAAAATAACCGACACATTTTAGGTTCTGAAGTTGCTTGTTTGTAAGAATCTCCATTTCAGATCTTTGTAGCCCCTTAAATGTGACAGATTGACCATCTTTCAGGAATTTCATAGTCAGATCCTTATAGTTGGTCTGGATCGGTCCTAACGGCCATCAGCCATTCAACTCCCAAAACTGCTTGACAAGCCGCAACAGGTAGCACATAAAAATCAGCAGTGACCATAATATTTTGTATCTTCAATGTGAAAGCAAGACAACGACCAGAGCAAAGTATACGTTCACGGTTAGCAACCATCACCTGAAAAGATGTATCATTCACAACATGTAAGGAATATTTGGCTACAATAGTTTGGTCAATAAAGTTGTGGATGCTCCCTTCATATATCAACACTGTGATGTCATGATCTCTGAGTTTCCCAATCACCCTAATAGTTTGGGGGTGGTTGGTATCAGTCATGGCATGGAATGAAATCTCTGGGACCGGATCTGGTTGGTTGTCTGATTGGTCTTCTAGTTGAGGAGTTTATGGTAAAATATCTTCAATCATATATAATTTCGGTTTGTTGCAGCGGTGTCGTGGTACATATTTTTCGTCACAGTAAAAGCACAAACCCATTTCTCGACGTTCGCGTGCTTCCTGGCCAGTGATTCTTTTGAAGGTTGGTGGATATGAAGGTGTGGTGGCTGCCACAGACTTTGTGTGAAAAGGGGTAGGTGGTGAGCCAAGGACGCTGGATGTTTTTGGTGGTGCATGTGAAGAGATTCGAGAGATAGATATTGTTCTTTCGATTGTGTTCCTCTCTTCCAGTAGTCACGCAACACCAATTGCTTCGGACAAAGTACGAGGCTTTTTAATCTTAACATCCAGGCGCACCTCATCTTTTAACCCTACAATGAAACAACCAATCAAAAGTTTCAGGTAATCCATCGATCAATTGTGACAGGCACTCGAATTTCTATTGATAAACATCGGCAGTTGACGTTTGTTTGAGGCGAATAAGGGCCTCAGATGGATCGTCATATTCGGTGGGACCAAATCTTCGCAACATTGCCTTTGTGAGTTCTTCCCATGATAATGGACCTCGAAATTTTGTTAGCCAACGATGCCATTGTAAGGCAACACCTTCCAGGTGAAAAGATGCAATGAAAACACATTACTGCAGTGGGATATTTTGGAACTCAAAATATTGTTCAGCCCTTTAAATCCACCCTGTTGGGTCTTCTCCTGCAAATCTTGGAACATTGAGTTTCATATGAGAAATTGGAGCAATAGCCTGATTTGTAGCATCTGAAGATTAAGTGGATGGGTGGCATACTTCCTTTGCGCCAAAGGGGTTGATGTCAGGCATCTCTAGGCTTGGAGTGTGGTGGTGAGCAAACTTTAGAGCCTGAATTTCGGTTTGTATTGATTTAAGTGCAGCGGTGAATTGATCGAAACTTGACTCATGGCGAGCCAGGATTTTAGTAACCTCATTTCTGAATTCAGTATTAGTCTTACCCCTAGTATCCATGGGGATCTTACGGCTCTGATACCACTGATATGTTAGTGGGAAGATCAGAGAGGAAAAGAGAGAAAGATAGAGGTAAAGGAGGGATTAAGTGTTGAATGATTGTCTCATTTTCATTGATTATGAGCATCTTTTATAGTGCTCACTTTACAACCATACTAGCAGTTAAAATAACTATAACTTAGTGTTGATCATGCATTTAACCCACTATCTTAAACATGGATAATGGAAACTAACTACTAGACAATAGAAACTAACTACTACATAACATAACTAAACACTAGGAACATGAAACTAAATAGCCACATATCACATATGTGGTCTTAAAATACCATTTTGAACACTAAGCTTTAATATTTAAAGTTTTAATCTTAAAAGTTTTAATATTTAAAATCTTAATCTTAAAAGTCTTAATATTTAAACTTTTAATTTTAAAATAATATAACTTTCGTTTTAATCCTTAAAGTTTTAAAATTTAAAGCTTTAATCTTAAAAGTTTTAATATTTAAAGTTTTAATTTGATATAAATAAGAAAATAGGGGGTTTACACACCTCTCCCATTTTTTTGAATGAGTATATTTTTTGAACCAAAATAGATTAGCAATTATAAAGGGAGGGCGGGGTAGAGAGAGAAAGATCCATCAACGCAAAAAACACCCTACTGCACTCACAGCTTTTACTGTCTACAATAGTCACCATCCAAGACCGAAGACCGAGGATGACCAAAGGGGGAGGATGAGAGGGGTTGGGTGGGTGGGTTAAGAAAAACCCCCATTTACATTAAAAAAATAGGAAAATTCTAAAGGCACCCAATATATACTTTACACGCCCCTAATTTACATAATTTAAAATTTAAAGTAACTACGAGACAATAAAAACCAACTACTACGTAACATGAACTAAACACTAGGAACATGAAACTAAATAGCCGCATATCACATATGTGGTCTTAAAACACCATTTTGAACCCTACGTTTTAATATTTAAAGTTTTAATCTTAAAAGGTTTAATATTTAAAATTTTAATCTTAAAAGTTTTAATATTTAAACTTTTAATTTTAAAATAATATAACTTTCGTTTTAATCCTAAAGTTTTAAAATTTAAAGCTTTAATCTTAAAAGTTTTAATATTTATACTTTTAATTTTAAAATAATATAACTTTCGTTTTAATGCTAAAAGTTTTAAAATTTAAAGCTTTAATCTTAAAAGTTTTAATATTTAAAATTTTAATTTAATATTTCACCCTTAAAACAATATAACTTTCGTTTTAATCTCAACTATAAGTTTAGACGGTTTAAATTTAAAACGGACCCTTTAAAGTTCTAACAAAAAGTTCTGGATCTGTAAAATTTTAATAAAGAGATTTCAGAACTTAATGAATCTAGGACTTTTAATGTCTTAAACTTTAAAAGTTTCAAAACTTTAAAGTTTCTGAACCTTTAAAGTTCTTAACATTTATGTGTCAAAACTTTTATAAACTATGACATCTTTAGAGGTCCGGAACAAAAAAGATTTAGTTCAACAAAACAAAATAACAGGCCCTTAACGCTCTTTTAGTGTAAAGACCTTTTTTCATGGGTTATTTCCCTAATGGGCCCCTACTTTGTGACCAGCTTCCCGCCTGGCCCCCTACTTTACGAGAAATACCCATATGGCCCCCTTCCGTTATAACACCGTTACTCTCTCTCTCTTCCATTCCTTTTCTCTCTCCTCCAGCATGTTTTCTCTCTGCCACATCGTTAAAACCAGCCAATTCATCATATTCTCCGGCTAAGGTCGCCGGCCGACGACCTTCAAACCTAAAAAAAAAAATTTATTTCATTTCTCCTCTCTCTCAAAAAAAAAAAATTTCACCTCTCTCTCTCTCTCTCTCTGTAAACTCTGGCGAAGGGGGTTACCCTTCGCCAGAGGTCGGGATACTTTGAAGGTCTGCCCGAGCAGACCTTTGAGATCTGCTCGAGCAGACCTTCAAGGTCCTCCGGTGAAGGGTAACCCCCTTCGCCGGAGTTTAGAGAGAGGTGAAAAAAAATTATTTTTTTTTAGAGAGAGGGAGAGGAGAGATGAAATAAATTATTTTTTTTTTTTTTTTTAGGTTTGAAGGTCGTCGGCCGAAAAATTGATCGGCCGGCGACCTTAGCCGGAGAAGATGATGAGTTGCCTGGTTTTAACGAGGTGGCAGAGAGAGAAAACATGCTGGAGGAGAGAGAAAAGAAATGAAAGAGAGAGAGTAACGGTGGTATAACGGAAGGGGGCCATATGGGTATTTCTCGTAAAGTGGGAGGCCAGGCGGGAAGCTGGTCACAAAGTAGGGGGCCATTAGGGAAATAACTCTTTTTTTATATTTTGTTATTGCAATATTGTACTCATTTAAGCTTCATGTTGTAATTTACTTTTATAAGTCTTTTACTGTAGTTTACTTTCGTAAGTCTCATGTTGTACTCAAAGGAGTCAAAACTCTCAAAACCATGTAAAATGTATTTGTAAAATGTGTTGAATTTAATTTTTACATATGAATGAAAATTCTAGTTTAAATACAAAAAAAAAAGTAATGATATATAGAAAGCACCAGGCCTGTCCTAGGAGAGGCGCAAAGCAGCTAGAGAAGTTTGGTTTATCTGAAAAAGAATCAATCTTCTTCTATCTTAAGATTCCATTACAAAAGTTACAAAAAAAAACACAATAACCTAGTTATAATATATTTGCTAAAAAGTAATGAAGTAGTTCTTTTTATCTAAGTTATGGAGTTTGGAAGTTCCCTACCTTTCGTAAGACGTTGCTTGACTTTTTTACTCTGGTTTATTTTAAATGTTTGAAAATGAAAAAATTAGTGAGTTACGAAAATTATGTTATTTTATGTCAAATAAACTATATCATGTTACCTATCTAGTATCGTTTTAAGAAAATAGAAAAACTGTAGTTCGAATTTTTAAAATAACATGAGTTTGGTCAATGTATGTTAGTTATTGATATTATCCATTAGAAAAACAAACAACTAAAAAAAAAATTTAGAATATGTTTCTAACGTTTATCTTGAAAAATACGTTTTAATGGATATTAAAAGCATTATTTGCATAATATGAAGTAAATGATAAGAGAAAAGGAAGAACATGAGGATATCTTTTTAACTAATTTTCACAACAAAATATGAAATAAAGATTTCACCGTTAGATCGTCAGTTTTAAGTTTAACCATTAGATCGTCAGTTCCCGATGATTGAGAATCGTCGAATCTTAGGTAGTTAGATATCTGAGTCTATAATTAAGACTCATATCTTCAGAAGAAATATACACCAAAAACTTATTTATCTCTTTATCTTCATCTTTTGCAAACTTCTTTGTCAAGATCAGTAGAACATGCAGAAGGATTGCTTCCTTTATTCGTGTTAGAACAACTGAATCCTAGGGGACTACGTCCAACACTGTTAAGCATTAACAATCGGCAGCATGGGCAATTAAGTCGTTAGAAAAGCGAGTCCAACTTGTCTCTATTACACCATCAAATTTACTTTCGAATACAGGTTTATAATTTTCTGATTCGAATGGCTTGCTAGTTCAGTCTGTAAGATAAGTTTTCCATTGTTTCGATATACCATTAACTTAATACTATTTTTCTGTTGATTTACTTGTTTTGTTGTTATTTTATGCAATAGAAACAAAGAACATCAATAAAAGGAGAAGATCATAACCAACGGTCCAGCAGTTTTCGATCCTATAAGTCATAACAATTGAAAACAACCTAAACTAAACCCGAGCCAGAAATTGATGATAATCACCACATGGCAAGCCCGTTAAGAGAATCTTTCTGAAGAAATCGGATATCATCGTATATTGAGATAAGACAATAGGATATTCACGTTAACTAACCAACTGTTTGACTGATATTTCTCTCAGGTGGGGAGCATACTTTTACAAACCTTTCGTTCCAGGGCTCAGCACAGAGTTGACTCGTATCCACCCTTCTTCTGACCTTTAAGTCTTGGCAGAGCTTAAACTGATTAGGAGGCTCGTGCATGTTATTGTAAGATGTATATGGTTCTAACTCATATAGTTATTCAAGGTCATGTATGTATGGGCGGAGCTAGGGGTTACACTATCACTTACTTGTAGAATATATGTGACTCAAATGGCATAATATATATATATATATATACTAGGCATAATCCCCGCCCTACGGGCGGGGAAATGCCTTTTAAGCCAAATATAGATGCGATATTTGAATATTTAACTTTGCTCTTTTTCTCCGCGTTTAATATTTTCTCATTGTAAAACTTTCCAGATCGTCTGAATATATGTGTAGTATTCTAGAAGTATAAAACGTAATTATCTTAAGGTATTTACGGTTTAATTTGAGCCTACAAAACCATTTGACGTTCTTAAATCTGTTAAGAAAATATATTTCTCGCTACCGTGATGCTCGTTACAACATAAATGATGAAACTTTTCCATACCATTGCTTAACGAACATACTTGATTTACCACGTGTATCTGAATCAACTTCAGCTGTGTCCTATCAATCCACCATATACAAGAAAATCACGAAACTGTATCAAACTTATTCAAAAATATAAACAACAATTTACATCGAAGTAAATAGAAATGTTCCTTTTGATCAGATTATCTTGTTTGACATATATTGATATAAGTATGTTAGGATTCTGATTAAAAATTTAAAGATCAAAATACCTGAAATCGAATAACATTTATCCATTTGTTACCTGTGAAGTATTTCTTTTTACTAAAAGGGAAAGATAAAATAAGTTTTTCAGCATAAAAGATCGAGTTAACGCACGATGCTAATTAAATGAAGTTCTTAGACCGATGTTGTTAGTCCTATTTATCCACCCTATAGATGAAAATCACAAATTTTGATCTACTATACGCAAACTAAGATGCACAACCATGACGATCAAAGTAAACAAAACTATTTGTTGTGTTAAATTATCTTGTTTGACATATATATGCAAACTAATATGAACAACCATGACGATCAAATAAAAACCTAAATCTAATTGATACTTAATTAGGTTGAACTCCTGAAAGTGTCATATGTTCAACATAAAATAAAACACCAACAACATTTATAGTAGCTTCATTTAACGTTGTTCATGATTCAAAATCTCTTTGTGGTATTTCAACACACAGTTCGTGACATTTACCTATTCACCACAAAATGAGTAAAGATTGAAGATAGAATGTTGAATATAAATACTATCATTAAAAATAACCAATTTGTTGAATATATTGCACTTGTTTAATACATCTAAAACAGCAAAAGAGAATGTATAATTATTAGGAAAAACTGAGTTTTTAAGTATATGGATGTAAATGGTTTTAAGATAATTAGAGTGAGAGAAAGATCGAATGAGAGAGTTACAAATAAAAACAAGGATAGAACATGAGAAAGATATAAACTACAAATGGAATTATGCAAGAACGACTTATGAGAAAATATATTTACCTGGTAAGTTGGTTTATCATGAATAAGCTCTATGTAAACCAAAATTACAGTCAACGGTCTAAAGAATGAACAAACTAATTTGTATGTAACATTTAATCAAGGAAATTCCAACCATAAGTTCAAACAAATGGCTAAAAATTGAAGAAGAACACGTACTGAACTTAATTTGTGGCAACTCCATAACTAAACTGATTAATTTCTTAGGAGGGGATGATAATAAGTGAGAGTTTCAGATAAACGAAAAGTAATGAAGAAGCTTGCAGGGAAAGAAAGAAAAAGGTTGCGAAAGGCGATGAATTGAGAAATTACACTGCGAGAGAACCTTGTAGGGGTGTCTTTTAATTTCTTCGCAAGAGATGCACACTCTTGATTAAAGAACAAATGATATCTCTAGTGATCCTCCTATAACAGATGGCTTACCCAATTTTAGTTTCTACCTTTTACTTGGCAAGCTCCTAATTTTTAAAGTTTCAAGGAATCTAATGCTTGCCACATTTTCAACTTTAACAAGTTCATAGGTCTTGTCAAGATAATTTTGAATGTTTCCGTACTTGTTGCTCATTTTGCCAAGGTAATTTTGAATGTTTTCGTACTTGGTGTTCTTTTTGCCTAGACTATATTACAAAACAAAATGGTCTAAAACAACAAGAAGAAAAAGGTTAGTATAAGAAATTTTAGTTGCGTTTGTTGTACATAACATTTTCGCTAAATGTTTCCGTACTTGTTGCTCATTTTGCCAAGGTAATTTTGAATGTTTCCGTACTTGGTGTTCTTTTTGCCTAGACTATATTACAAAACAAAATGGTCTAAAACAACAAGAAGAAAAAGGTTAATATAAGAAATTTTAGTTGCGTTTGTTGTACATAACATTTTCGCTAAACAAAGAGTCTCACTCACACGGAGATGGGTTTAAGATACGACTACCAACCTGGATAATCCTGCAACGGTAGGAAAACAATGTTTAGTATAAGGAATTTAAAGTGCAAAAAAAAAAAAAAAAAAAGAAGATCATATCCTCTTTATGCGGCGGCTGAGTTTACCTCTACAAAATTTCAAGTAACTGGCCACACACTCTATCGTCTTCCCGTTGTACATCTTAGTAATTGAATCCTTCTCTACGAGTTAAAGTGGTAAGCCTAGTGGCGGAGGATATTAACAAACATATTTAATCTTTAAGTTAAAAAATGATAACTCGATTCGAATTGAAAATCTTGATATTTACTTCACTGATAGGATCTCTGTTTTTCTTATCTGCATACTTCAACTGTAACAAAACAAGAAGCTGAAGGATTTGGTGTCAAGAAATTCGAAGAAAGAATTGTCATGCATGCAATGAATCAAAGACCAATTTATTTCACGGGAGAAAGGAGAAATTAAAATTGTTCACTTGTTCGTAATTTTTTGTCATTCTAAATTGGCGATGAAGAAAGTTTTGTTAGTGTGACTTTGAATACTTGAAAATTGTGTTTAATTTTGACGAGAAATGGAGTTGGGTTTCGAACTCTCGGATTTATAGATTTGGGGTTCATGAGAGAAAAAAAGGAGGAAAACCAAAAAATAATGACAACGTGGGAATTTGATTTGTGAGAAATAAAAATTGTTCACCTGTTGGTCATTTTTTGTCATTATAAACTGGTGATGACGACAGTTTTGTTAGTGTAACTTTGACTACTTGAAAATTATGTTTGATTTTGAGGAGAAATAGAGTTGGGTTTCAAACTGGGATTTACAGATTTAAGATTCATGACGGAGGAGAAGAGGAAAAGATAAAAAACCAAGGAGTTGTGACAACATGGGAATTTGATTTGTGAGAAGTGGGACATTTGAGATAAATGAAGGACCTATACGGTTGGATTTTACTCGAGGTGGCGTATTATATGGTGTGATTTATGAAAGTCAGAAAATAGTGACATTAGTCTCGCAGCATAAGAGTTAACTCGAGCAAACATATGTAATTTTTTAGGATTTTTAGTACATATCATGTTATACATGGAAATCAATTATTATTTCAAGGTTCTTACGAGTTAATTAGTATTAATTGTACGACAACCTCTTAGTATTCTCCTGTAGAATTTTTCACATGAGTTGGAAGCCTTGGCCCTAGTATCATTATGTGTTCATGCACCAACAATGAAATTTGTAATTCATCGATTAAAAATTCATCTAGATCTTTTGACTCTTCAATATAGCATTCGACATAACAGGGATTTGGAGTTATTGATATAACAACTATCCATCAGAACATATTTAATTTTTTCACTTCGAAATTTTCCCAAACAGACTGTGCAAAGATAGAAAGATGTAATCAGAAATTTCAAATGAAGTTTTATATATGAGAAATTTCATATGAAGTTTTATATATTCTAAAATCCAAAGAAACTAAAATGGCTGGTGTTTCAAGATGAAAAAAACTAAGTGAGAAATAGACCAATTGGAATAAAATTTGATATATGTGGGAGGAGTAAGTAGATATTAAAATGAGATATAATTACAGTGAAATTAAACTAAGGGAGAAATAGACAAATTAGGATAAAAATTTGATATAATGTGGGAGGAGTAAGTAGATATTAAAATGAAAAATAATGGAAGAGGGAGAGATAAAGATGGAGGGTTA
>BEHA01013607.1:48850-60513 GCA_002897215.1 Eschscholzia californica subsp. californica | reverse complement strand
TATTATAAGGAGGGACCCCAACAAACTCCCCCTCCCGACTTATGAAGAGGGACCTACCATCCCCAAACCTGCAACACTGCTACATAGCTCATGTTTGCCTTTAGGTAATGGTTTTGTCATCATATCTGAACCATTGTCGTCAGTATAGATTTTCTTGATCTTCAACACCTTTATCTCACATTTATATGCTTGGACTTGGAATGGAAACTAGAATTCTTACTGAGGTGGATGGCACTTTGACTATCGCAATGAATAACATAATTATCTTGTTTCATACCAAGTTCTTCTAACAGTCTCTTCATCCATAACATCTCCTTGCAACATTCTGTAATGGCAATATATTCTGCCTCTGTAGTAGATAAAGCTACACACTTTTGTAATTTAGATTGCCATGACACTGCTCCCCCTGAAAATGTAAATAAGTAGCCTGATGTGGACCTTTTAGAGTCTACATCTCCTGCCATGTCTGCATCTGTGAAACCGACTAATACTGGCTTATCATTACCAAAACATATACGAGCTTTAGATGTACCTCTAAGATACTTCAGAATCCACTTCACTGCTAACCAATGCTCTTTGCCTGGATTAGCAAGAAATCTGCTTACTACTCCAACTGCAAATGCAATGTCCGGTCTCGTACACACCATTGCATACATCAAGCTTCTTACAGCTGAAGCATAAGGAATTTTCTCCATTTCTTCTTTCTCACTTCTAGTTGATGGACACTGATCACGAGTCAACTTGAAGTGACTGGCTAATGGACAACTCACTGGTTTTGTCTTGTCCATATTGAACCTTTCTAGAACCTTCTCAATGTATCTTTCTTGTGATAACCAAAGTTTTCCAGCTTTCCTATTACGAGAGATATGCATGCCAAGAATTTGTTTTGCTGGACCCAAGTCTTTCATATCGAAATACTTGTTTAGTTCCTTCTTTAACCTGCTAATTTTATTAGCATCCTGACCAACAATCAACATATCATCAACATAAAGTAGAAGTATAATCAAATCTCCATCAGGAAATTTATGAACGAAAACACAATGATTTGAAGCCGTCCTGTGATACCCTTGATCCTTCATGAATGATTCAAACTTTTTGTACCACTGTCTTGGTGCTTGTTTCAGCCCATATAAACTCTTCTCTAACTTACAAACCAAGTGTTCCTTACCTTTAACTTCAAACCCTGTTGGTTGTTCCATATACACATCTTCCTCCAAGTCACCATGAAGGAAAACGGTTTTGACATCTAGTTGTTCAATTTCTAGGTTCATACTTGCAGCCAGTCCCAATACTAACCGTATAGAGGACATCTTCACCACCGGAGAGAAAATCTCATCAAAATCAATACCTTTCTTCTGCCCAAATCCTTTCACCACTAGCCGTGCCTTATACCGTGGTTGTGAATTTCTTTCTTCGGTCTTGATTTTGAAAACCCACTTATTTTAAGAATTTCTTATTCTTAGGTTTTTCAACCAACTTAAAAGTGTTGTTCTTATGCAATGATTCAATCTCATCTTGCATAGCTTTCAACTACTCCTTGTGTTCATCATCTATGGCTTCTTCATAACACTGTGGTTCTCCACTATCTGTAACCATCACATACTCGTGTGGAGGATACTTGGTAGATGGTGCTCTCTCTCTAGTCGATCTTCTCAATTCAACTGGTGGTTCATGTTGAACTTTCATTTCCTGCTCAACATCATCACCCATAGGAACATCTTCATGAGCTTCATCTTCATGATTTTGTTCTTCACTTGCATTATCATGCATAACCTTAGAAGAGATATGTGGATCTAGATCAATGAGATCATTACTATGATTCTCATGCTTCTCAACTTTCCCGAAGTCCTCAATAGTTTGATTTTCAAGAAAGACCACATCTCTACTTCTAATAATCTTCTTAACGACTGGATCCCATAACCTGTATCCGAATTTCTCATCTGCATACCCTAAAAAATGCATTGCTTGGCTTTATCATCAAGCTTTGTTCTTTGATCTTTAGGTATATGCACAAAAGCCCTGCAACTAAACACCCTTAGGTGTCCATAACTGACTTCTTTCCCAGCCCACACTCTCTCAGCTACATCTCCATCTAATGGTGCTGAAGGTGATAAATTGATCAGATAACATGCAGTACGCATTGCTTCACCCCAGAAACTTTTAGGCAACTTAGCTTCTGAGAGCATACATCTGATCCTCTCCACAATAGTGCGATTCATGCGTTCTGCTACACCATTTTGTTGTGGAGTTTTGGGAGCTGTCTGTTCATGTCGAATACCATGGGTTTTTCAATATTCTTCAAACGACCTGATGTATTCTCCTCCATTGTCAGTGCGAATGCACTTCAATGATTTTCCTGTCTCCCGTTCTACCATGTTGTGGAAATTCTTGAAAACTGCAAGTACCTGATCTTTGGTTTTTATGGCATATGCCCAAACTTTCCTGGAAGCATCATCTATAAAAGTAACGAAATACAAAGCACCACCAAGTGTTTGACCTTTAAAGGTCCACAAACGTCAGAACAAACAAGCTCCAAAACATTGGATTTTCTTTCAGATGCATTCCTTTGAAAGGAAACTCTATGTTGCTTTCCTACTAAACAATGAGAACAAGTGTTTAAATTTATACCTTTTATGTTCGGTAAGTCTTGTCGTTTAGCAAGGATTTGAAGTCCCTTCTCGCTCACGTGCCCGAGTCTTCTATGCCAAAGATCAGTGGAAGAATCTTTTTCAACTGCATTCAATTCTCCTTTACACAATTTTACTTGAGTCCTGTATAAAGTACAACACTTCTTCCCCCTTGCTATCACCATTGACCCTTTTGTGAGCTTCCACTTTCCGTCACCAAAGTGACTGTGGTACCCTTCATCATCTAATACTCCGGTAGAGATTAGGTTATATCGAAGATCTGGTATATGCCTCACATTCTTCAGAATCAATGTACTCCCTGTGCTCGTCTCAATTTTCACTTCTCCAATTCCTACGATTTTTGAGAAACCTAAGTTTCCCATCCTGACTTTGCCAAGGTCACCAGTTCTGTAAGAGTTAAAGAAATCCTTACATGGAATAGCATGATACGAAGCACCTTAGTCAACCAACCATGTTGTTTCTGGTTCTGACTCAGCCATACTTAAGCAAGTGTCTCCACAACCTGAGAGTAAGATAACGTCATCACCTGAGGCAACTGCCGCAACATTATCTTGTTTTTCATCATCCTTTTTATTTTCCTTCTTTGGTTTCCTGCAATCACTCTTGTAATGACCCATTTTTCCACAACCAAAACATCTAACTTCTTTCTTTGGTTTTGATCTCCCCCTTGACTTATCACGGTTATGAGGTTTTCTACTTTTACCTCTCCCCCGTCTTTCTGTAACAAGTGCCTCTGAATGAGACTCGTCTGACGATGATTTCCTTCTTGTTTCTTCATTCAACAAACTACCTGTTACGTGATTCATACGCATTATGCCATCAGGAGCAGAATTGCTAAGAGACACCACCAATGTCTCCCAACTATCTGGTAAAGAATTTAGAAGAAGTAAGGCCTGCAACTCATCATCCAAAACTAACTTCATTGCAGAAAGCTGATTTACTAGACTTTTCATCTCATTCAAGTGTTGAGCAATTGAGGTTCCTTCTTTATATTGTAATTTTCCTAGCTTTTTGAACAAGTAAGCCTTTTTGGCAGCTGTCTTCTGATCATATAATTCTTCTAATTTCCTCCATAGACTAAGAGCGGAAGTCTCCGTCGATACATGATGAAAAACACTGGGTTCTACCCATTGTCGAATAAATCCAACAACCTTACGATCTAATACCTTCCAGACTTCTTCATCTATCTTCATCGGTTTTGTACCGTGATTTTCAATGGGTGCAGCTAGGTCTTTATAGTATAACAAATCTTCCATTTTTGCTTTCCACGTCAAGTAGTTTTCTCCATCTAAACTAATCATTCGATTAGTATTCACTTCCATATTTCTGAATAATAAATCCAACCTTAGCTCTAGCTGATACCACTTGTTAGGAAAAATAACCTAATTAACTTGTTCAGGAATATGAAGATAAACGATGTGAAAGTAAAAGTAGAGACACCAAGATTATTTAACGTGGCAAAAAACCCCTCCAAGATAGAAGATAAAAAACCACGGGACCTAGTCCAGAAATCTCCCACTATAATTAAATAATGGGTTACACAACTCTTCACCAAACCTATGGTGGATAAACTGAACAAAGAAACAAAGAAATAAAAATCTCTTACTCCTTAGGATTTGAACAAATCCTAGATTCCTAAAGGTTGAAGAAGATAACCACAAACTAAATTGCTTCACAAGATTAATAATCTTCTTTTCTTCAAACCAATATTCTGCTCTTTCAATCTCTCTTGAAAGAACCACTTCAGAAATCTCTCTTTTTCTTACTTCTCTTTGTTCTGGAAGTTGTTGTGTATAATCTCTTCCCTTTCATTCCCTTTTATAATGATAAATAGGGAGGTTTACCAATAGAAATAGGAATTCCTTTTTAGGCTTGAAAAAATAGAAACTTCTATTTTTTCCTCAAACAAGGAATAAGGGAAATCCTATTCCAACTAGGAGTCCTTTTATTATAAGAAGGGACCCCAACAGATTTTGATGTTCAAAATCTAGACAATACCACCGTTTTATGGATACGGATGATTTAGAAGTTTATGATATGAATTTGTGTTATGTTAATGTTAGAATCTTGATTGTTTACGAGTGGCGACTCTCGACTACTCACCTCTATTAAGCAAAATTGGAAGGATGCCTCTGATTCTAATGTTTGGCAGTCGTTACTTAAAAACCAGAGTAATAATTTAAAAGGGTAGTTTTGATTTGCCATGGATAAGATTGTTACCTGACACTATCTAAACAAAATCGAAAAGATGCACCTGATTTTTAATGTTTGGCGTGTATGTCATCCTACCAATGAAAAACCTAGAGGAGTATTTTCGTAGGATAGTTTTCGATTTTCACCTGTAAGCCGATTACCGACGCCATTTGAACAAAATCAGTAGCTTTGGGCTGATTGATAATGCAACATATGGGACTGATACCTCTGGTAGGTAACATTCATGAAGTTTTTTGTTTTCCAACAAAACTCCACTATAAAAGAACTTGAAATGAACATCCATGAAATATTCGTATACTTTTTTTAGTGGGTGATTCTTTTCTCTTTATGCTTTTATTTGAATCAGAATGGAAATTTGATTTTTCTATTTTTTTCATGATTTTCACCATTAAAACATCAAATGTAAAGCTTCAATAATTTGTATATGATCTTCGAGAAAAATAGTTGTTTGATTTTGAAATATTTCTACCAACAAAGAAACTTCAGGTGGTGGGATAGTGAATGCCATTAATAAAGGAGTTAATGGAGTGATTCCTAGATTCTGGGAGTTGTGAAAAATTTTGGAGATATTCATACAAAAAATGCTCTTTGGTCTCACACAGAGGGGTCTGAATGGTCTGATACGGCCAAAATGATGGTGTCACAATGACGGCATGTGCAAATTTGGCTTTGTTGGGCATCTAGGCCACTTTTTAGCATACCAAGTAGCATTGTTGTATTTTTAATCAGCTTGACCAATACTGATTAAGTGGTGGGAGTGAGCTGTGAAAATTGACTCCGTCAAAACAAATGAATCAACCTGAATGTGAGTGTCGCATGTAGAAGGGATGAGTGTATATAAAATTTAGGAAATGATAAATGTTCTCACCGTTTTTATTACGGGTCTGTTTAATAGGAGACTTTTCCAGAGAAAAGAGAAACTTTTTCTCTAAAATAGAAATATTCCATGTGTTCGGTTGGCAAATTAGAGAAAAAAAAAATGACATCACGTGACCTCTTTTTCCCTAACTTTCCTAAGAAAAAAAGGAATCTTATGACCCCCGTTTTATAAGAGAAAAATTATTCCGAAAAAAGTTAAAGTATTTTTTTCCCTTTATAAACCCCATTATACCATTCCCATCAAAGTATTCCATAAAAGAAAAAGTCATGTAACTTTATTTATGTCTCTGTAGGTAAAAATGCTAATATGACGTCCATCAATCTGGATGAAGATGAAGGGCTATGCTCTCCAACTTCCGTTAATCGAGATCAATTTATAGCTCCAAAACGTAGACGACGGTCAGAATTAGATGAAACATCTATTTTACTTGCGCAAGCTGCAAACAAACTTGCTGAAGCAATTCAAGCTCCTTCATGTGGTGTGGAAGATGCGTTGATGGCCATTCCAAACTGAGCGAACAAGAGATTGAAGATGCTATGTATATGTTCGGAGATAAACCTGAACTTACATGTATATTCCTTGACTTTCCTCAATCGAGAAGAACATCATGGTTAAAGAGAAAGTTAATCAACGGTTAATCGAGGGTCAATTAGCTGCACCTTTTTCGCAAATTGAAATACTTTTAGTATGATTCAAATTGGCAGTAGTATTAGTAATTTAGGAGATTGCATTTTAATAATTTTAGGCATTTATCGCGTATCCGTTTGACTCGGTTTGGTAGTTGTTATACATTTTGAAAGTATACTTTTATGGATAATATGGTTTATTTTGATGTTTAACAAAATATTTTCCTTGGTTACCTAAACATAGGAAAAAGTAAAAAAGTAAGAAACATATTCTTTTTCCCTAACAAACCAAACAATGGAAAATTAAGAAAATGAAGAACTACAAATTTTTCCCTTAATGAACCAAACAATAGAAAATATGGAAAGTGTTTACGGAGAAAAAAATTCTTAGAAAATAATTTCTCAGAGTAATTTTTTCTCTGTGTTTTCTCCTTACTCCAAATTACTATCAAACACAACCTACATATAATTTTGTTCGAGTTAAAAGGAAATGTGAGTGGGTATGTAAAAATGGTGATTGCACTCAACATTTTCCATAAAATTTTCCTTGGGGATTTGCTCCTATTATTTTTTGTAATTTCCTCATGATGCTGGACCATAAACCAAAAACCAATATACATTTTACAGGCGCCCCCTATTTGGTTACAATTACTTGGGAGCGTGACTTCTACAAAGCACTGGTCTTGTAACTCTTTGAAACAAGTAACTTACTTGAAAACATTGTCATAAGAAAAGGCTTGCCATATTTGTGGTGGTTTAGTATTGTTAGGAAAGGTTAGATTAGTTGGGAAAGATTGTTTATTACAATCAATAATAGTCATCTCTTGCACCTGTTGTTGTAGCCCAAGGGACATTCATTTGCTTCTAAAATCTAAAAGGTCATTGTTCGTGCGGTTGTAGTTATCCATTTTGGTTTTTCATACTTTCATGTAATATTTGACGTAAAAAACTGTAAGTAGTATCATCACCTTTAGAGATTCTTCATCATAGTTTCAGTTTTTGTCATCCCTACTCTATGTAAATGTCAGGACAGCTTATGTTCTTATTCGATATTTTTAATGTAACTTCACCATATGTGGTAAAGCATTCTTATGTTTGTATGATGTAGCTGGTTTTTTATTTTCTTTTCTTCTTTATCTGAATTTGAATTGTTGGACTCAAATAAATTAATAATAAACCAGCCATTTCAAACAAGTCTAACATTACTAATCACAAAATCACTAATAATTCGAAATGGACTCGAATTAAATCCAATATTTTTTTTTTTGGAATTTGACTTCGATGAAACGATAGTCATTACAATGGCGTAGATACATCAAACATGTGATAAGCACGATAACTGCCAGATTAAACAAGAACAAGCCTAAAGCGAAACTAAAGAATGGCCTAAAGCCCAACTAACTATGGCCTAAAGCCCATCTACATTATTTATGCCTTAATAATCCCAAGTTCAATAATCTAGAGATTCTACCTCCTCTAAGTATCGAACTCGGGACATCTAAAGACTTTTGGAGTATATGTCAAACACTTTAATCACTTGGACAACCGAGTGTGTTAAGACTAATTAAATCCAATATTGAGCCAGTATGCCAGATCTCAAATCTTAGAGAGAAAATAGTTGTTTTAGTTTAGGCCCTAAAGGGCTGATCCACATAAACTGCCCAAACGTGTGAGCAAGTGCTCTTCAAATTGCGCCCAAATGAAACGCGGGGAAGAACCAGAGAGAACTGAAGTAACATTGATTTGAAAAATGGAGGCTTGGGTTCCTCTATTCGACATCTTCCTCAACTCACCATCGCCAGAAAGTGAAGCATCTCTCTGGTTTCAAAAATCCTTCGACCCATCGACCACCATCACCACTTCTACCTCTTCCTTCCTTACCCTTCTCTCAAAACCCACTAATATCATCAATCTCGACTCTTCTTCTTCTTCTTCTTCTTCTTCAACATCATTGCCTTCGTCTTCTTCTCAATCGAAAAGGTAACTAAAATTTCAGAATACCCATTACTCTTTCTTCTCATTGTGTCTCTTAAACTGATTGAATTTATTTCCCTTTTACAGAATTATGTATATACAGACTCTCCCAAATGCAACACAATCTCGTATTCTTTCATTTCTAACAATGGAAAGCAAAATATTCAGCTCTCAAGAATTATCTTCACTTGCCAAAAATCTATTGAAAGGAGACGAAGAGATTGATTTTTGGGTTAAGAAAGCTGCTCACAATCTGCTCGATAAAATGTCTAACTTGGGTTCTAATTGGATTTCTTCTCTTAGCTTGGATTCTATGGAAGAAACATTAGAAAATGAGTTTCATTCTTTACCCACTTGGCTTCAGAGTAGTACTGATAGTTCTATCCATTCACTTCTTCCATGGCTTCCTCTATCTTATGATGAGGTTAGCTCAAGTACCAAAGTAAGTTGTTTCGAAAACCAGGATGAAGATGAAGATTTAAAAATGGAAGTTGCAGAATCAGATGACCAAGGAGGGGAAGAAGAAAAAGAAGTTGAACTTTTGAATCAAGTGGAAAATTGTATAGACCCTGAAGATCGAAAGAGGGCAGCTTTTTTGAAAACCCAACTCTTAAGTTTTGAAACTGCTTCGAAAACTGTAGGGCTAGCAAATGAAATTCGGCGATTTTGTTTGGATAAAGGAAGAGGGAAAAATTCATTGGTGTTTCTAAGTATGATTGAGCCTTGGGTAGCAGATGATGAAACTGCTTCAATTTTGATATCTCATCTTTCGAGTGGAGAAGATAACGATGTCTTATGGCCGAACAGCATCTTGTGCTCAATAATCCTACCAAGATTGTTGGTTCTCAAAGAACCAGCTTCTCGTTTGCTTGTAAAATCTACGGTTGAGTTCTGCAAGCTCCATCAAAGTGCTGCTGAGAAAGCACTTTTGTTTCCTTTGATTTTTAACAAAGAAGGAATTAACACTCATATGTGTGATCTAATCACAAGAATTTTCAAAGAATGCTTGCATCCAGCTCATGTTTCTGCGTTCTGCCATAAGGTGCTCTGTGATGGAGAAGAAGAAGAAGAAAAGGCGAGGAGATATCTGTGTCTTCCCTGCCACCAATATCTGATTTCTGATAAGTTGGTATGGACAGAACCTTTATTTAGTCTATTTCAAAACATATTTAATCAGAATATATATTTAACCCAGGATTCAGTCGATCATCTTGTTTCTGCTGTTCGAGAATTAGCTGATAGGTATTCAAAATCTTTGAAGTTTGGGAACTTTTTGTTATGTTTGGTTACAAAATATCACTCCTTGTTGAAGCCTTATAAGCTTTCATTGACTGAAACAGTCGAGCGAACTAATACTTTCATGACTAAATCGATATTATCAAAATTGGATAGCTTGTGATTATGATTTAAGATTTGTTTGGTTGGTGTTAAGTTTCTTTATTGAAGGATGTTATTACTGTTCGTTTTATCAGTTCTGACCTAAACTCTTAAACTGCAAGTGTATATCATTTACACTAATGTCGATCTTATGTTCTATATTATCCAGTTTGAGAATATCAATTAAAATCTCTTTCTGAACTCCTTAAACAGTAGAAAATAACTTAATAAAACGATCCCAAGGTCATTAAACAAACACAGAAACTCAACATAAATTGATATAAAGTTGTGAGTAACTAGGCCTCCTTTAAACTGGTAGATTTGATTGTCCAGAAACCATCTTCTTCATGGATTCAAATCTTGGTTCTTTATCCGCGAACTTGGTTGTAGCATAAAGGTGAAGATAGTCTTGGAAGCGGTAGTTATTAGGATATAACAATTCAGGAGCAGGAGAAATGACTGCATCACCAGATGGATTATAGAAAGTAGCAATTGATAGCCGGCTCCCGTTCTTGTCAGCCATGACTCGATGGACCGCACTCTTATACTTTCCATTACTTAGCACCTCTACCTGATCTCCCGTGTTAATGAAAATTGTGTTATTCTTTGAAGGTGGTATATCCACCCACTTTCCATCTTTTAAGAATTCAAGACCAGGAACTTGATCATCTTGGAGCAAGAGAATGATACCACCTGCATCAGTGTGTGCTCGAAGTCCAGTAACTAGCTCTGGTCGATCACATTGTGGGTACTTAGCCACTTTCGTTCCAACAGAAGGTCCTGCTGGTCCTGAGAAAGCTTTTTTCAGGTAATCTCTCTCTAACCTTAAGTTCTCACACATGTGCTCTGATAGTTTCTCTGCTAACTTAATTAACTGGTTAATGTATTCGTCCATTACTTTCCTGAAAATGGGTAGAAGTTTCATAGTTCAGTTTTTATCTTCCATATTTAGAACTGGAGGCATGTATTAAAGTAAAACTCACCGAAGATCGTCTGGTAGATTAATGGACTCGTCGAACTTAGCCTTAGGGCGATGCCAAATGAAGTAGGTGCTTTCCCAATCTTTGTCTATAGCTGGTTCACCTCCATTCTCTAATCCTTTAGCTAACTCTGATTCATAAAACCTTCTTTTCATGACCTCCTCATAGTGCAAGTTCACTAAAGTCTTCACCTTCTCCATCAATTCCACGTCGATTCCATGGTTAGTCACCTGCAAATGTCACAATTTTGAAGAATGATAGACTATTAGTATTCCCATAATCCTTACGGGTATTATGTGATCGTTGTTTATATTTATTGAGAAATGCAAATGTTATTTGATGGTATGTATACATAAATCAAGCAATCTGAGACATGGGTCTGTGATATACGAGAAATTCAGAGAGTAGTAATTGAAGAAGATGAATGATCTCATTGGGCCAACCTGAAAGCATCCCCATTTCTCACAAGCATAGTGCAGAAGCTCCATTGTTTCACTCTTCAAGTTATCACTGAGACCTTCAAGATCTATTACAGGTAACTCCATGACTTTTTCTTTTAACTATATTGGTATGGAAAGAGTAACTCAAGTGATTCACATATATAGGCATTTCAAGATCACAATTCTATTCTTATAATATTGTTTGTTGCAGTAGAAAAATCTTTTCCTTGGGAAAAGAGTTCTTTGGGTACCTTGAGATGGGCACAATTTGGAATTTTTAGCGTCTAAATTCACTTTCTCAAGTATTTTACTCATCCCTCTCTCTAGAAATTAGGCAATTTTGTCTAATTGAAACACTTGTATGATGATATTATTATTTAAAATTTGAGAAAAGTTGGTCAGAGTTTGCATCAATGAGTTGATTTCCAAACACTCAAACAAAGGGTAAAGGAAAAAAAGAAACATCATCAATTTTCCAATGGGCAAACTTTAATGGTTTTATGGTTTATTGAGAGAGAGAGAGA
>BEHA01013559.1:3687-13802 GCA_002897215.1 Eschscholzia californica subsp. californica | reverse complement strand
TGGATTGCCCTCCTCAGTTCCACATTTCTGCACCCGTACTTTTCTCGCTACTTCCTTGGAGACCATTTTCTCTCCCTCACAAATCCCTCAAGTCACTTCGAATCGTACCAGAGGATCTAAAATTTCACGCATTATTTCAGTCTAAGGAGCCTTCGTTTTTTTAACTTATAATGCTTGCCTGCCATTAAGGTTGACATTAGACATTATATTAGTTTTTTTTTTTTATTGAAACAGACCTTATATTAGTTGAAGTTGTTTTAAGAGAGAAGAATTTGAGTAGATGGGATTCGTTTCTTATTTCTTAAATCTGAATTGTGGTTTCTCCTCATGAAGTTTGATTAATCTAAGTTATATAGGTGCACCCGGTTCTTATTATACGGCATACGTTACTTGACTTGGTCATGGGTGTGGGTGAGGGGGCGCACCCGTTGCCGTGGCAATGGCCCCTCCCCTCCACCCAAAGCCCCTTCTAGTAAAATTAACTACTACTACTCGATATAAACTGTTTCATGCGTTTCTTGCACCGAGTAATGATAGCTCGGTGTAGAGTTCATGTTTTGCACAAACACCAGTATGGATCAAGTTATATAAGCACTTAAGGTCATAAGTTCTTAAGACCCACTTTTATCTTTATTCTTTTGAGAGGTGCTACAATTACGTAAAAACATTTGATTAGAAGTATGAAGTAATCACATAGCTCTTCTGTTGTTCATATAATTTGAACACTATCAAATTAGTTATGGAAATCTATGCATATGTATACTAGCATAAAAAATTGTTTCAAAATTTTATTTATTCGTTTGCGCGTAAATTTTACCGTTATTGCATGAAGGGCTCCGATTAAACTTTGGTACATGCCCTCCAAAATCTTCAACCACGCCACTGGACTTTTTTTTTGTTGAACTACGCCACTGGATTGTTAAACCCACACTAAATTTTTTGTGAGAAGAAAGAAACAAAAAAAAAAAAGATGATGACTGTCAGTGCACCTATGTTGTTTTTTTTATAGAATGCACCTATGTTGTTGTAACTTGTAATAGGGCATTCTTTACCTAAGCTCACCACCAACCAACAATTGTTTCGCACTTGACGTCGATTGGAAAAAAATATATATCTAGAATACTTCAAGAAATTCTGCAAACCCAAACCCTACTCCATGAATTTCTCTTCATAGCAAGGTGATTAAAGAAAGACAGAGTTCACAAACAATCAGGACCCTGCTCCATAATCTCCAAACCCAACCAACCCCTATGCCATGACCTCTTCTCAATCCACCACTTCCTCCTCCTGCTCTACCACCACCACCACCACTACTGCCAGCCCCAAATTTCTTTGGCTTAGACAAGAAATGTTCCAGTAAGACTAGATTTATATTTTCGACGCCCATTATCCTCATAAATTTAGATCTTAAATAAATCTTATACCAAACAAATGTGTTTCAGCTGCAAAAATAACTCAAGATTTGTAATGTATGATTTGAAAAGAAGATTTGTAATACAAAACTCAAACTAGACAAATAACTTACACGTAAAAAAAGAAATCCAATTTCGACCTTCAAGAAACAACGACACCTAAGACTAGACTCACATTTCTACAACTAAGATGGGTCATGGGGAGTTAGATAAAGTGATTGTTTTCTTTTCAATTTAGAGTTGAAACTTGAGTCAAGGTTGACTCGAATCAAACTTGTAAATGTATCTGTTAAATAGTTCTTGTATTGATTTGTAGTCTATTTGAGTCAGATAATTCAGATTAATGCGAAGTAGAGGATTCAATCAGACAATAATTTCCAACAGAAAAGAAAAAAAAAAACATATCCATCAATCAAACACCACCCAAGGCCCAGCACTAACTAGACTTGTTGTATTTGGTGGGACCTTATGTTTCTATAAGTTAGATGGGCAGCTAGCTAGGGCGGAACCAAGTATTCTCTCTGTGCTCCTTCTCCTCCTCCACGGCAACTCTGGTGAGTTAGAATAGTATATGATATTATCCATACCCACTTTTCAGAATTCTTGTCTCTATTAGTAGTATAATTGTTTATATTCACACTTTAGCAGTTTCTCTAAACAATAAAAGTTTATACCTTTTAACTCAAAAAAGGGTTTCTTGTTGTAATTAATTTTCTACATGGTTTCTTACATAGATGGGAGTCACGGAACGTGGCTATTGATTTCGAGACGTCGTCGAGTTTGAATCCTATGGAAGTTTTTTTTCAAGAAAAAGAATCCTATGAAACTTAAACTCAAGAACAAGATGAAAAACAAAAAGAAGGTCGGATGTATTACCACATCATCACATGTTATTGGTATTAGCGGTGGTGGTGGTGGTGGTGGTGGTGGTAGTAGTAGTAGTAGCAGTTTCGGTGGTGCTCTTATTGAAGGTGATTGGTTAGTATGTGAGATACTAACCAGACTCCCAGTGAAATCCCTTAGCCGTTTTAAGAGTGTTTGTAAGGGATGGTGTTCCTTAATTCAACAAGATCAAAACTTCATCGGTTTACACCTCACCCGTTCCCAAACACGCCCTTTTCCTCCGTGTCGTCTAGTTATTGTTGTTACTGTACCAAAGACAAAAGAAGAAAAGAAGATAAAAAGCAAATCGACTGATAAACACACTTGGCCTTACAAGAACCTCCATATTACAGCTGATCTATTGTTTAAAGAAGATAACAAAGGCCACAACCGCGCAAAAGTAGAGGTTGACACAGTAAGGGAGATAAGCTACTCCCCTCAAACTAAGATTTCAAAACCCATGAACGGTTTAATCTGTCTCCTTGACTCATTTAAAAATTATGGTGTTCGATTATGCAATATAAGTACAGGAGAAATATCACCTTGGATTGAATCAACGATGTTCGAGGAAATAAAATACGCGAATGACATACCATTAACCCATTATGTTAAAATACCATTGGACTATGGATTTGGTTTTAATCCTGCCACTAATGAACACAAATTGGTATGGCTGTGGGAATTGGTGAAATTTTCTGATAATACTGCCTCCGGAT
Source organism: Eschscholzia californica subsp. californica (assembly GCA_002897215.1). Lineage (NCBI taxonomy): Eukaryota > Viridiplantae > Streptophyta > Magnoliopsida > Ranunculales > Papaveraceae > Eschscholzia > Eschscholzia californica. The sequence continues at coordinate 10,792 of BEHA01013559.1, read as the reverse complement.
TAAGGGAGCTCTCTAGTAATATTATTTGTGAGGTTTTGACAATAGGGCGCCATCACGAAGGTGGTGGTGGTAATAATAGATGGAGAAGGATCGAAGAGGTACCACCGGCTGAACTAACTCGTGGTAAATCTGTTTATGTAAATGGTGTTATTTACTGGGGCACTCGAGATCTTGAAGGCTGGGGGTTGGGATTTTATAACCGCCCTGCACACATAGTGGCATTTGACGTGGGAAGTGAGAAGTTCAGAACAATCACAATCAGTAATTCCATCCCTTATCAGGTTCCTAACAGAGTAGATCGTTGGAACGGGTACGTTGATTTATTACAAGTGGATGGACATTTAGCTATATTATTTAGAAAGAAAAATGGTGTGTTCCACATGTGTATATATAAAGGTGATTACAAGGAGGAGGAGGAGATCAATAGAACGTCTACTACTAGTTCGTGTAAGAATAGCGGAAGTTGGAGTGAAGTGAGTATCGGCAAGTTGCCTTTCCATGAGAGGTATAATGATTGGTTTACGTTTGATACTTTAGTAGGATCAAATGACATGATAATCTTAACATTGCGTCATAAATATTGTGCTAGAGAAGTGAAGAATAAGAAGAAAAGATGTTTCTCTATTTATTGTTGCAATTGGAAGAAGGGTATTTGGACAGAGTTAGATGTAAGTGGACTTCCCTTCTCAGTTCAACGTATGTACACTAGTAATTTTTTCGCTTCTTCCTTGGAAACCATTTTCTCTCCCTCACAAATCCCTCAAATCATTTCAACTCATAGCTGAGGATCAACAATTCCACGAATGTATCTAGTTTAAGGTACCTTATTTTTAACTTACATTATGCTTGCCTGCCGCATTAAGGTTGTGACATTAGATTTTATATTAGTTGAAGCTGTTTTAAGAGAGAAGAATTTGGTTAGATGAGATTCGTTTTTTTTTCTTAGATCTGAATTGTAGTTTCTCGTAGTGGAGTTTGATTAACTTAAATTATATAGGCGCGCTGGGTTTTTTTAATTATACTTGACTTGGTTCATTAACGTCAATTGTTAAACCGACACTAATTGTTTTCTGAAAAGAAGAAAATAAAATAAAAGTCGATGACAGTAGAGGCACCTATATCGCGGGGCCCTTCCTCGTCGAAGGTTTCAGAGTCCTCAACCAGGGTTCAAGGTTCTGAAACCCTCAATCAAGGATTCGACTGAACCTTCACCCGAGGTAGCTGGAGAGAGAGGGTACACAAAGATTAGAGAAAGTAGACATAGATGGTGGTTGTAGTGATGGTGAAGATGGAGAGGAAGATGAGTTGTTTTTTTTAGTATGCACAAGTTATGTGTAGGCTTGGAAAAGTCTGAATTTAGTTTTAGTATGCTATTACGGATGTGTTGGAGAAGTAAAAAGTCTCGTATATCATTATTACGAAAAATCAACCTTAGATCATCTTTGTTAAAACTTAACTGGATGTAATAATTTCTAGTAATGGGGCATTTCCTTACCCAAGCTCACCACCAACTAATAGTTGTTTCATATTTGATGTCGATTAGAAAAAATAATTACTTATTTCACTGCAATGAATATTTTAACAATTTCTCCCCCACCCAACCCTATTTTATGAATTTTTTTTCTTTTTTTCGGAAACCATGAATTTCTTTTCATAACAATGGAAGACAAAGTTGACAAGCAATGGGTTTGCGAAGTTAAATCAGGACCTCGCTGGCTCGCTCCATCTCCAAACCCATTCATGACCTCCTCCCAATCCACCACTTCCTCCTTCAGGACACCTCCACCACCACTACACTACTACCAGCCCCAAAACATCACCGACCCACCAACATACCCATCGGCACTAAAAATGAAAATAATCGGTGCAGAAAATGGGAAGAAAAAGATGAATTCCGTTGCCGGGACTTGAACCCGGGTCTCTCGGGTGAGAGCCGAGTATCCTGACCAACTAGACTACAACGGATCAGTGAGAGAAATGCAACAGTTAACGCATGTTATTATACTTTACGGAAATGAGCAACTTAACTCGCTACTAGACAACTAATTGGGCTGGTGGCTTAGATAGTAAAAAGTGTCAACAGATTGGTTCTGGTTACGATATCTCACTATATACATAATACAATGCCCGGAAATACACCAACTTGAATATCTCTGTAATATGTGTGAAACTTTCACATTGACAATGTTTGAATCTAGCACGATTAGGGTTGTTAACGAGTACTTGAAATCGACGATAAAACCTATTAAAAATTATTTGGAACTGATGTTCTTATTGGACTAGAACGGTACGAATAATTTGAGTTTTAATCCTGCCACTAATGAACACAAATTAGTATGTGTTTGGGTATGGGATGAGTTTTTAAATCTTACCGGGCTGGAATTGGGGGAGTCACCTAATAATATTATATGTGAGGTTTTGACAATAGGGCACCACCGCCACCAAGATGGTGGTAATAATAGATGGAGAAGGATCGCAGAGGTGCCGCCGTATAAACTAACTTACGATAAATCTGTTTATGTAAATGGTGTTAATTACTGAAGCACTCTTGATCTTAGGAGTTGGGGGTGGGGATTTTATAACCGCCCTGCACACATAGTGGCATTTGACGTGGGAAGTGAGAAGTTCAGAGCAATCACAATCAGTAACACCATCCTTAATCAGGTTCCTTACACAGTAAATCATTGTAACGGGCATGTCGATTTATTACAAGTGGATGGCCGTTTAGCTATATTAATTGGAACAGATAATGGTGTCTTCCACATGTATTTATATAAAGGTGATTACAAGCAGGAGGAGATCAATACACCGTCTACTACTAGTTCATGTAAGAATAACGAAAGTTGGAGTGAAGTAAGTATCGGCAAATTGCCTTTCTATGTGGGGTATAATGATTTGTTTAAGTTTGACACTTTTGTAGGATCAAATGACATGATAATCTTAACATTGTGTCGTAAATATTATTGTGGTAGAGAAGTGAAGAATAAGAAGAAAAAATGTTTCTCTATTTATTGTTGCAATTAGAAGAAGGGTATTTGGACAGAGTTAGATGTAAGTGGATTGCCCTCCTCAGTTCCACATTTCTGCACCCGTACTTTTCTCGCTACTTCCTTGGAGACCCTTTTCTCTCCCTCACAAATCCCTCAAGTCACTTCGAATCGTACCAGAGGATCTAAAATTTCACGCATTATTTCAGTCTAATTAGCCTTCGTTTTAACTTATATTATGCTTGTCTGCCATTAAGGTTGACATTAGACATTATATTTTTGACGGCCATTCTCCTCATAAATTTAGATCTTAAATATATCTTATACAAAACAAATGTGTTTCGGCTGCAAAAATTACTCTAGATTTGTAATGTATGATTTGAAAAGAAGATTTGTAATACAAAACTCAAACTAGACAAATAACTTACAAGCAGAAAAGAAATCCAATTTCGACCTTCAAGAAACAACGACACCTAAGACAAGACTCACACTTCTACTACTAAGATGGGTCATGGGGAGTTGAATAAAGTGATTGTTTTCTTTCCAATTTAGAGTTGAAACTTGAGTCAATATTGATTCGATTCAGACTTTTAAATGTATCTATAAAATAGTTTTTGGATTGGCATTGCAGTCTATTTGAGTCAGATAATTCAGATTAATGCGAAGTAGACAATTCATAATCAGATAATAATTTTCAACTAGAAAAGAAAAAATAAAGGAAAGAAAATCATGGTCATCAAACACCACCCAAGGCCCACACCCAGCAGTCCAGCACTAGACTTCTTGTATTCGGTGGGACCTTCTATTTCTATAAGTTAGATGGGCAGCTAGCTAGGGCGGAACCAAGTATTCTCTCTGTTCTCCTCCTCCTCCTCCTCCGCGGCAACTCTGGCGTTTAATCATGGTCATCAAACACCTACTTTTCCGAATTCTTGTCTGTCTCTGTTATAATTGTGTATATTAACAATTGAAACTTTAGCAGTTTTCTAAACAATAAAAGTTTATACGTTTAACTCAAAAAAGGGTTTCTTGTTGTAGTTAATTTTCTACATGGTTTCTTATATAGATGGGACATGGAATGTGGCTATTGATTTCGAGACTTCGACGACGACAAGGGATGAAATTTGCTGGTTTGAATCCTATGAAAGTTTTTTTCAAGAAAAAGAATCCCATGAAACTTAAACTCAAGAAAAAGATGAAAAACAAAAAGAAGGTTGGATGTATTATCCCATCATCACATGTTCCTTCTATTGCTATTGGTGGTAGTGGTGGTGGTGGTGGTAGTAGTAGCAGTTTTGGTGGTGCTCTTATTGGAGGTGATTTGTTAGTATGTGATATACTAACCAGACTCTCAGTGAAGTCCCTTAGCCGTTTTAAGAGTGTTTGCAAGCGATGGTGTTCCTTAATTCAACAAGATCAAAACTTCATTGATTTACATCTCACCCGTTCCCGGACACGCCCTTTTCCTCCGTGCCGTCTATATATTGTTGTTACTGGACCAAAGACAAAAGAAGAAGAGGATGCCAATATAGACACTTGGCCTTACAAGAAATTCCATATTACAGCTGACCTATTGTTTGAAGAGGATAACAAAGGCCACGACGGCGCAAAAGTAGAGGTTGACACAGTAAGGCAGATAAGCTACTCTTACACTATCATTTCAAAACCAGTAAACGGATTAATCTGTCTCCTTGACTCAACAATAAATAATAGTGTTACTTTTCGTATATGCAATATAAGTACTGGAGAAATATCACGTCCGATTGAATCAACGTTCTTGGAGGAAAAAGAGTGTGATTGGCACAACACCACCCAACCGTTGTATTTTATCACCCTATTACGGATTTGGTTTTAATCCTGCCACTAATGAACACAAATTAGTATGTGTGTGGGAATGGCACGAGGTTTCAAATCTTATCGTGCCGAAATTGGGGAAGTCACCAAATAATATTATATGTGAGGTTTTGACAATAGGGCACCACCACCAAGATGGTAGTAATAATAGATGGAGAAGGATTGCAGAGGTACCACCGTATAAACTAACTGAAGATAAATCTGTTTATGTAAATGGTGTTATTTACTGGAGCACTCTTGATCTTAGGAGTTGGGGGTGGGGATTTTATGATGATCCTGCACACATAGTAGCATTTGACATGGGAAGTGAGAAGTTCAGAGCAATCACAATCAGTAACACCATCCCTTATCAGGTTCCTGAAAGAGTAAATCATTATAACGGATACGTCGATTTATTACAAGTGGATGGGCATTTAGCTATATTAATTGGATCGGAGAGAGGTATGTTCCGCGTGTATATATACAAAGGTGATTACAAGGAAGAGGAGGAGGATATCAGTAGAACGTTTAGTACTAGTTCATGTAAGAATAGCAAAAGTTGGAGTGAAGTGAGTACCGGCAAGTTACCATTGTGTCATAAAAATTATTTGGTTAAATTTGACTCTTTAGCAGGATCAAATGACATGATAATCTTAACATTGCGTCATAAAAATTATTGTGATGGAGAAGTGAAGAATAAGAAGAAAAAATGTTTCTCTATTTATTGTTACAATTGGAAGAAAGGTGTTTGGACAGAGTTAGATGTAAGTGGATTTCCCTCCTCAGTTCCACATCCCTGCACTTCTACCTTTTTCGCTTCTTCCTTTGAGACCCTTTTCTCTCCCTCACAAATCCCTCAAATCATTTCAACTCCTACCGGAGGATCAGCGATGCCACAAATGTATCCAGTTTAAGGTGCCTTCTTTTTAACTTATATGCTTGCCTGCCCCAGACTTCATATTAGTTAAAGTTGTATTAAGAGAGAAGAATTTGGGTAGATGAGATTCCTTTCTTTTTTTTTCTCAAATCGGAATTGTAGTTTCTCATAGTGGAGTTTGATTAATTTAAGTTACACTGGCACACTGTTTCTTTTTTCATTATACTTGACTTGGTCCATTAACTTCAATTGTTAAACCGACACTAATTGTGTTTTGAAAAGAAAAAAATAAAATAAAAAGTACAGGCACCTATGTCGCCCGCCAGTTCCTCGATCGTCAAGGGTTTTAGAGTCCTCAACGAGGGTTCAAGGTTCTGAAACCTTCGACGAAGAAGGGTTTTGAAACCCTCAATCAAGCTAAACCTTCGCCATCGGTAGCTAGAGAGAGAGGGTACATAAAGATTAGAGAAGGTAGACATAAATGGTGGTTGTAGTGATGGTGAAGACGGAGAGGAAGATGAGTTGTTTTTTTTAGTGTGCACTAGTTATGTGTGGGCCTTGAAAAGTTTGAATTTAGTTAGTATGCACTTGTACCTTAACAAAAAAAAAAAAAAAATAGTATGCACTTGTGCTATTACTGATGTCTTGGCCAAGTAAAAAAAGTGTCGTTTATCATTTTTACGAACAATCAACCTTAGATCATCTTTGTTAAATAAAACTTAACCGCAAATTATGAATTGCAAAAGAAAAGAGATTTTTAATGTTGTAGTAATGTGGCATCTTCTTATTTCATGAATAAGATATTCCCCACAAGTTCCCCAACCCTATTTCATGAATTTATTCTTTTACTTTTTGGGGAAACCATGAATTTATTTTCATAACAAGGTATCAATGGAAGACAAAGTTGACAAGCAATGGGTTTGCAGAGTTAAATCATCCCAATCCACCACTTCCTCCTTCAGAACACCACCACCACTACACTACTACCACCCCAAAACATCACCCGACCCACCACCATACCCATCGTCACTAAAAATGAAAATAATCAGTGCAAAATAAGATGAGTTCCGTTGCCGGGACTTGAACCCGGGTCTCTCGGGTGAGAGCCGAGTATCCTGACCAACTAGACTACAACGGATTGGTGAATACAACCTAACAGTTACACAAATGAGAGTAAACTAGGTGCTGAACAGCTCATTGGGTTGGTGACTTACTAAAAAGTGTCAACAGATTGGTTCTGGTTCCGATATCTCACTATATACATGATACATTGCCTAGAGATGCATCAACATCACCAATTTCAGTAACTCTATAATATATGAGACTTTGAGCTTCACAATGTTTGAATCTAGCACGATTAGGGTTGTTGACGAGTACTCGAAGTCGACAATGAAATCTATTAAATATT
>BEHA01013417.1:0-14841 GCA_002897215.1 Eschscholzia californica subsp. californica | reverse complement strand
GAAACTTCTTCCACTGAGCACTTAGGTTTGTGCCAACAAAAGTTCTGAAAAGCAAATAGTGCTATGAATTACTATATTTCAACTTAAACTCAGCCATTGCGATATAGGAAGAGAACCCTAGTGATAAGACATTAAAAGACTTTGTAGTAGTGAACTTGCCTCTATTAACAGATGTATATGTTATAGTGTACAATAACATACTAAGAGATGTATATATTCTTGCTTTAATCATGTTCTGAACTCCTAGTAAATAATCTTCACACAGATAATAATACTGAAACTTCTACAAACAAGGCAACTTTTCTCGACACTTTCAAGTTTCACCATGCTGACACTCAACATCCGATTTGATAGGACTAAAGTTTATGAAAGTCCAACTTCTCGTGCTAAAGATCCCGATGGTGAGTGATTATTTTCAAAAAAAAATCAACATTACACCTCATTTTGGTCCCATATACCTTTTTGACTAACGGTTTACAGCCTATCGGAAAATAAGGGTAAAAATAGTCCTACATCTCTAGTGACCAAGAATACAATATATAGGTCTTGTCCACTCATTGTCAATTGGTTTTGAGTTGGATGGACGCAAACTAAACATGGTTTCAGAGCAAGGCACACAGGTAGGCGCAATGGCAACACGTACTCCATATTAGGCTCAAAGAATGCCACATGTGAGGTGTGAGGAGCATGTGAGAATAGTCTCATATTAGAAAAGAGTAATCCAGCGCTGAAGAATATAATATCTAGGTCCTTTACACTCGTTGCCAATTGGTTTTTCAGTTGTATGACCACAAACATAACATACGGGCTGTTTATATAGGTTACCTAATGGGTAGACTCACATGGGCTAATCGTTGTATATTGACCATATTTGAACCTACTAACCTAGTTCCTCAAATGAAAACAATGCATAAAACGCGCTAGACTACTATTCTATCAGGTCCTGCACATGGATAGCTAACAAATATACAGGATCAAAATTCTTTCGGAAAATGAAGTTTGCCAAGTACTACTGCCTAAATAACATATAATAGTTCAGAACTAACTAACGAAGTAACTGTCGGAGCATTTTAAGGGACGAAGATAGATACCTGTAATCCGTCAATCCTAGGTGCAAACAGACATTAGGCTCTTCGGTACTACGTCTACATCGTATCGAATGACCTCCGTACTGTAAAATGAATAAACCAAACATATCTAAATGCAGCGAACGTATTCGTCCAACCTTGATTTGGATAATCCAAATTGTTTCCCTAGAACTAGAATAAGAATATGAAATAGAATAAGGGCAATAAATAATCAAGTTGAAGATAGGAACAAATCACATACTCTAAACTTTGTGCCATTGAAGAAAGACTGGTTTTCTTGTACCCTTTGATCCCAAATCTTTAGAAAGAAAACCCAAGAAACAAAAACAGAAGATCATAGTGAGATATTGAAGAATCTTCTTCAAAAGGTAACATAATTCAAGAAAGAGAAAAAGTATAAAAGAATTTGTAGGTTTACCTGAGAGATGGAGTTTTCTAGAGTAAGATCAGGATGAGGAATTCTATCATAAGAGGGACTTAAATCGACACAAACCTTCAAATTATTCATCAACAAAGTAAAGATTAGCTCCATAGAAAACAACAAAACAGAATTGAATTAAGGACTGAACAGAGAAAAATGGGGTGGGGGAAATACTAACCTGAGACGGAGAAAGACCAGAGGGGCAGGTTAACAGAAGCTTGTAGAGAGGAGAATTATCGATTCCCTCAGAATCCATTAATGATCTTATTTTCTAACAAAATACAGAAAATTGTTTTACTCCACAGAAAATTGGTCAGAGAAAATAAAGGAAAATGACAGTTTGCCGTAGGGATATCGGAATATTCTACATCCCATCCATAACCGTATTCTAATTGTAAGAAAATATCTGAAATTTCAGATACGGAATCAGATATTCCTTATCATATATCTACTTATCGGATTCTTAAAAAAAAAAAAAAAAAAAAAATACTTATCGGATATCAGATGCGGATACTCCAATATCTTATCTGATAAATATCCGTATCCGATAAGTAATTAAAATAATAAAAATAAAAACTTATTAATAAACAATATATAAAATGTATGGTTGAGAATCTATTATATAAAACAGAAAGGAAAACGATGACTGAGACAAACATCCTTTTTTAATAAGAGATATTGTCTAGAAGCCCTTCTCAAAATTTAAGATATAGTCGTTCGTAGAAATAAAGTTACCTATTTAAAAAACAATAATCCTTTCCTTCTTAGAAATAAAATAACTAATTTAAGAAAAAAAGAAACAAAATAAATTTGAAGGGTTAAAAAAAGAAATTAAAATCTCTCTCTCCCTCTCAATAAAATAATAACTATCTATTATATAAGAGCATCTCCAATGCAAAACTCAAAAAAATCTCTATTGGTCCTATTTGTCAAGTTTCATTTGAGATTCTCACTCCTAGGTGTCGAAAATAGAGATCCTCAATTCTTGTATGCCTCCAATGCAACACTCTAAACTCTTTTATTTTACTTACGTGTCATGGTTATTTTTGTAAAAAAATAATTAGTTATTTTGGAAATATACGAAGACTTGATTTCTATTGGTTGAAATTTAAATATTGATGAGTTGGACAATTAGAGCTATCTCAAGAGGACACTCTGAAAATAGAGTGTCCTCTTGAGATATCTCTATTCCACTCTCGACACATCATCTTTGAGATCTTAGTTGAGTTTTGCATTGGAGATGATTTTTTAAGAAAAACTTAGAAAATCCTATGTGGCACTCCGAGTTTCTAAGATTGAGTTTTGCATTGGAGATGCTCTAAAACAGAAGGGAAAACGATGACTGGGACAAACATCTTTTTTTAATAAAGGATATTGTCTAGAAGCCCTTCTCAAAATTTATAGTATAGTCCTTCGTAGAAATAAAGTTACCTATTTAAAAAAACAATAATCGTTTCCTTCTTAGAAATAAAATAACCAATTTAAGAAAAAAAAAAGAAACAAAATAAATTTCAAGGGTTAAAAAAAGAAATTAAAATATCTCTCACTCAATAAAATAATTACTAATTTAAGAGAGAATAAACAAAAGAATAATACAAAAAAATAATAACTAATAATAATCTTTCTCTCTCAATAAAATATCATTTAAGAAAAAAAAAACAAAATAAATTTCAAGGGTTAAAAAAAGAAATTAAAATCTTTCTCACTCAATAAAATAATAACTAATTTAAGAGAGAATAAACAAAAGAATAATACAAAATAATAATAACTAATAAAAATCTTTCTCTCTCAATAAAATATCATTTAAGAAAAAAAGAAACAAAATAAATTTCAAGGGTTAAAAAAAAAAATTAAACTCTCTCTCACTCAATAAAATAATAACTAATTTAAGAGAGAATAAACAAAAGAATAATACAAAAAAATAATAACTAATAAAAACCTCTCTCTCTCTCTCAATAAAATATCTATATAATAAAATAGAAGGGAAAACGATGACATGGGACAAACATCCTTTTTTAATAAAGGACTAGGTATAGCCCGTGCCTTCGGCACGTCGAAATCAGACTCAAATAAAATTATAAAAAAATATAAAAAATGGCACATAAAAAATTCACACACCATGAACAAGGGAATACTTCTGATCAAAATGAAGATAAAACTAAGCTAACAATAAACGAATATGTAGAAGACAAAGCAAAATATAAATATTCATTTGGATTTGATAAAGAGTTCGAAATTCTTAATGATAATGAAGGTTTAAATTTATTTCTCATTATTTAATAAGATATTTTATAATCTTCTTATTAGCTAGGTTTTTCTTATTAAGGCCAATATGTCCACTCCACCACTCCTATTTTACAGCTACATGATATTAGTGACACGAGTAATCAATTGTTTTATCTTTTAAGACATACAAAGTATATCTGTGTTCATATTTCTTTTAAACTACCGCTTACAAATCTTTAATTTATTCTTTATATTTCTTTTGAACTACCACTTATGAATCTTTAATTTCTTCTTATGTTCGATTGAGGTGTTTGGCCTCCCATCCTCAAATGGGTTACAAAAAAATTCAAATTTCAATCATTGTAAAAAAAAACATCAGTTATTCATTTAAATTCGAGGCGAATAAACAAATAAATTGATACATGATAGAATATAGTTACATAAAACTTGCAAGTTTACCGCAAACTAAATTTCAATTATTTCATTTATTCTCGCGCATTTCAGTGCAATGATATCATTGCAGAAAATATCTCTAAGTAATGGTTTTCTATCTTCTAAACTTGAAAAAGCATTTTAATAGTAAATAAATCTCAAGAAGAATCTTTTGGTCTTCTAAAATAATAAATTTAATTTTTGGCTTATTTTGATCTTTTAGATAAAAAAAAAATTTCATGCATTTTTAGTTGATTTCTGAATATGATAGATTTCCATCTGAAAGAGGCAAGAACAATTTTCATTCGCATCAAGATCAAGAAATAAAAATGCATAACAAACACCATAGCAAAAACAATCTTAAGAGACAGAATTGTACAAGAAAAAAAAAACAGATGTTACGAATATACCTCTCGTAATGCATATAATGTAGTATGCATATCGATGTTTTCAAATGCCAACATATTAAGTCCCCTATATGGTTTCTTGTTCTTAGTAAGGGTTCGATCTCTGCTAAAACCGCTGGAAATATTTTCTTTTATCTGATTTGGTCGTATAAGCTCAAAGACACAAACATTACCTACTTCAACTCCTTTATGCCAAGTAAGTTTACACCATTGCTTCATAGTTGAGAAAGAAACCGGGACGTGTTCCATTCCAGAAGTGAAGCTGCTGAGATCTCATCATAATGAGGTAGACTGAATGATTTAAACAATTAGGCAAAAAAAAATAGGCACTTGTGATACTCATAATAGTTGAAATAATAAGCAGTGGCTTATACAAGAAAAATAACAACCCAAGAAGAAAAGTAATCCAAATGCTCTTGACAAACGTAAGATGTTTAACAAAGAAGAGTAGGAGATTTGGAGTCATACCTTAAGATCAGCCATCGTTGTCCCTATAGATCATGTACAGTACATTACACATTTCAGTGATTTTGCTATGTTCAATCCCAAATTTTTCATTCATCAACTCCGTAAATATATCCCACAAAGACGAATTATAATTGTATAAGAAGAGAAACGTCGGATTCTGAAATAAAAAGAGACATCGGCTGTGCATTTCATGTCTCAAGTTAACCAAACAAAAGGATTTGCACTTGCAAAATCAACATCTACAACCCTTAAAAGTCGATAATCTAGTTTGTTTTAGAGATGATAAAGGGAGAAAGTGAGTTTCTTAGGAGCTTATTCTATGAAAGGATCTAACCACCGCGTATATGGAACCATCTCCATTGGCTAAGTATAATCTCTTCTTCCATTTTTATCACATAATGCCTCGAGTAGAATCAACCTTTGCCTATTTAACTCAAGAGAGTGAGAGATCACCCGTCAAATGAACTTAACAACAAACAAAGCACAAGCTTCGGTGTGCGTAAGCCTGCTACGATATGTCCTTTAATAATAAAGTATAGTTGAACGAATTTAAGCATTCAAAGAGTTTATCAAGACAATGCCTAAAGGTCACTAATATAAATGATTCATCTCACAAAATTATAGTTTGGTTTGTGGGCAAAAACTCTTGAGCAAATCTAAGGTAGTTGATTATTTTAACCAACCTTATGCAGTACAGGAACCAATCTTAGAATCAAACTTTCATCCAAATCTCAACAATATTTGATCCATATACCATTGTAAAAGTGATCATAACTTGTAAGTGAAACACTGAAATATTCTATTATGGTGTGTTTTGTTTCCTTGTAAATTTATTACTTCATTATCTTGATAATTCAGTTTTTTATCTACTTCAATCACAACATTACCAAGTTAAGTTCAATTCAAGACAGCTGTGATGGCACGGTGAAAATGAGTACTTAGTATATAGGCATTTCAGGGATGGAAATGGGGAGGCTTGAATAGGTAAGTAAAATGAAAATTAATGCAAAAAACTAAAATGAAAACAACAAAAAGATAATTAAAAGAAAATAAACATACCTAAGATAATATTGGCAAACCATTGCAGCTTCATCTTATAAATGAGCATCTACTCGAACATCGGGAAGGTCTTACATTGTTGAGTGAGAGAAAGCTCCAACCATCATTTCATCATGGATCAGTCTTTAATGCTTTAACCTATATAAAAATAAATAAATAAACAAAACAACCAGAAATAGATCTGCAAGGAACACAAAGAAGATTTACATAACAAAAGAAGCAGATAGGGTCAGCCGGACAACAAAAAGTTGCAGAACCCCAAAGAGAGAAATATGACTATGTTTAAGACTTCAGAGAAAGGTTCCAGTGAGTAAAAATACAAACCGGATACACGACTACGAAGTAGTATTCTCTTTGAGTATTTCTATGGAAAAGCGAAGCAAAATAAGGTTAGTGGGGGAATATATTTGAATAAGAAGAACAACGCGAAATGTGTCAATAGTATTTTAACATTTCCCTAATAGTATTCCAAGAAGCTTCATTTTTCTCAGACAATTGATCGAACACATATATGGGAGCTTCTACATAACGATATTGAGATGCAAAACTACATAACACAAATAAGACACACATAGAATGAGATGCGTAACTAAATATCTAAAATCGGACTAAACTGGAGATAAAAAATTTTAACCTCGTGAAACGAAGATTTTTAGAATGAAATGATAAAAAAGAATCACACCTGCAAAGGAGATGGAGATAAATAAGATACAAATGAAAAAAAAAATTAATACCCGCGGAGAAGGAGTTTAAGATGAAATAGGGGAAGTGAAAGATTTTATAGAGAGGGAGGGTCTCATCTTATGGAGATACACCTTTGATGTCTAAACATGTAAGGATCACTAAAGGTAGCCTAATTTATTACCTGAAGCAACTTAAGGATCAAGTCATACAATATATAAAGTAAATCATAGCTTCTTCGATCCAATTACAAGCCAAAGAAGGTTATTAAGACATATTTTACCATGTTGAAGCATCGATTGTTGGGGGAAAGATAATGGATATGGTGGTAGGAGAATTTCTTCTTATTAATTTCACCTCAAACAGTAAGTACAAATAGAACATCAAACAATACAATTCAATCAAGAGAGAGAGGGAGAGAGAAGTATACCAGGTACTGAACAACTTGATAGATTGAGCAACAATCAGAATAAGTAGGTTGAATCGAAGAAACAACATCCGCAGCATCAACCATTTGCTTGCATTTTTGGCACTATCAAACAAATCGACAGAAAAAAAGAGAGAACAGTAATACCTAGAGAGAAGCCCCATTTCAAAGAGAGAGAACCAGATACAACCCATTTCATGGAGAGAGAACCAGAGTAGGGGAGATCTTAAACCACAATTCATCGATTTCTAGTTTGTAACGTCCCAAGACCCCGTGATTTCTTCTGCATGATTCACAATTTCTATACCCATAAATTTTCTAACGTCCCAACAGGAATAAAGAAGATACGGACGTTTCTTTTCCAGTGGGTGATGATGAATACCAGATGAAGGGTCTTATTTACCTTCTCTCATTTAGTGGGTGATTAAATTTGGGAGGGTAATGGATCAAAGGGGGTTGATTTTATCAAAATCTCAACGAACGACCAGATTTGTGTTTCGACTTGTCCCAGTCAGCACAAAACATTGTGTTTTGTTATATAGATATTGTCTAAAAGTCCTTCTCAAAATTTAGAATATAGTCCTTCGTAGAGATAAAGTTACCTATTTAGAAGACAATAATCTTTTCCTTCTTAGAAATAAAATAACTAATTTAAGAAAAAAAATAAACAGAATAAATTTCAATGAATAAAAAAAGAAATTAAAATCTCTCTCTCGCAATAAAATAATAATTGATTTAAGAGAAAAGAAACAAAAACATAATACAAAAAAATAATAACTAATAAAAATCTCTCTCTCTATAAAATATAACAATAAATTTCGTAACATTTGATGATACAAGTGTCTGTGCCCTAGGGCACGGGATATACCCTAGGGCTGGAAAACGGTCTGAAACAAAAATAGAAATTAAAATCTCTATTATCAAGAAAAGAAATTAAAATAATGGTGGTGGATTAAAAAAAGAAATTAAAATCTCTCTCTTTCAATAAAATAATAACTAATTTAAGAGAAAAGAAACAAAAATAATAATAACTGATAAAAATCTCTTTATCTCAATAAAATATAACAATAAATTTCGTAACATTTGATTGATATAAGCGTCCGTGCCCTAGGGCACGGGATATACCCTAGAAACAAAATAAATTTCAAGTTTAACAATAAATTTCGTAACATGTAATTTATACAAGTGTCTGTGCCCTAGGGCACGGGATATACCCTAGTCTATATAATAAAACAGAAGGGAAAATGATGACTGGGACAAACATCCTTTTTTAATAAGAGATATTGTCTAGAAGCCCTTCTCAAAATTTAAGATATAGTCCTTCGTAGAAATAAAGTTACCTATTTAAAAAACAATAATCCTTTCCTTCTTAGAAATAAAATAACTAATTTAAGAAAAAAAGAAACAAAATAAATTTGAAGGGTTAAAAAAAGAAATTAAAATCTCTCCCTCTCTCAATAAAATAATAACTAATTTAAGAGAAAAGAAACAAAAAAATAATACAAAAAACAAATAATAACTAATAAAAATCTCTCCCTCTCTCACTAAAATATAACAATAAATTTCGTGACATTTGATTGATACAAGTGTCCGTGCCCTAGGGCACGGGATATACCCTAGTTATTATTTAAATCTTAAAAGTTTAAACTTAACATATAAAGTTTTGTTTTTGTTTCGGATATTGGATATTATCCGATCTTCGTCAATTTTATCAGATTCGGATATTGATTTATAATATCTGTCGGATAATTATTGGATAACTTATCGGAAATGGATATGACTATATCTGATCCGATAAGTTACCGTTTACAGGCCTAGCCGTACCCTTTGAATAACTTTGTACCAAAAGGGTGCCTCTATAGGCACCTCCGTGTATTGCTATAAGGGCCTCTCAGAAGGGGTTGACCTTAGTCAAACCCCGTGCACTGTAGGCGCCTCCTACTCGGACTGTCCAGTCCGAGACTTTGCTTTAGCCTACGGACTGGCCCAGTCCGAAGGCTACTTCGTGAATCTTGAAGCTTGAAGTATTGGCCGTTCATGGAAAGGGGAAGTCTGTGTGAGTAAATTTTTAATGTAGTACAAATTTTCCCCAGTAGCAACAACAATCTAATATAGTCAACAACCCTTGGTTGGAGAGGTATAGTCTTCCATCCCAGAGGTCAAGGGTTCGAGACACGCTGAACAATTCAAAAAAAAAAACAATCTAACACTACTAATTTCGTTGATTTGTCTCTTAAGCTTTCTTGTTAGATGGATCACAAAAAAGAAGAATTTAGCTTATTCTCACCCTCTCTCTCACTCTAAAACTCTATCTCTCTCTGGTCAGTAACTTATCATGTTAGTGTGTGTTAGTAATGAACATAAACAAATCCAAGAAGAAAACGCACTTGTAAGAATTATCAAAACATCAATTCTTGCTGTAATTGGTTTTAGGGTTTCAACATTTGAACTCTAAGGCCGCGGCTTTGGGGAATAAAGAAAATTCTTCGGGGAATAAATTCTCGAGGGAATCCAGATTTTTTTTGAAATTCTCTGGAGAATAAATTTTTATAAGGAATACAGAATACATTTTTTTGAAAGTTCTCCTCCATCTCATCTGTTCTCTCTGCCACTTCATCTTCTCGACACCTCATCATCTTCTCCGGCGAAAGTCGCCGGCCGGCCAATTTTCCGGCTGACGACCTTCAAACATAAAAAAAAAATTAATGTTTTCTCTCTCCTCTCTCTCTCTAAAATTTTTTTCTTCTCTCTCTAGATCTGTTCTAGAGAGAGAGAGAAAACAAAAAAAAAATAAAAAATTTAGAGAGAGAAAAAATAAAAATAAAATTTTATGTTTGAAGGTCGCCGGCCGGGACTTTTGCCGGAGAAGATGATGAGGTGTCGAGAAGATGAAGTGGTAGAGAGAGGTGATGAGATGGAAGAGCCTTTTTTATAGCATCTTCTAAAGTTGGAAGCCTCTTAGCAATAAAAAGAAACATAAAAAGTCCATCTTATTTGACTAGTTTTAAGAAAAGTCTTTATTCCCCAGAGAATTTTCTTTATTCCCCAAAGTCGCGGCCTTAAATGATGGATCAATCACTTATTCTGATCCCAGCAAACCCCTAATCTCATACGTGTTTGATTTTTCTTTCAAGAATAGTAGGTCATTTAGCTGAATCTCCCACTCCTTCAAGTAGAGAGAAAAAGAAAACTATGAAAGAAGAAAAGAAGCAAAGGGGGGGGCGCCTTTTGGTACCATACGAGCCACCAACAAAAGGAGGCCCCTACAACAATTCGGGAAGGTGCCTATAGAGGCACCTGTACCAAAAATGCTACTTGGCGGGAAAGTGGGGTCAAATCGCAGGCCAAATGATGATGTGGCTGACTCTTGTTGTTCGAACCTCTTTCTTTCTATTTTTCCTCTTCTTCCATCTCTATTTCCATTTCGATTTAAAAAAAAAGTCATCAAAATTTTTATATTTTTAGTGTTTTTGAAGAATATAATTCGTAGTTCGTTCCTTAAAGAAAAAGACTGACGAGAAACTTCAAAAAACTTCTAATTTTAAAAGTTTTGTTCTAACCCCCTTTTTTTTAATTGATTTTATCCTTTATCTAATATCTCTAGTATACGAGAAGTTTTCAAACTGTTCAAACCTTTAAAGAATGTTTATCACCTGGTTTGGGTGGATTTCAAGTGGTTATGAGTTGATCGATAAACAGTAATAAAACTTCTCAAATTTGAAAATTTTCAGAATGCTCCTAGATTGATCCATCTAAATGGTCCGAAAGGTTAAGCGGGGAATGGAAGTATCCAATTCCCGACATTCAGGCCTATATATCAAACTGGACTAGTCCAAGAGTTTGCTTGCCTTCTTGGACTGGCGAGCACAAGGATGGAATGTCTAGATAAGCGGCCAGTTCAAGTCATTGATTAAAGTCAATAACTCAAGAGTAATGTTAGGGAACAAGAAAAACTAGACAGGCTCTAGACAAATTTCCTACATGACTTGTTGTGATTTGTGATTCAGTGGATCAAAATTATCAGAAGTATGAATCACATCAAACCACATAAAATTTCTACCCAAGTACCTAAAGTCTGTCTAGTTCTTCATGTTCCCTATCATTTTCCATGGCTCAAATGGGGCGTCTACAGGTCCAAACTATAAAGTTTGGGTTTTCAAACTTAGAAGTCTTCAAAAGTAATAATATAATCGACAAGTATCCCAGTCCAATCCCGTACTTGCACGGGCATACCATCATTTTTGAAGATCAGTGGTGATAGTATGCCCGGCAAGAATCTTGATCGAACCCTGTTCAGGTACTTGGACAGGCATGATCGAGTGGGAGAAAGTCAAACACTTTCTATCACGGCTGGTAAGTCTTTTAGGGAGGGGGAGAGAAGATGTGTCGGTTACTTAACTTTCTTTGAGGGGAAGGAAACTAACAACAAACAAAAGTGATATCCAGCAGGCTGAGGCCGTATTAATGGGGGCCGCTCATGGTCGAAGGAGTCGGAACGGTACTAACGGTCATTCTCACAACAATCAAATACCATTTGGAGTTCCTCCTTCTTCTTCTTCTTATATAATAAATCCCACACCACCATTACCACCACCACCACCAAACCCTTCTTCATCTTCTTCTCAATCCAAAGAAGAATACCCTACTACTACTAGAATTTCTAACATGTCACCATCATCTTTGCCTTATGCTCATGTTGACTGTAATTTGAGAGCTCTTGCTGGTCAAGCTCAGGGTTTTGGTAGGTTCGCCATTGGTGGTCTCAATGGACCTCTTTATCATGTCACTACTTTAGCTGGTATATATACATACATACCCTTTTCTTTCATTTCTCTCTTTTTCTTTTTTTAATTTTAGAGGTTCTGAAATGTTTAGAAATGATTATGATCTTGATTTTAGGGTTCTATCTGATCCTTTTTAGATTCAATCGCGAGAATGTAATTGTTTGTTCTTCTGAGTTTGTCATACAATTTGGGTTTTACTTTTTATAATGATTTGGATTAGGGTTTTGATTTTGGTATCTTTCAGAGCTCAATTGAGCTATATCATGATGAATCAGAACTCAAAATTAAATTTTTTTTATTTTATACATGAAAATTGTATGTAAATGAGAAAATATGGCTTGGGTTTCAAGCTATTGGGTCTTTTTTTTTTTTACTTAGTATTGTTTCAGAAACTAATCATTGATTGTAATGGATATGATGAGACTTAGAAGAACATTTTAATCGTGTTCTTCTCTTGTTTTTGTCCGAACCATTCGAACTTTGACTATAGACAGGATGAGAGAACTAAGGATCTTCATATGTCTACTTGTTTGATTTGATTTTTACCGAGTATGCGATAAATAATTTGTAGGTTTAAATTTCGCATTTTGGATTCTCTTTGGAAATGCTAAAATAGTATTCTTTTCAGTACTAGCATTTGATGGTGGCACCAGTTTCCTTATAAATGCTTCCTGTTTTGGGTTTGTGTAGATGACGGACCTGGATCACTTCGTGATGGTTGCCGTAAAAAAGAACCTCTATGGATTGTATTTGAAGTTTCAGGTACCATCCATCTGTCATCTTACTTGTCCGTTTCGTCATATAAGACAATTGATGGCCGAGGACAAAGGATAAAGTTCACGGGCAAGGGTCTAAGGCTGAAAGAATGTGAACACGTGATCATATCCAATCTAGAGTTCGAAGGCGGTAGAGGACATGATGTTGATGGTATTCAAATTAAACCTAAGTCAAAGCATATATGGATAGATCGCTGCAGTCTCTGTGATTACGATGATGGGCTAATCGATATCACACGAGAGAGCACAGATATTACTATTTCTAGGTGGGTAGGTGATAAACCCCAGTTTATGGAATTAAGAACTGTAGTTGCAAGTTGTTTATATGAGAAGCTTTTAGTTTTGTTTTATGATAAAGTTTATTGTATTTACAGATGCCATTTTATTCGGCATGACAAGACGATGCTTATCGGAGCAGATCCTACTCACGTTACTGATAGATGCATTCGAGTTACCATTCACCACTGTTTCTTTGATGGGACTCGACAGAGACATCCTCGTGTTAGATATGGGAAGGTTCACTTATACAACAATTACACGAGAGATTGGGGCATATATGCTGTTTGTGCTAGTGTAGAATCACAGGTATCAAAATCTTAGCTTTCCCTTCAATATTCAGCTTGTCCTCTTAACTTATATTTTTCCGCAGATATATTCCCAGTGCAACATATATGAAGCAGGAAAGAAGAAGGAGACATTTAAGTATTATACCGAGAAGGTAATTTTTGTCGTACTTCAATCATACTACTTCATCATAGCTGCTTATGGTTTTATTGTTTATGTACGTGATAAATTATTCTGCTTCGTTCTGAAAAAACAACAACCCCTAAACTAATAATTACAGTGTCATTTTGTGGCGTTTTAGAGGCTTAGGTTTGTATATACAGGCAAGAACCATAAAGGCGAACTTGTTGTCATTCTATTTGTGTTACTATTCTGATTTTTGTTAATGATGCAACCACTTTGTTGCATATTTAGATATACATGCTTCGAACATGACTTGTCCTTTTTCTAGCTTATCTTTGTTAATCGTGTTAGACATTCTCTCTATTTCGGTAGGTATAATGTGAGATTTTGTATGTAAATCGGAACTTGCAGAAAATCATTTTAGGACCATAAATTCCACTCTAGGTTGATGTCTATTTGTATAATGTAAAAATGTTTATCAAGTTGGGTGGTCTTGGGCCTATCTCAACCCAAAAGCTCGAGAGGTGAGGTTTCTTCCCCACTTATAAACTAACCATCTACCCCTTCTACAACTAATATGGATTATCTCAACCATATCTGCACCACATATAGTATTTTCTGTTTTAACTTTGATGGACTGTTGGGTGGAGACTTGTCATTTCCCACAGTAAGGTGGTCTTGGACCTCTCTCTTGACCCAAAAGGTAGCTCAACAGGGTAAGGATTTCCCTCGCACTCATAAATTGAGCACCTTCTTCTTCTGGCATTATCCAAACAATCCACCTATCTCAAGAGGTGAGACACTCGACCCGCTTATGAACTACTAACATGCCCCTTCCACAGCCAATGCGTGATCGTCAAAACATACCCGAGAGCAAAACTATATAGGACTTAATCTTTACACGTAATGATATCCATGTTTAGTTAATATGCATTGTTCCCTATATCTCAGTATCGTTCATCTTTCGCTATTTTCATCTTTACACGTCTTTGTGGTGGGCAATCCAGCACTTCAATGTTGGAGTTCTATCACTACTATCCCAACCTCAACTCTTTAAGTGGTTCTGCTTTCACCTTTCCCGCTCTTTAATAGAATCTACTCTTACAGATAACTTTTTTTCCGTCGAACGGCTATGAAATGGTTGATATTGTTCGTTATTAAATGCAGGCACCAGACAAAGAAGAAGCCTCGTCTGGCCATATAATATCACAAGGAGACATCTTTCTCAATGGAGCTCAACCGTGTCCTATGCAAGGAGCTTCTGAAATCAATGTGTTTCATCCTAGTGAGTTCTACCCAGCATGGACAGTTGAAGCTCCGTGTGATAATCTTAAAGAGGTTCTCAAACTTTGTACCGGATGGCAGTCACTTCCAAGACCCACTGA